>JADRCH010000303.1:1653845-1709868 GCA_019843965.1 Rhynchomys soricoides | reverse complement strand
TTCTTCTTCTTCTTCTTCTTCTTCTTCTTCTTCTTCTTCTTCTTCTTCTTCTTCTTCTTCTTCTTCTTTTAACATATCTTGCCTCAAGTTTATTTGTAAAAACAGCACAAGGCTCTGGTCATCTACAAACAGCGTGTAGGTAGGTGTGTCACAGCAGTCCATCTGTCGTCACACTGGCAGGAGCCTTTTCTATAGGGCCTTCACAAGGGCCTGAGCACCTTTGGGAGCCTGAGCTGGAGCTGTGGCCCTGGCTTGATTTGAACCTTGGGCTTTGTTTGGCAGAGCCTACAACCATGTAGCTTCAAATCCTCTTCCCAAGTTTGGGGTGAGCGACAAAAGCCAGATGGCTGAGTTTGTAGCTGGGGCCCTTTGGCATCTTGGGTTTGATGGCCTGAGGCTTCACAAGGGCCTTGATGGCCTCTGCGAGTGCACTCACTGCCTTTGCATTGTTGGACTGCAAACTTCAGGCCTTTCTTGTGCTTCTTGGCAAAGTGCATGCTCCTCAGGAACTTGGGGTCAACCCCCTTAAGAGATTTGTATCTTTGTGACTGGGGTTTCTTGATGTCATTTCTGTGCCATTTGCAGGACTGGTTTAGTGTGGTGTGGTTTTTGGACTTGGCCATGTCTGCATGGTAACCCCAGGCTCCCGAAGCACCTGGGACTGGAAGAGAAAGAGATAGCTTAGACACCTAGTCACTATCACATTGGATGACCCAATTCTACATTCCCAAGAATTCCTAGGTTAGGGAAAAAACATGAGAAATGGCAATTTCATGAAAGTACTTGGTTCATTTTGGATAAAACACAACATCCACAGAACCAACATTCATCTAACTACTTAGCCTAGAGAACAGACCTTTCAGTTAGACATTCGCCAGCCATTCCCTCTGCCCAATATTCTCTCAGCTGTTGCCCCATTTATTGCAATCTGGAAAATGAGGAATTTTAGTAATTTGTTTTCTCCTGACTTTCTCCCAATAGGCATATGTTCTAAAAACCCAAGCATTTTGAATATTTTATTTAATTATATATTTATGTACATGTCTGCATAAAGACCCATGCACACACATAAATGAATGGCCACCTACAGTAAGTACAGCCCACATTCTTGCCATGTAACAAGTCCTTGAAAAATTATTGTCTTAACTCATAACAAACAGTATAGCCAAGCATGGTCACTTATGACTTAATTTCAGCACTCAGAAGGCAGAGACAGATGGGTCTTTGAGTTTCAGGCCAGCCTGGTCTGCACAGTAACTTCTAGGCCAGCCAGAGCTACATAATAAGAACCTGTGTAACTACTATTTTTCAAAGTCTACTTTTAATAATAGTTCTTACATGCTTTATCCTCCCCTCTAGCCCACCACCACCAGAGGTAGTGGAAAAGAAAGGTTATTAGGACACGGGCAAGTGGACCTGTTTAGAAATGGTTCTTTGGAGCAAATTCCATCTTCATTGTCAGGAAATCAGCAGTTCAGTTCACAGGAGTCAGCAGTAGCCCTACCCACTTGCAAACTTTTCACGGACATACCAACTGTCCAGTTCAGTAATATTGGGATGGCAGCAGAGGTGGCATGCCTTAGCAGAGACAACAAGGCCTCACCCAAATTGCCACGAGTTAGCAGGAGGAATTAGGACCAACAGGGACACTTAGAGAAGATCCTTGTTGTGCCTCTCTCAATGAAGCAAAGATCATTGAAGACACCAGATGAAGAAGCGTTGCAAAGCTAACTCTACAAGCAAGCTCCTATTTATATTCCCTCCGAACATCATGGGTCCTCCATGGGTCTTGCCTCAGCATGTGAGTCTGTCTTAGTGAAACTCCATGTGAGTCTGTTCAGCTGATATCACTCTGCCAACTGGCCCAAGTCCTCAGAAGCACTAAGAAGCCACTCTAACACCACCATAAATTTTTTTGGTGTGCTTCTCTCTGTGGAGTCATGACAAATGGAACTCAACAACGCATGTAAGGTGAACCAATACATGCATGTAGTTAGTGAAGAATCCTTAATCACACGTCCCTTCACATGCTTGCTTTAGCAAAACATCCCTTGTGTTCAGGAAAACAGTCCTTCACATGTTTGCCCCAGCAAAATACCATGTAACACGACTGACTCTCTGAAGAATTCTTAAGTTTCCACTTCCAATCTGTCTCAAAAAACTTTTAAATGAATAAAAAGCATAGAGACTAAACCATGACTAGATAGATTGACCAGTGGAACTGCCATATTTTGAAGTTCTCTCAGGCCCAGAAAAGCATTATTCAACTTAGAATACAATTTCAGAAACAGAGAATTTATTGAAAATAACAAAAGCAGCATTTTGGTTGCATTTAAACTAATTAAACAATTATTCCTTTAGAATATGTATAAGCAATTGACTACAACTGAGCAAATTATATAATGTGTCAAATTTATTTAATCATCAATTCTTTCTCTCTGAGACAAAGATGTCTATCCCTAGGTAAACATTAGACTCCTCTCTGGTGCTTTCTAAAACTGTGTATGTGTGCTCCTCAACTTCAGTCTCCCTCAGTTACCATGGGAAGGTTCAGATGTGCAGAGTTCTGTAAACGCCAAAATGAAAACCACTGTCCTAAATCCAAAGCTTCTCTTTTCTAATGATAAGCAGGAGTTGCATCTTACTCACAGTTCTAGTCATTCTGCAACCTTTAAGATACTCTTTGCCATCAGTTGTCCTCTGCCTAGTACAATGACCCAAGTTTCCTGGGCTTGAGAGCATTTCCTGTCTTCTCTGTGTATTTTCCTTACACTTCCCTATTTTTGAGGCTTCCCATAGCTATACCTAGAAAATCCCTTCTCTTTACTATTTGTTTATTAACAGTAGTTCTAAAATTCCTTCTCTAAGTCTGTGGTTCTTGAAGTTCACACCATCCAGAAGCTTGTTGAATCAGTTTTCTTCATCTCACCCCTAGAGGTTCTGGCTCAGTAGGTTGAATGGACTCAATAGCTATCAATCAGACAAGCTACCCAGTAAAGTCAATGTTGCTAAGACTCATGCTTCAAAAGCCGCTGGTCTCGGGTGATATTTCTTTGACCAGATAGGTGATATAAAAGTCACCTACCTGGGACACTGCTAAAATAAAACTTGTGATTCAGTACACACTTCAAGTGGGGCCTGAAATTCTGCATAGCTAATTAGGGCTCAGATAATATCTGTTTCATCTGGTCTGGAGACCACCCTCTAATGTACAGTTAGATCTAATGTACAGTGTATAATGCTCCCTACCCTATGTAATATTTCCTCCTGTGGTCACCTGGCTGAATAGAAAATTAAACTAAACAGGTCATCTTTCTCCTCTATTGACAATGGACCTCTGGGTTCTATTGTGTCCTGAGAAAAATATATGCTAAGATCCTAATCCTCACTACAAATATACCCATGACTGTGAACTCATGTGAAGACAGGCTTTACACACATGTGATCTAATTACAAGAGGTGCACACTACATTACAGTGGACCCTAACCCAACAATTGTGGATCTTTTTAGACAAGGAGTATTTATTTGCATATGGTCACCCAGAGAGCGGCATGTGAAGACAGATACAGAGTCAAGAAATGTAGCCCTGAGAAGCTAGGAAGAGTTAAGGAAGGATTGGCCTCTAGAGCCTTTGAGAGAATTCAAATCTGCCAATATTTTTGTTCCAGACTTCTGGCTTTTAGAACTGGGTGACAATGTACCTCTGTTGTTTTAAGCCAACTGGTTCTATGACACTTTATTATAGCAGTTTTATGAGGCTAATAAAGTGTAACATCAACCACATACTGGCCAGACCCACCTCAGGGCCAGTGGTGGCTTCAATCAGCTCATGACTCTTCCTCACAGTCTTCTTGTCTTCCATATTTTCACAATAACCTACTTGCTAATCTCCATAATGACCTATCCTGGTGATAGTTAGTTAGTTAGTTAGTTAGTTAGTTAGTCAGTCAGTCAGTCAGTCAACATAACACTAGCTAGAGTCATCTGGGAAGAAGAACCTCAGTTGAGAAAATGCCTCCGTCAGATTGCCTGGAGGCAAGTCTGTGGGCATTTTCTTGAGCAGTGATTGATGTGGGAGGGCCCACTTACTGTGAGCAGATGGGTCTGGGTTATATAAGCAAGCAGGCTGAGCAAGTCAAGAGGAACCAGCCCAGTAAGCGGTGTTCCTCCATGGCCTCTGTTCATTTCCTGCCTCCAGGTCCCTGCCTTGGCTTCTGGACAGTAACCCAGGATATAGAAGCCAGTTAAACCTGTTCCTACTCAAGTAGTTTTTAGACATGGTGTTTTATCATAACAATAGTAAATCTAACTAAAGCATGACCTTAATTTGAATAATAAGGAATATCGGGTTTTTGTTTGTCTAGTTGGTTTGTTTTGTTTTTTTTAAGTCTCCTATTCAGACTTTTACACCTGAAAGAAAGAAATCAGTTGGTTGATTGGTGGTGGTGGTGGTGGTGGTGTGTGTGTGTGTGTGTGTGTGTGTGAGAGAGAGAGAGAGAGAGAGAGAGAGAGAGAGAGAGAGAGAGAGAGAAGAGAGAGAGAGAGACAGAGAGATCTTAATTTTTGTGTTTCTTCCTCTCTTCTTTGCTAAACAAAGAGATAAAATATCTATTATCTCACATAAAAGGTCATTATGGCTTCAGGGAGACCTCAAGGACCTTTCATAGTCACTGGAATCCCTGTATTTTTGTCTGCACATTTAATAGAGAATGCATGCCCCCATGTGATTTATACAATTTAAGAATTAGAATATGTCTGAGTTAGGGTTTTACTGCTGTGAACAGACACCATGACCAAGGCAACTCTTATAAGGACAACCTTTAATTGGGGCTGGCTTACAGGTTCAGAGGTTCAGTCCATTATCATCTAGGCGGGAACATGGCAACATCCAGGCAGGCATGGTGCAGGAGGAGCTGAGAGTTCTACATCTTCATCTGAAGGCTGCTAGCAGAATACTGGCTTCCAGGCAGCTAGGATGAGGGTCTTAAAGCCCACACCCACCATGACACATCTACTCCAACAAGGCCATACCTTCTAATAGTGCCACTCCCTGGGCTGAGCATATACCATCACAGAATATAATTTTAAAAATAGAAAGGTCAAAGCATCAATAATTTTGTCTTTTGAACAATATCACTTCAGAAGATTTCCTTGGATCCAGCTATAATGACTCAGGATATCTATATTAGAATTTTTCTGAAATATTAGGGCACTCATAGTTAAAATCAGATATCCAGTTTTGGATACTGGTTAACAAGGAAGCATTAGTACTTAAGCTCTGATTTATTCTGAGAGAGCTGATTAAAAGCCAGGTGCATGTTCCTAAACACACTTGAATTAAAACCAGTAACTGATTACTGCAACAAGGAGAGAAGTGAGAAGGTAGGGGTGTGGTTTAGCTTGGAAAGCCTAGCTCATGTAATCACCAGCCAACTGTCACCTGATTGCAAAGTCCATCCCTCTGCAGTTTAGTTTCCAAAATTCTAAAGCTAGAGGAATAATAATCATCCCTTCATACTCAGTAAGAAGGCTATGAAAAGAATTATTGAGCAAAACATGAAGAACATCAAACCTCCTACAAACAAGAATACATTGAAAGCCAATTCAAGACTGTGTCATTCCATTATTTGTTCTTAAATTTTCTTATGGCATAAAGAAACACTCAGCCACCACGTACTTATTTAATAAACAAATTGCCATTTGTTTTAAGATAGACAATTTTCATTGCACCCTGACTACTTTGGATAAGATGATGCCTATTTGTGTATGTGTGTGTGTGTGTGTGTGTGTGAGAGAGAGAGAGAGAGAGAGAGACAAAGAGAGAGAGACAGAGAAAGAGAGACAGAGACACAAAAAGAGAGACAGAATTTGGTAGAATGCCAATTTCTATTGCTTAACAGCAAAACTATTTTAGCTTAAAATAGGTGTGTCTTACTTATAAATCAGATTAATGAATAATGTATTGAATTTATATTGCAAGAGTGTCCCAGTCATCACACTAATGTCTGAATTTGCACAGTGATGGTGATTTTGTGCCATCTTGACTGAAGTGATCCCTGAATGATAGTAAAACATTATCTATTCTCTACTTCCATAGATGCTGAGCCCAGTTCTTTTTTATTGAAAGAAATACACAGGTGACCTGGCTTTGATTAGATTCCCCGTGTTTCTGTGAGGTTCTTTTTGGAGGAGATTTGTATGTGAATCAGTATTGTGATAAAGACTTGTATATAATTGGTATTGTGGAACCTACCCAATCAGCTGGGGACCCAGACGGACCAAAACAATAGAAGTTCGGCAAGTTATTGCTCTCCCTTCTGCATCTAGAATTCCCTTTCTCTTCTGCCCGTGGCTGTCAACATATCAGGTTCTCTGAGCTGCCACCTCTTGGTATTGGCCTAACACTGTCCACACATCGACTCTACCCCAGCCATCCACTTTTGGGCCTCAGTCCTCATACCCGACTTTAAAAAAAATCTCAGTCTTTAGCATTGAACTAAGCAAACATAAACTTTTCTTGTTCTTGTGTTGGCAGACAGCCTATGGTGGGACTTCTGAATCACCATTCTGAAGTAAACCAATTCCCCCTCAAAGATCTCAAAATATCCCTGCACTAGTTAGTGACAGTGACCCCTTTCTGCAAAATACAACATTGTGCAATTTCAATGCTTTGTGAAGGTAATAGAGTATATGTACATAAACCAAAATGTCTGCAACACCCTCTAATATTGGCAAAACAATCTCATCAGGACATCATTATGCATGTGATCTGCCATGACTCTATATCCTACTAGTCTGCCTTTCTGGAGAGCACTCCAAACTTCTTCCTGACTGTAATGCTATGTTTGCAACTAATACTTTAGAGTTAAGGAAACTAGGGGAGAAGGGAATAAGCTCCTTAGCCAAGGTTTCTTAGGTGCTACACCAACTTGACCCATTTATTCATGTTACTGTTGAAAAGATGTCTGCCATGGCTTAGGCGTTGTTCCATTATGGTTGAAATATCACTTTGAAGACTATCCTCTCTGTTTCATCACTATGAACCTTTAACATAATCTCTGAAATCTGTGAGAATTGCATGCAAATGCCAGCACTACATACTTTTCCCATATACACATGAAAGCCAGGTCCATCCAGTACTATGATGTCTGTACAGAAGCACACTTAGAGGTAAACTTTGGGGAGCTGAATTTACACAGCCTTGAACCAGAGCCTCCTAGTGTGTGTGTGTGTGTGTATGTGTGTGTGTGTGTGTGTGTGTGTGTGTGTGACTCCAGTTTTCGCTGTGGTAAAATCACCACACTAGGAGTGTAGCTCTCATATCCTCTAATGTCTAGACTAGAACATGTTGTTTTTTGGGGAAACTACCAATATCTTGTCTGAATATTTCTGGTTTTCAGGATAACTTCTGAACACATTTGTTCTTTGACAGAGAAGGAGATTCAGTTGAGGAAAACTGAAGTGAGACAATAAAAATACCTCTTCTGTGTTCCCCAGTGTCCTCCCAATCCCACCCAAAATAGCAAGTGTTCTGTCTCTTGGGTGGATGCTTGTGTTCCAGACCATTCTTCCCCTGGGTCTTAAAACATGCTAAATTTTCCAAGGGAAGAGAAAAATCTTTCCTTGAAAATACCCGTAATTTTCCTTGACTTCAGGTTCCTTACCAAACTGAAGGAATCAATATGTCAATATTCTCCAAGACAGCTGCTTCACCACAGTAGGGGTAGCTACTCATTTGGCACCATGAAAAGTTGGGGTGGCACTGCTGAGATCCCTGGTTTTGGAAGGCCCAAGGTGTGATGAAACAACAGATGAATGAATGAATTATGTTAGTCCAGTCCATAGTGATTGTGATGGTTTGTATATGCTTGAGCCAGGGAGTGAGACTATTAGGAGGTGTGGCCCTGTCAGAGTAGGTGTATCAAGGTGGGTGTAGGCTTAAATACTAGCTTCTGGGAAATAAGTATTCTGCTAGAAGCCTTCAGATGAAGATGTAGAGCTCTCAGGTCCTCCTGCACCATGCCTGCCTTGATGCTGCCATGTTCCTGCCTTGATGATAATGGACTGAACCTCTGTACCTGTAAGCCAGCCCCAATTAAATGTTGTCCTTATAAGAGTTGCCTTGGTCATGGTGTCTGTTCACAGCAGTAAAACCCTAACTAAGACAATGATGTAAATAAGAATGAGAAGCCAGAGTGGAAAGATGGCTTGGTGGCTAAAGTGTTAGTTAGGCAATCATGGGGACCTGAGCTTGCTCCCCATCACTTACAGAAATGCCAACTTGTGATCCTAGCTCTTCTTAGGTAGAGATCTTCCAGGGATCCCCAGAGAGAGCTGACTTACTAGCTAGATTAGCCAATTCTGGGTTCAGGTGATAAGCTTTCCATCAGTATATAAAGTGGAGGGTGATCAAGAAACAAGAGAGATAGGTAACATCAATCTCTGGCCTACAAACACATATCCATACAAATGTGTATCTTCACACATGAACACACACACACACACACACACACACACACACACGAGGGGGGTTGCAGAAACCAGAACACAAGTGAATATGGCCTGAGAGGGAGAAGGAGATAGGTTGGAGGCTAAGAACAGCTGTGCAGAACAGCAAGTTTAAAGAAACAGGAAGTGGTTAACAACTGGCAGAAACGCCAAGAAGATGAAGTCTGGAAAGCATACCAAGCCTGACAGCAACAGCTGGAGCAAGAGGCACAGTCATGGGAGAGGGCCCGTTCGCTGGGTCTCAACATGCCTTACGGGGGTTCGATTCTATTGCTCTAATATGAAGATTTTTCTCTCTGGCTGACAGCTGCCAAGGAAAATGTAATAGTGATGGATGGCTATCAGAAGAGCTTCATGTATAATTAAATTAAGTTGGAAGGGAAAATATACTTTCTGGAACACAGTCCGGAACCGAGGATTAGTGTGAAGACTAGCCAAAATCCTGTTTGTTTAACAAACACTACTTTCTAGGGTTCTGCAGCAATTTTTGAATCTCTCTTTCTCTCTCTCTCTCTCTCTCTCTCTCTCTCTCTCTCTCTCTCTCCCCACATCTGTGTGTAAAGGATCTGCTCAGTTATTTCAGCCTTAACCTTCCCTGTGCTCCAATTTCTTCATCAGAGAAAGGAACATAATAGTGACCAGTGGTCCCATTGCAGCTGGACTCAAATGAATGAATTCCCATCAGGTGTTTGAAATAATGGCCAGCACTAGGCAATCCTTGGATAAATTTAGTAGTCAACAGCACTACTATAATTATATAGTTTATAATATAATTCTCACCTTTATTTGGTCTTCTATTGAGCACCATTCTATAAATATAAGGTAAGTTTTTGGTTTTGTCTTTTTTCTTTTTTTAATCACATTTTACAAATGTGGTGAGTTGGCTTCCCTGGGGTAAATGTTGCACTGTGAACCCTGCACTGGTTAAGTCAGAGTTAGGACACAGCCCACAAGCCCTCTCTCACATATCCTAGGCACTGAGAAAGGCCAACAGTCATCCGTATTAAGGGCATCATCAAAATTGCAAAGCAACCTGGATTTATTCTACATCTAACAAGTGAAATATATTTTTAAATTTTAGGTTCAGTTCCTTCTGTTTATCATACTGGCCCTGGGGCACATGGTATATAAGAGTTAAAGTAAATTGAATTGTACTGAGGCAAAAACCAATAAAAGAAAAACAATTAACAGGAAGAAATGTTGATTTGTAGCAAACCATCCAAATGTACACAACTCACAAGCAGCCTAAAGTTTTTTAAAGCCTTGAGTGAGTTGAGTCCGGAGTGAAGGAACAGCTCGTGAACACCAAGGTTTTCCATAAGGAGTGCACCACATGTGGCTTGATGTTTTCCCTTTGTAGAAGAATCAGGCTCCCAACCACCCTCAAGATGCAGCATGTAGCACCTGGGCTAGAGCAAAATTGGCGTGTAATACATGATGGTTTGTTGAATTTCCTGGAAGTAAGTCAAAGAACTGAACATAATCTAAACTCCTCTTGGAAAATTGACAGGCATGCGTCATCCATCTTAGTGCAGAAACAGACGTGGAAATGTTTGGAGATTCAAACCTGCCATGAGCGTGGGAGGCTATTCTAAAGCAGTAAAGCAGAAAGCACTTCTAGTAAACATTGAGATGCAGCAAGGAAGAACAATTTAGGGAATAAATTTGTTCTTCCATTGTATGAATATGCTGTAAGTAAGCCAAGGTAATTGAGTTCCCAGACTGTAAAGAGTAAGGAAAGATGGGGGGTAAGAGAACAGCAACCAGGGGAAGGTGGGCCAAAGAGGAAACCAACCAACAGCTTGTTCGTGGAGAGAGGCCAAGTCTCACTTCAAGAAATCTGAAGTATAATGTCTGTGTGGCACATGGGGCAGATAATGTTATCTGATCTGTATGCACAACACACATAATCAAAAGGCAGGAAGCGTCTTCATTTCTCCAAACATTAAGGTTTGACTTAATTTTTAATTACAGTATTGTGGGTATGTGTACAGGAGTACAGGTCATTTATCCAAGCAGGCCAGAGGACGATGTGGGATCTCCTGGAGCTTGCATTACAGTGGATTGTAAGCCATCCTGTGGATCCTGAGAACGGAACTTGGGTCCTCTGCAGGAGCAGTATGCACTCTGAGCCATCTCCCGAGCTCCGTCAGTCATTTTCATGTGTTGAAATTTCTTATTTTTCTAGTCATCCTTAAATATATTATACATTGCTTTAACCAGTAGTTGCCCCCCACTATGCTGTAGAATAAAACAGATGATTGAGCTACCTTATGATCCCAAGATTCCACCACCAGGTATCCATCCAAAATAATATGAGATCATTACACCAAAATGATACTTGTGTTTTCAGTTCTGTTGTGTTTTCAATGCCATTTATTGAATGTTTTTCTGTCCCCACTCCGCTAGCCCACTCCAGGCTCTAGTAATTATGATTTCATTTTATTCTAAAATATTGACTTATTAATTTTCTGAAATTAATGAGATATATATCACATTTTATATATCCATGCATCTCTTTATTGGCATCTAGGTTGATTTCATATTTTATATATTGTGAATATTGTTGTAATAAAAATGGGAATGTGGGTTGGAGATGGCTAAGCAGTTAATAGCACTGGCTGCACTTCCAGAATTTCTGGGTTCAATTCCCAGCACTGACATGGCAGCTCACAACCCTTTGAAACTCTAGAGGATCCTTTGGCCTCTACAGGCATCAGGTACACATGTGGTGATACATAGATATATGTGAAGGTAAAATACTTATCAACATAAAATGATCAATACATTAAAAACTAGTCAACAAAACTGGGAACACAAGTATCATTTTTGGTGTAATGATTTCATATTTTTTGATAGATACCCAGTAGTGGAATCTTAGGAACATAGGTAGCTTGAGTTTTGGTTTTCTCCAGGAATTCTCAGACTGTTTTCTATAATGGCTGTACTAATTTGCACCCCACCCACCACTGCATCCTTACCAGCTCTTTTCTGTTTATGGTTGATGTTTTATGCTTTTCTTGATAACCAATATAACTGGGATTATATCATCTCGTGGAGATTTTGATTACATTTTCCTAATAATTAATGAATATGTTCACTTGCTTTTAAAGAATGTCTACACACCTTTTAAACTTATTCTTTGATAATTTCATAATACATGTAACAATGTATTATGATCATATCCATTCCCATGTCCCTCCTGTACCCACTTCAACACACACCCTGACTTCACTGCTTTTTTCATTCCTCTGCATTCAGTTGGTGTTGCTTAAATGCACATGAATGTGGAGCCACCCATCAGTGTGTAGTATCTACCAGTGGCCACATGCCCAAATAAAGACTCTCTCTTGCCCAAACACCACCAACTGAAAATACCTCCTTTACTAGGGGTGGGGACTCATCCAGCACCCACACAGGAATTTTGACTGGCTTGAACTTGTGTAAATATCATGTAATATTGACTAGAGCTGTTGTGCATTTATGAGTAGAATAGCTATGCAGTGGCCAGGAGTCAGCAGTCCACGGCACTCCTCTCCATTTTCCATCCTACACACAGTGTGGTGTATACAGTGTTCCCTGAGGGCTTCAGAGGAGGGGGTTGATACTGTAGGAAGAACAGAGTAGCCACCTCTACATAAACCCTGGGGGGTGGGGTATGCTGCACAGCTGCAAAAGCAGCTCCTGCAGGAGGACCAAATTGAAGACTGCCTGAGAGACTAAGAATTGCTGATGCAGACAATGCCAGCCACAGCCAACTGGGAACTTTTGTTTAGAAGAGATGCTTTCTTGGGACCAAAGGGGCGTGGGTGGAGGGTATTAAAGGAGCCAGAAGGGGCATTTAGCTTGCTGCAGCATTTCTCACCTGCTCCCACCTCACCTCCAACCCCTAAGGGCAGGTAGGGTTGGTAGCAATGAGTCCAGGGCACAGGCAGCATGATATGATGTTCCCTTTAAGGCCAGACACTCATAGTTATCTCTTCTCAGCACTTGGACCTGTTATGAGTCTCTGCATAGAATGCTGCCCAAAGCACGATAAAGCTTGTCTGGCCAAGGTTGAGCACATTCCAGACATTCTTTATACCCCATCTTTGGTCTTGTTTCCTGAGCCTTAGAGTGGCTGGTATGAAGGCCCTGTTTAGAGAGGAACATCTGTTATCAGTATCTTGAGAGCTATGGATCTCTGCATTAACCTTTCATTGTGAAGAGAAGATTTTGGTTTTTTAAGTCGGAAAATAAAATTTGTCTATGAGTATAAATGTAAATGTTTAGAAGGCAGTTTGGTGCTGGGTCAACTGAGCTAGATAGTGAGTTTCCCTGAGAGACATAGGGTATCAATGTCCTCAGCGATGAGTTTTTCATTTTGTTTTGATTTTTTAATTGGACATTTTTTTTATTTACATTTCAAATGTTATTCCCCTTGCTGGCTTCCCCTCTGCTTCATCCCAGGGATGCAGGGATGGTTCAATATAAGGAAATCCATCAACATAATCCACTGTATAAACAAACTCAAAGAAAAAACCACATGATCATCTCATTAGATGCTGAGAAAGCATTTGACAAAATTCAATACCCCTTCATGGTAAAAGTCTTGGAAAAATCAGGAGTTCAAGGCCCATACCTACACATAGTAAGAGCAATGTACAGAAAACCAGTAGCCAGCATCAAACTAAATGGAGAGAAACTTGAAGCAATCCCACTAAAACCAGGGACTAGACAAGGCTGTATACTCTCTCCCTATCTATTCAATATAGTACTCCAAGTCCTAGCCAGAGCAATTAGACAACAAAAAGAGGTCAAAGGGATTCAAAGTGGAAAGGAAGAAGTCAAACTATCACTATTTGCAGATGATATAATATACTTAAGTGACCCAAAAAGTCCACCAGAGAACTCCTACCTCTGATAAACAACTTCAGAAAAGTGGCAGGATATAAAATTAACTCAAACAAATCAGTAGCCCTTCTCTACTCAAAGGATAAACAGGCTGAGAAAGAAATTAAGGAAACAACACACTTCACAATAGTCACAAATAATATAAAGTATCTTGGTATGACACTAAGCAAGCAAGTGAAAGATCTGTATGACAAGAACTTCAAGTCTCTGAAGAAAGGAATCAAAGGAGACCTCAGAAGATGGAAAGATTCCACATGCTCATGGATTGGCAGGATTAATATAGTAAAAATGGCCAACTTGCCAAAAGCAATCTACAGATTCAATGCAATCCCCATCAAAATTCTAACTCAATTCTTCATAGAAAGAGCAATTCTCAAATTCATTTGGAATAACATAAAACCCAGGATAGCAAAAACTATTCTCAACAATAAAAGAACTTCTAGGGAAAATGACCATCCCTGACCTCAAGCTGTACTACAGAGCAGCTGTGATAAAAACTGCATTGATGCAGAGACAGGCAGGTAGATCAATGGAATAGAATTGAAGACCCAGAAATGAACCCACACACCTATGGTCACCTGATCTTTGACAAAGAAGCTAAAACCATCCAGTGGAAAAAAGACAGCATTTTCAACAAATGGTGCTGGTTCAACTGGAGGTCTACATGTAGAAGAATGAAAATTGATCTATTCCTATCTCCATGTACAAAGCTTAAGTCCATGTGGATCAAGGACCTCCACAGAAAACCAGATACACTGAATCTAAGAGAAGAGAAAGTGGGGAAGAGCCTTGAACACAAGGACACAGTGGAAATTTTCCTGAACAGAACACCAATGGCTTATGCTCTAAGATCAAGAATTGACAAATGGGACCTCATAAAATTGCAAAGCTTCTATAAGGCAAAGGACACTGTCAATAGGACAAAACAGCAACCAACAGATTGGGAAAAGATCTTTACCAATCCTACATCCAAAAGAGAGCTAATATCCAATATATACAAAAAACTCAAGAAGTTAGACTCTAGAGAATCAAGTAATCCTATTCAAAAATGGGGTACAGGCTAAACAAAGAATTTCCTACTGAGGAATATCAAATGGCTGAGAGGCACCTAAAAAAATGTTCAACATCCTTAGTCATCAGGGAAATGCATATCAAAACAACCCTGAGATTCCACCTCACACCAGTCAGAATGTCTAAGAAGAAAACCTCAGGTGAAAGCAGATGCAGGCGAGGTTGTAGAGAAAGAGGAACACTCCTCTATTGTTGGTGGGATTGTAAGCTGGTACAACCACTCTGGAAATCAGTCTGGCAGTTCCTCAGAAAATTGGACACAGTACTACCTGAGGTCCCAGCTATATCATCCCTGGGCATATACCCAAAATATTCCCCAACATGTAACAAGGACACATCCTTTGCTATGTTCATAGCAGCCATGAGTTTTTTAGTGGGTATGTAGTACTAGGCATGGATTTCTTCTTGCGCAGTGGGCCTCAGAACCAGCCATGGAGTGTCAGTTGTCCCTGGAACAGTCATGCCACTATTGCATGAGTGGCCACATCTTGTCTGGCAGGTTGACACTGTAGTTTGTATGGTTCTCAGCTAAGTAAGGACACTGATACCGATCTCAATCCCCTCAGCATGTATTGCTCCTCCTGATACTATGAAAGCTGGCCAGCAGGAAGAAAGCTTTCCGCTCAGTTTCCATTTTCCTCTGTATCTTGTATCCAAGGTGTGTGGTGTCTTCAGAAAGATTTAGAAGCTGGTTCTGGGAAGCAGGCAAAGTGAATGGCTAGAGTCTGTGTTGGTTGGGGGGAAGCTTCTGGACTCCTAGTTTCTAATCCATAAGGAAGCATCCCACTGAGATCTCTATTTATTAATACGGTTGATACTCAGCCATGCAGGCTAACCTCACATTTCTTAGTTATGTAGTGAGTTGTTTATTCTACATTTTAAGCAGATGTTTTTGGTGCTCAGATTTTGAAGTTCCTTGTTCTAGATATTCATCTAATGGTAGAAGAATTCTTTGAAAACATTCGTCCACATTATGTGATTCTCCTTTTAATTGTGTTGACTGTTTCCTTTGCTACACAGAGGCATCTTAGTTTGAGGTATACTAGGTTGATTATATATCAAATTTTGTCAGCAACATTGACTTATGAGACTGTTCTCCACTGAGTGTTCTTTCATAGAAACCTGTAGGCTATACATGGATTTACTTCTGGGTTATTTATTATGTTCTATTGATCTATATTGTCTGCTTTATATATGCAGCATGCTGTTTTTATTAGTGTGGCTTTGTAGTACGCTTTTCATCCAGTATTGTTTTTCATCCAGTGTTTTGATTCCTGTATAGATTTTTCTTTTATTTTTTTATTACTTTGTTTTGTTCTTTAGGACTGTTTCTGTTATTCTGGTTCTTTTGTGGTATCAAATGAATTTTATGATTTTTTTTCTATTAAGAAAAATCACTGTTATTTTCATAGGAATTATATTGACTCTATAAATCTTTTTGGGTGATATAATCACCTTAATATCACTGATTCTTCTGATCCATTAGCATAGAATGTCTATCTTTTGGTGACCACTATAATATCTCTTTTATTGTTGTTCTGTAAGTCTCATTGAAGAATATTTCCACTTCTCTGTTTAAATCTATGCCTCAAGATACTGCTCTTAGTTGGTAATGTAGATGCTTTCTAACTTCCTGTTCAGTAAGTCCACCATCAGCATAGAGAATACTCTTGCTGTAACATCCTGGTGAAGTTGGTTATAAGTTTACATAGTTCTCTGATCATTGGTTTTAATTTTTTATGTGTGATGTCATAGCACCTGCAAATGTATGTGACTTCACTTCAGCCTTTCCAATGTGGACACTATCTCTTACTTTTCTTGTTCCTAGTCATCCTCGCTGAGGCTTCTAGAACTGTATTAAATATGAGTAGTAAAAATGGGCATTCTTTCTTGTGAGGAGATCTTAAGGTCATCAGCTACAGGTTTTATAAATATAGACTTAAATATTTTGAGGATTTTTGTCTATATACTTAATCTGTTGAGAATTTTATCTTGAAGGAATGTTGAACCTTATCCAATATTCTCTTTCATTAAAATGAACATATTGTTTATGAATCACTGGTATCATGTATCATGTGGTCAAGCCATCTTTGTATTACTGGTGTAAATGCCACTTGATTATCATATTCAAACTTGTAGATATGCTTTGAATCCTGTTTGCCAGAATTTTATTGTGAATTCTTTTTTTAATACTTTATTTACATTTCAAATGTTTTCCCATTTCGAGGTCTTCCCTTTGGAAACCCCCTATTCCATCCCCTTCCCCCTGCCTCTATGAGAGTATTCCCCCAACCACCCAACCACTCCTGACTTCCTTCCCTGGCATTCTACTATATTGGGGCATCTAACACTCTCAGACCCAAGGGCCTCTCCTCCCACTGATGGCCAACAAGGCCCTCCTTAGCCACTTATGTGGTCAGCACCATGGGCCCCTCCATATACATTCTTTGGTTGGTGGTCCAGTCTCTGGGAGCACCGGGAGCCTGACCAGTTGACACTGTTGCTCCCTCCCCATGGGGCTGCAATCTCTTTCTGTTCCTTCAGTCCGCTCTTCAATTCCTCCATCTAGGACCCCACACTCAGTTCAACAGTTGCTGTGAATTGAATCATGTGTTCCGAACATTTGGGCTAATATCCACTTATCAGAAGGTACATATCGTGTTCGTTCTTTTGTGACTGAGTCGCCTCACTCAGGATGATATTTTCAAGCTTCATCCATTTGCCTGCAAATTTCATGAAGTCATTGTTTTTAATAGCTGAATAGTATTCCATTGTGTAAATGTACCACATTTTCTGTATCTATTCCTCTGTGCAGGGACATCTGGGTTGTTTCCAGCTTCTGGCTATTATAAATAAGGCTATACTATACTATAAACGTAGTGGAGCATGTGTCCTTATATGTTGTAGCATCTTCGGTGTATTTGCCCAGGAGTGGTATAGCTGGGTCCTCAGGAAGTATTACATCCAATTTTCTGAGGGTCTGCCAAACTGATTTCCAGAGTGGTTGTACCACCTTACAAACCCACCAGCAATGGAGGGTCTTTCTCCAGACCCTCACCAGCACCTGCTTTCACCTGAAGTTTTCTTCTTAGACATTCTGACTGGTGTGAGGTGGAATCTCAGGGTTGTTTTGATTTGCATTTCCCTGATGACTAAGGATGCTGAACATTTCTTTAGGTGCTTCTCAGCCCTTTGAGTTTCCTCAGCTGAGAATTCTGTTTAGCTCTCTTCCCCATTTTTTGATAGGGTTATTTGGTTCTCTGGAGTCTAACTTCTTAAGTTCTTTGTATATATTGGATATTAGCTCTCTTTTGGATGTAGGATTGGTAAAGATCTTTTCCCAATCTGTAGGTTGCTGTTTTGTCCTATTGACAGTGTCCTTTGCCTTACAGAAGCTTTGTAATTTTATGAGGTCTCATTTGTCGATTCCTGATCTTAGAGCATAAGCCATTGTGTTCTGTTCAGGATCTTTTCCTTTGTGCCCATGTGTTCGAGACTTTTCCCACTTTCTCTTCTCTTAGATTCAGTGTATCTGGTTTTATGTGGAGGTCCTTTATACACTTGGACTTGAGTTTTGTACAGGGAGATAGGAATGGATCAATTTGAATTCTTCTACATGTTGACCACCAGTTGAGCCAGCACCATTTGTTGAAAATGCTGTCTTGTTTCCACTGGATGGTTTTAGTTCCTTTGTGAAAGATCAAGTGGATGTAGGTGTGTGGGTTCATTTCTGAGTCTTCAATTCTATTCCATTGATCTACCTGCCTGTCACTGTACCAATACCATGCAGTTTTAATCACTGCTGCTCTGTAGTACAGCTTGAGGTCAGAAATGCTGATTCCCCCAGAAGTTTTTTTACTGTTGAGAATAGTTTTTGCTATTCTGGGTTTTATGTTATTCCAAATGAATTTGAGAATTGCTCTAAATCTATGAAAAATTGAGTTGGAATTTTGATTGGGATTGCATTGAATCTTTAGATTGCTTTCAGCAAGATGGCTATTTTAACTATATTAATCCTGCCAATCCATGAGTATGGGAGGTCTTTCCATCTTCTGAGGTCTTCTTCGATTTCTTTCTTCAGAGACTTGAAGTTCTTGTCATATAGATCTTTCACTTGTTTGGTTAGAGTCACACCAAGATACTTTATATTGTTTGTGACTATTGTGAAAGGTGTCATTTCCTTAATTTCTTTCTCAGCCTGTTTATCCTTTGAGAATAGGAAGGCTACTGATTTGTTTGAGTTAATTTTATATCCTGCCACTTTTCTGAAGTTGTTTATCAGCTGTAGCAATTCTCCGGTGGAGTTTTTCTGGCACTTAGTATACTATCATATCATCTTCAAATAGTGATATTTTGATTTCTTCCTTTCCAATTTGTATCCCTTTGACCTCCTTTTGTTGTCTAAATGCTCTAGCTAGAACTTCAAGTACTATATTGAATAGTGAGGGAGAGAGAGGGCAGCCTTGCCTAGTCCCTGATTTTAGTGGGATTGTTTCAAGTTTCTCTCCCTTTAGTTTGATGTTGTCCACTGGTTTGCATATATTACTTTTATTATGTTTAGGTGTGGGTCTTGAATTTCTGATCTTTCCAAGACTTTTATCATGAAGGGATGTTGAATTTTCTCAGATGCTTTTTCAGCATCTGATGAAATGACCATGTGGTTTTTTTCTTTCAGTTTGTTTACATAGTGGATTACATTGATGGATTTTTGGGTATTGAACCATCGCTGCATCCCTGGGGTGAAGCCTACTTGATTGTAATGAAAGATAATTTTGATGTGTTCTTGGGTTCAGTTTGTGAGAATTTTATTGAGTATTCTTGCATTGATATTCATAAGGGAAATTGGTCTGTAGTTTTCTTTCTTTGTTGGGTCTTTGTGAGGTTTTGGTATCAGTGTAACTGTGGCCTCAAAGAATGAATTGGGTAGTGTTCCTTCTGTTTCTATTTTGTGGAATAGTTTGAAGAGTATTTGTATTAGGTCTTCTTTGAAGATCCAATAGATTTCTGCACGAAACCCATCTGGTTCCGGGCTTTTTTTTTTTTTTATTTTTTTTTTGGTTGGGAGAATTTTAATGACTGCTTCTATTTCTTTAGGGGTTATGGGACTGTTTAGATGGTTTATATGATCCTGACTTAACTTTGGTATTTGGTATCTGTCTAGAAACTTGTCCATTTCATCCAGATTTTCCAATTTGTTGAGTATAGGCTTTTGTAGTAGAATCTGATGATTTTTTTAAATTTCCTCAGAATCTGTTGTTATATCTCCATTTTTATTTCTAATTTTGTAAATTTTGATACTGTCTCTGTGCCCTCTGGTTAGTCTGGCTAAGGGTTTATCTATCTTGTTGATTTTCTCAAAGAACAAGCTCCTGGTTTTGTTGATTCTTTGTTTAATTCTTTTTGTTCCTACTTGGTTGATTTCAGCCCTGAGTTTGGTTATATATATATGGACCAAACATCAAACCACATAAATATTAAAAATAAATATATTGGATATAAAGGAAGACATAGATTTTAATGCAATAATAGTTAAAACTAGTCTGGGATACGTAGTATGGTCATGTTTCAAAAGCAGGGCAGGGAGCTTGGGAAATAACTCAGTAGAGTATTATTTGGGACCCTATTCAATTTTTATCACTCTAGACCCTTACCCCTGATGAGTATGATGTATAGAGATAACAAGAATTCACAATAGACAGAGTAACAGCCTGGGCCAGGAGCCTTCCGGTTTATGCTCACTTGGCTCCATAGCCAAATAGCGCGGGGAAAGAGCTCCCCTCCCAGGAGTGTGGACAAGCCTGTGCTCAGGGGGTAAGGCCAGTACCTCTGCTCAGAGGGACCTGCCCGGAACCTCCAGGACACAGAGACCTACAAGGAGCCTGGGGACACAGAGACCTACAAGGAGCCTGGGACAGCAGCCTTCCAGTCTCCTTCTGCGGCCGGGGACCCCAGTCTGTGCCACACAGGTCCATAACCAAATAGCGCAGGGAGAAGGCTAGCATCCAGGGAGTGTGGACAAGCTATGAGTGGAGGTAAGACGAGTGCCACTGCTCAGAGGGACCCGCCCCAAATCTGCAGAACACTGGGACAGAGGAACAGCCTGGGACAGGAGACTTCTGGTTTATGCCTGAGGTCTGTGCCATGCGGCTCCATACAAAAACAGTACAGGGAAAGAGCTTACCCTCCTAGGATTGTGGACAAGCCTATGATAACAGGTAAGGTCTGCTTGCCTCTACCTCTCGAACACTGGGATTAAAGGCATGCACCACCACCCACCCATCACACAGCTGAATTTTCATTCTTATCCTGGACTGTTTTTACATTCTTTTGTCTGTACTGTCTTGCACATTACAGACTTAGGATCATTATTTTTCATTCTTTTTAAGGCATGGCATTGATTTCCTTCAAATTCTATTTTTTAGAGGGTTATTGTTTTCCTGTGGAAGTGTCTTTTCTTCTTACCATTTGTTGTGCCCTCTTTCAGTGATGTCTGTACATCTGGTAGAACATTCACCATTGTCAGTTTTACTTAGCAGCAGTTATAAAGAAAGACTCTGTTGGGGGACCTTTAGTATGTCAGTTGGGTCAGTCCTTTGAGTTTAATTCTATTAGAGGAGCTTAAATGTGTAGTCTCTGTGATTTATTGATCTTTGACTGATGTTAGAAGAGTCCATGAAGTAATCAGTAGTCTAAGCTCCAACAGTTTATGATAGCAATTTATAGCTTTACACAGAGCATCCAAAGAGATGTGTTTTCAGGCCCCACTGAGCCTAACATTGATAACAACAAGACTGTGGCAACAGCTTCTATAGTATTGGTAGCATGGGACAGAAAGAGCACTGCCTCTGTCCTTAATGACATGTGTAGATAATACTAAGAGTTATGGCATTGTACCTGTGACTCTTACACCACAGCATGCACAAAAACAAACAAACAAACAAAAACATTTTTTTCATGACTCACCAATAATTAGGAAGACTGTTGTGTCTCTAATGTTAACATCAATGGATTTGGAGCCACAAAATTGGATAGAACTTCCCACAAGTCTCATGAATAATCACAGATGATGCTGAGGATGTGCAGTACCGATAACAGTGGGCTCAGTTCATGCTGTGCAGTGTCCTGTGGGGAATAGTTCTGTTTGATTCTGGAGCTATGGGCCTGTCACTTGCTTGTATTCATCTGTGATAACTGCATAATATAGACAGTCCAAAGTGACAAACATGTATAGGGCCTTCAGCACTAGCTATTTTGCTTCCAAGGCTGTGTGCTGTGGGGTTCCTTCCCTAGATTCCCTGGTGCATGTAAAGGAAATATTTAGGGCTACAATACTAGTGTTCATATTCCTGGAGTTCTGGGTGTTATAAATATCCTCCTTACTGAGATGATTAATATTGTTTATCAACTTGGCAGTTTGGGGAGGAAATTTTTGTGGGTCCTGATGAGCCAGTGCAAGCAAAGCTGTGGCCTGGGCTACAGCAGCTGAAATGGCAGGATGTTGAGGAGACTGCCTTCTTCCCAGCAAGGTATGTACCAGCTAGGGCATCGGGAGGTACCCAAGGGACTAAATAGCAGCCTCTAAGTTCTTAACTTGTGGATCACAACCCTTTTGTTTGGATCAACAACCCTTTCACAGGAGTCACATATTAAATACCCTGCATATCAGATATTCACATTATAATTTATAACAGTATCAGAATTATAGTTAGAAATAGCAGGAGAATAACTGTATGGCTGGGGGTCCCCACAGCATGAGGAACTGTGTTTAAGGGTCACAGCATTGGGGAGGTTGAGGACCACTGCTTTAAGCCAAGATGATGTCTAAGGGGGTGCTTTAATAGCTTACATTCTTGGGGTTGCAGAGACCCAAGATGAATTCCTTTTTTGTAGCAAAATAGTCAACTTTAAATCAACCTGCTCGCTAAACTGAAGTCAGACACTGCAAGGACCATGGAATTTTTCTGCAGTTAGGCCTGTCAGCTCTATGCGACTGTCAGTGGAAACCTGGCACTTTCCTGCTCACCTTTCCTGTGACTGTGTGCCCCTCAGTCCCTTTCCCCCATCCTGGGATTTGGGATTGAGAGTTACTTTGTCCTTTCTCCATGCTGTATTCCTTTTTTCAATTCATGAAATGCCCTGTCATTGGCTTTTGTAGTAGGATCTGATGATTTTTTGAATTTCCTCGTTACATTTACACCATGGAATACTACTCAGCTATTAAAAACAGTGACTTCATGGAATTCACAGGCAAAACTTGAAAATATCATCCTGAGTGAGGTAACTCAGTCACAAAAGAACGAACACAGTATGTACTCACTAATAAGTGGATATTAGCCCAAAAGTTCGGAATACCCAAGATTCAATTCACAGCAACTGTTGGACTGACCGTGGGGTCCCGGATGGAGGAGTTGGAGAAGGGACTGAAGGAGCTAAGGGAGTTTGCAGCCCCATGGAAGGAGCAACAGTGTCAACTGGCCTGACCCCCTGGTGCTCCAAGAGACTGGACCACCAACCAAAGTGTACACATGGAGGGACCCACGGTGCTGGCCACATATGTGGCAGAGGAGGGCCTTGTTGGCCATCAGTGGGAGGAGAGGCCTTTGGGTCTGAGAGTGTTAGATGCCCCAGTAAAGGAGAATGCTTGGGACAGAAGTCAGGAGTGGTTGGGTAGATGGGGGAGCACCCTCATAGAGGCAGGGGGAGGGGGATGGTATAGGGGGTTTCCGAGGGGGAGACCTGGAAAGGGGAAAACATTTGAAATGTAAATAAAGTATCAAAATAAAAATAAAATTAAAATTAAAAAAAAAAGATAGAAAGAAATATCTGTTATTTTCTTGCTTGGTTTCCAGGCTTCCTTTTCTAGGTTTTCCTTGAATGCAGTATTTCATTATTTTTCTGTTTCTTTTTGTGTGTCAGATCACACACAGGGTACCTCTATTTAGTCATATTTTCTCCCCTCATTTTGATGAACTCCCAATGCTATTGGTGTAGCTAGCATAAAAAGCATTATTTGTAATTATGACTAAATTCTTAATAAAGATTAAATAGTATTTACTACCTGATTTTAAATGTTAGGAAAATAGGTTCTACATTCTATAACAATTTCAACTAAAATCTTTATGTTTTGTATTTCTACCACTGAAGTATGAATGTTAACTCAGAACATTCACCCATACAACTGATTCTAATCCTGAGGAATTGGGAACTCCCTATGATTGATTTCTGAAAATTGACAAGGCACTGGAACCAACTGTTTTCTATCACCGGACAGAAGACAGTGCATGCTGGAGACTGCTCAGGGACAGGGCTAGAGTGGCCTATGGGACTTCAGCTACCTCTCTACAGCAGCTTTCTGCTTGATAGTTCTTAAACTGTTGTGCAAGAAGTAAATTACTGCAGAGAGCCGCTGCCTGTCTGCATAGAGAAAACAGAAGTTGGGGCTAAGGATTTCTGAGGTAAGCACAACTTTAGGAAACGGATTTGGAAGGAAAGAACCAGCAAAGACACATGTTTTGACAAATAACAAAATTCCCAGGCCAAAGTTTGGTGGTATCTGACTGACAGCACCTACTGTATGTTAAAGCCACATTCCAGAGCTTTTCTCACACAGAAAGGTGGTTACATTCTAATCAGTAACAGTCAGACTTCACTAAGGACTCTCCTGATTTATATCAGACTTGATCAATCAAGGTCTTTCACCAGAGGATGACTCTTCCCCTCAAGTAATGGCTGCTCCAGATTCAGTCTGAACATATTTTTAAAAAAAACACAAAACAAAAACAAACAAACAAACAAACACCAAAAAAGAAGAAGCAAACAAATAATTTTTGCCATGGCAAGAAATGAGCTGCCTGCCAGCACAAAGTCAATACTTTGCAAGAGGTAACAAAATCAGACATGATCAAACATGGAAAAAATAGGACTATAAAATGCATATAGGGCAAGAGAACAGGGCAACAGAAGTAGCTGTCAGAGAGGCCGTGGTTGTCAGAATAATTAGACTCAAAATAAGTGTCAATTATATTTAAAAGGGTTAAGGGAGGCAGAATGTGGTAGCACCACGCTTCTTGAATCACAGCCCATGAGAAGCAGAGGCACTCAAGTCTATGAATTTGAGACCACGCTGGTCTATACAGTGAATTCCATGCCAGCCAAGGTTCATAGTGAGACTGTGGCTCATGAAAATAATGAACATCTACATATCTCAGTGAGGAAGTAGAAAATTTTATTTTATATATATATATAATGTATATATATACACATATATATATACACACACACATATATATTTGGATATATACTATACTATGTTATATACTATATAATATACTAAATTATATACTTATAATATATAGTATGTGTTATATATAATATATAATTTTATGGCTAGCATATGTATATTAGTTATAAGATTTTTAAGTTATAAGAATTTATAAGGATCTATACTAGTTATAAGATTTTTCTACTTCCTTTATGTATATATATACTTCCTTACATATATATACATATACACATATATATACATGTACACATATACATATATGGTCTTAGTAAAAGGTTGGCTGCTACCTATCCAGAGTACTTCATCCAGCAAAACTGTCTGTTATACAAAGACCAATACAGGAATCACAATTGGTCAAGATGCAGAGAACAACTGATTCTGGGGTATCTGGCCCCAACTGACACATCTACAATACAAGTCCTGCACCTAGGACTCAGGGATCATTATGGAGTGGGTGGGGAAAAAGGTGAGAGTCAGAGAACCAGGAAATATGCTGTGAGATTGTGCCTTTAGAAATGACAGGGAAGTTTCACCAATGACATCTTAAAAATATAGCTGCCTAAACAGGACCTGAACAAAGAAAGGAGAAATCTCATGGGCCCCCACCCTTAGACAAAGAGTTAAAAGCAACTTAGGATGCCAAGATATAGATTAAAAAGTCTGCTCTAGGGACAAGCCCCTAATTAATTATCCAATACCAAACAATCATTCCTAAAATTACATACATATGAGTAATACTAAATAGAACAAGAAGGTTATATTTGTAGACCTTGGGGGGTGTGTGTGTGTGTGTATGTGTATGTGTGTGTTTCACACATAACAATTTTAAACTATCTGTCACAATTGATGGAATAAGAAAAAACCCTAATAAAAATAAACTAGAGGAATCCGTGGCCATAAACAAGCACTACAGATGATAACTGAAGAAATTCTTCAAACTGAAGTGAAAAGTAAAACACGTCCAACCAACCATTCTAGAACAGCCATCAGTCAAGGGAAGAGTAGGAAGAAAATGAACACATAATATCAACAAAATGACAGGAGGGAACATATACATTTCAACAATAACTGTAAAGGTTAATGGTCTACATTCCCCAATTAAAACATAAAAGTATCAGATTTGACTAAATACAGGATTTCTGGGCTGCAAAGATGGCTCACTGGGTAAGAGCACTTATTGATCAAGGACTTGATGAGGACTTGAGTTTGGATACCAGTGTCCATGTAAAATACTGGGGATAGCCACACACACGAAACTCTCCTCAATAACAAAGATTAATAATCAATTTGTTGTGTCCAAGAAGCATACCACACTATGAAAGACAAAGGTAACCTCAGAGTGAAAGGAAAAAAAAAGGAATTTCAAACAAGTAGGTATTATTGTGCTAATATTTGCCAGAATAAACAGCAAAGTAAGTTAGAAGAGATAAAGAAGCTCACTTCATACTGAATGAGGGCAAGTCCACAACATTGATATTACGGTCTTAAACATATATACCCTTGATGCTGACTCACCTGATTTCATAAAAGAAACACTTTTAGATGTGAAGAAAAATTAAATCAACATTGTACTAGGTTGAATGTTGTGAGTGGATTGGGTTGAATAACCAACTCGCCCCAGTCATCAGAACATACCCCACCCTCAAATAGATAAACAAGTTGACCCTGGGTGTAATTATGATCAAATACATTTTATGAGATTCTCAAAGACTCAGTAATATAATGAAAATAGAAAAGCATCTGGATTAGAGAATGTTAGAGATCAATGGACCTAACAAATATCTACAGAAGATTTTACTCAACCACCAGAGAATACACATGTGCCTCAGCAGCTCATGGGACTTTCTATAAAATCAATCACATAATGGGACACAAAGCAAGTCTTAACAAGTAGGAATCATTTCTTGTATTCTGCCTACCACAACAGAGTAAAAGTAGAAATCAATAGCAAGAAAACTACAAAATTCCACAAACCTTTAGAGTTAAATGACACACTGTTGAATGATAAATGTGTCATT
Organism: Rhynchomys soricoides; assembly: GCA_019843965.1. Classification (NCBI taxonomy): domain Eukaryota; kingdom Metazoa; phylum Chordata; class Mammalia; order Rodentia; family Muridae; genus Rhynchomys; species Rhynchomys soricoides. Next base: position 1,683,095 of record JADRCH010000303.1, on the reverse strand, counting down.
GAAAAATTTCAGAAGGAAATTTAAAACTCCTTAAAGTCAAGGAAGATGAAAACACAACATATAAAAGCTTATGGGACACGCTGGGCAATCCCAAGAGGAAACTTGACAGCTACAGGTGCTATACAAACAAATAAACAACAAATAAACAAAAAACATTTCTTTAGGAGTTTCTCAGCCATTCGAAATTCCTCAGTTGAGAATTCTCTGTTTAGCTCTGTTCCCCATTTTTAAATTGGGTTATTTGGTTCTCTGGAGCCTAACTTCTTTAACTCTGTATATTTTGGATAGTAGCCCTTTATTAGATATTAGGTTAGTAAAGATCTTTTCCTAATCTGTAGGTTGCCATTTTGTCCTATTGACAGTGTCCTTTGCCTTAGAGAACCTTTTCAGTTTCATGAGGTCCCATTTGCCAATTGTTGATCTTAGGGCATGAGCCATTGGAGTTCTGTTAAGGAAATTGTCCCCTTTGGTGGAGGTCCTTGATCCACTTTGACTTGAACTTTATACAAGAAGATAAAAATGGATCAATTTGCATTCTTCCACATACCACATACAGACCGCCAGATACACCAGCACCATTTGTTGAAGATGTTTTCTTTTTTTTTTCTCCATTATATGGTTTTGGCTTCTTTGACAAAGATCAAGTGTCCATAAGTGTGTGGCTTTATTTCTGGCCTTCAATTTTATTCTAGTGGTTGATCTGTCTGTCTCTGTATCAATACCATGCAATTTTTATCACTATTGCTCTGTAGTACAGATTAAGGTCAGGGATAGATTCCTTCAAAAGCTATTTTGTTGTTGAGAATCTCGAAGGGCTGAGAAGCACTTAAAGAAATGTTCTTCATCCTTAGGCACCAGGGAAATGAAATCCAAAAGAACCCTGAGATTGCACCTTACACCAATCAGAATGGCTAAGATCAAAAACTCAGGTGACAGCAGATGCTGGCGAGGATGTGGAGAAAGAGGAACACTCCTCTATTGCTGGTGGGATTGCAAGCTGATACAATCACTCTGGAAATCAGTATGGTGGTTCCTCAGAAAATTGGAAATAGCTCTACCTGAGGACCCAGCTATTCCACTCCTAGGCATATACCCAAAAGATGCTCCAACATATAAAAAGGACACATGCTCCACTGTGTTTATAGCAGCCTTATTTATAATAGCCAGAAGCTGGAAGGAACCCAGTTGTCCCGCCACAGAATAGATACAGAAAATCTAGTACATGTACACAATAGAATACTACTCAACTATTAAAAATGACAACTTCAGAACTTTGTAGGCAAATGGATGGAACTAGAAAATATCATTGTGAGTAAGGTAACCTAGACCCAGAAGGACATAAATGGTATGTACTCACTGATAAGTAGATATTAGCCCCAAAACTCAGAATACCCACGATAGAATTCATAGATCATATGAACCTTAACAAAAAGGAAGGCTAAAGTGTGGATGATTCAAACCCATTTAGAAGGAAGAACAAAATAATCACATGAGGCAAAGGGAGGGAGGGTTCTCGGTGGGAGAGGGAAGGAAGAAGAAAAAAGGGGGGCAGGACCAGGTATTGGAAGAGACAGGAAAGAAGTCTAGAGTATCAGGAGCACAAATAAAAATAAGTAGCAGATGGGGGCAGGGAACTTTGAGAACCACTAGAAATTCTCAGATGCCAAGGATGTGAGAAGCTCCCAGGACCCAATGGGGATGACTGTCCCGCGCTACCGTCTCGCCAGCAAGAACGACGCGGCACACAAAGGATCCTTCTGCAGTAAAGCTTTAATGCATCTTGAGAGGGAGAGCATAAGCTTGCCACGAGTGGAGACCCCGAACAATAGAACACCCGTCCCTTATATAGGTCACAGCGCTTGCCTGGGACGCGGAGCTTCCCCATTGGCTCCCCGCACACCAGGCCAGATGACGCCACGAGAGAGGCTGAGACTCTGAGGTGGAAAATTACCAGGTGCATGCGCACTAGCCTGTTTACAACTTGTCCTCGGCCGAATGTAGGCGCCATCTTGTAATGGCGAATGTGGGTGCGACTCGGGCGGCTTCCCACAGATGACATTAGCCAAAATACCCAACAGCAGGGAGATAGAACCTGAAGAGACCACCTCCAGTAGATAGACAGGACCCCCAGTAGAGGAATAGGGTCACCCACCCATCTAAAAAATTTTAACGCAAAATTGTCACTGTCTGAAGGAAATGCAGGGACAAAAATGGAGCAGAGACTGAAGGAAAGGCCATCCAAAGACCGCCCCACAGTGCAGTCCGTCCCAGGTGCAGACACCGAACTCTGACGCTATTGCTGATGCCAAGATGTGCTTACAGACAGGAGCCTGGCATGGTTGTCCTCTGAGAGTCTCTGCCAGTACCTGACTGAGAGAATTGCAGATACTTACAGCCAGCCATTATGAGACTGAGCCTGGGGACCTCAATGGAAGAGTTAGGGGAAGGACTGAAGGAGCTGAAGGGGATCGCACCCCCATAGGAAAAACAACAGTAGCAACTAACCAGACCCCTCAAAGCTACCAGGGACTAAGCCACCAACCAAAGAGCATACAAGGGCTGGTCTGTGCCCCCTGCTATATATGTAACAGGGGACTACTCTGTCTGGCCTCAGTGGAAGGGGATATGCTTGGTCCTGTAGAGGCTTGATGCCCCAGAGAAAGGGAATGCTAGAGGTGTGAGGTGGGAGTGGGTGGGTGGGTGGATGAGCACTCTCTTAGAGGCGAAGGGGAGGGGAGAACAGGAGGGGGAACAACATTTGAAATGTAAATAAATAAACTAATTAATAAAAAAGTTTTTAAAAAGCTCTCAAATAATAACTTACTCACATTAGAACCTTCAAATAGCAAGGAAGCCAAACCCCAGATTAGTAGATGAAAAAAATAAAGGCACAGACAACAATTAACAAAATGGAAAATAAAAAATATAAGTAATCAATGAAAAATAGGTTGGTTTTTAGAAAAAAAGACAAGTTCGATAAGCCCTGACACAAACCAAGGAAAAGAGAGGATACAAGTTAAGAAAACTAGAGATGAAAATAGAAACATTATAACAGATACTAAGAGAACTTTTTGTAAAGCCAACATTATGCTAATACAAAAACTGAATAAAACATAAATATTGGACAATTTCCCTGATAAACATGGCCCCTGGGAAGTGGCACTGTTAGGAGATGTGGCCTTATTAGAGGAAGTGTGTCACAGTAGAGCAGAGGCTTTGAGGTCTCACATATATATTCAAGTCTGGTCAGTGTGACATGGTTTCCCTCCTGGCTGCTTACAGATGACAGTCTCCCCTTCTGATCCCTGTGGATCAAGATGTAGAACTCTCAGCTCCTTCTCCAGCACCTGCTTGCACACTGCTGCTGCCATGGTTTCAGCCATAATGATAACGTACTAAACTTTTGAAACTGTAAGCCAGCCCTAATGAAATGTTTGCCTTTATAAGAGTTCCCTTGGTCATCGTGTCTCTTCACAGCAATAAAACCCTAACTAAGAAATCACACATCTTCTTCAATGTAAAAACCAACAACAACAACAAACCCGAACAGGTGGCTGTAGCTACATGGATTTAATTTTTCTTCCTCCACTTTATCTTTCTTTTTCCACTTTAAGAGAGAGTTACTGTGTACCATGTACCATGTTAGCCCTAGGTGATATGGAACTTACTATGTAGACCAGGCTGGCCTTGAACTCACTGTCTCTGCCTCCCAAGTACTAAGATTAAAGGTATGTACCACCAAGCCTGGCTTAATTCTTGCTTCTTTCTTCTGTTCCTTGTGGTATAATGCTGTTTTTGTTACTATGGCCCAATAGTTTGACTTGATGTCAGGTATTATGATTCGTGCAGTTTGTTCTTTTCGCTCAGAATCGTCTTGACTCTCCAGAATTTTTGTGGTTCTGTATAAATTTGAGGATTGTTTTTTTCTTTTTCTGTGAAGAATATCATTGCATTGAACCAGTATATTGCTTTTGGTAAGACGTCATCACTGTAAATTTTGGTGATCCATGAGCATAAGAGTTCTTTCCTATTTTGGTGTCTACTTAAATTTCTTTCCTTTAAATTTTGCTTTTTAAAATTCCTTGCTTCAAATTTTTATTGCACAAATATTTTACTTTTTAAATCAGGTTTATAAACACTTATAATTTATAGGTTTATAATTCATAATTTATACTTATACTTTATAATATATAAATATACATTTGTAACTTATAATTTATATGTTTATAATCATTTTAAATAAGTTTATAACACTTATAGCTATATGCTTTCTCCCCTCTTAGAACTCTTTGCATTGTATCCCATGGGCTCTGTAAGCTGTGTTTTCATTTGATCCAAAAAGTTGTAAAATTTTTTTCTTGATTTCTCTAATGACCCATTCAATAATATGTTCTTCACTCTCCATGGGTCTATGAGTGTAGCATAGTTTCTGTTATACTGATTTCTCGCCTTATTCCTAGGTGATCAAATAAGAATACAAGAAATTATTTCAAATCCCTTTTATTTTCTTAAGATTTGCTTTATGTTCTTCAATAAGATCTATTTTAAAAGCAGTTCTATGGTCTACTGAGAATATACTTATTATACAATATTTGGGTGGAATGTTTTATAGCTGTCTCTTAAGTCCATTTAATCTTTAATGCCACTTAACTTTGGTGGTTCTTGGTTGGTGCTCTACTATTGGTGAGCATAAATATTGCAGGCACCCACTATTACTGTGTTGATCTCAGTCTCTATCTTTTCCTCCAGCAGGATTTGATTCATGAAACTGGGTGTACCCATGTTTGGTGCCTATTTGTTCAGAACTGTAATGCCCTCTTGATGTATATCACAATAATAATCAATATGTAATGACACGGTATATCTCTTGTGATTTTGAAGTCTATTTTGCCAGAAGTTATCATTGCCACACTTGCTTGCTTTGTATCTCCACCTGCCATGTATCAGTTTTCATTTTTTCACACTAAGACTGTGCTTTTCTGTTGTTGTTGTTATTTTTTCAGTGAAATACATGAATAGTATGTTTTAATTCAAGCTGCTAGTTTTCATTGAGAAATTGAGATTATTCATAGTATTAATTGAAAGGTACATATTCAATCATTGTCTGAGGGTTTTGTGGTATTTTTTTCTCTCCTAATTTAGCACAGTCTATTTGTTCCTGAAGCTTCTTGGATGAATCAGTGTCTTCTGTGTACAGAATCTGTGTTGGCAGTTACTGCTTTTTAGATCTTGAAACACATTGCTCCATGATCTCCTTGGTTTTTCAGTTTCTGTTGAAAATATATGCTTTTAGTTTGACAGCTCTGCTTTTGTGTGTGACTTGATGTTTCTTTATCTTTCAATATGCTTCCTTTGTTCTGCATATTTAGTGTTTTTACTATAATATGCTGTGAGGAAATTCTTTTCCGGTTGTGCCTGTTTGGAGCTCTGCTTGCTTCTGTACCTATTTTCTTCGTCCTTAGCATAAAATTCTTCTTCTTTTATGACCATAACTCGTGTTATTTGATCTTTCATATGGATAGCCTATGTTCTATTTGTACTTTCTTATTAGCTTGTCTTTGTCATTGTCTGAGTGTTTTAAGTCACTTGTCTCCTCTGGGTCCTGACGCTGTGTCCTCCTTTGATCTGTCTTATTGCTGAGCCCTTCCACTCTTTATTGATATTGTTTGACTTACTGAACTTCTCATTTCCGATATTTCATGCCTTTCAGTATTTCTCTGCATTAAATGGTACTTTCATATCCTGTGTAAACCTCCTTATTTTGTTAGCTGTTTGCTTGTGTTCTTTTTGAATTCACTTAGGAGTCAATCTGTGTCCTCTTTGATTTCTTTGAACATTTTTTGTAAACAGTATTAAATTCTTTATCTGAGACTTCATCTAATTTATTCACCATGGGAGCCATTACTGTGAGATTACTAACTAATAGTGCTTTGGTTTTGGTGTTTGGTCAGGTTGTGGTATCACAGTCTTCTACAGATTGGAGTTAAAGTCCAGTAGAGATAATGTGGTCAACACTGGGATCTAGCTCCAGCATTATCCTGAGGGTGAAATACTGCTTTCCAAACCAATTACTATAAAAGGTCAAGTCCAAAATACAGTAATATGCCATTAAAGAGCAATCCCCCTTCAATTCTAATAGTTTTAGGGAGTAAAGGAGTATCGGCTGTACAGTGTTAACTAAGGTAGTTAGTTCCTGAGAGTATAAATGGAAAGGGAGAAGGCATAGGAAGACCAGCAGAAGGTCTTAGGATGGCAGAGAAAAATAAAGGGGCAAGTAAATAGAAGAACGAACAAATGGGGGACAACGGGGTAGATACAGCTAAAGGTAGAAGAGACAGAGAACAGTGAAGGCATGCAATCAGACAACCTGAATGTCCTCAGCTCTCAGGAGGTTGAGTCAAGGTAACCACCTAAACCAGGGCAGTTGACATTCTTTGGGAAAATCTATTTTTAAAAATGAAGGGGGGGGGATGAGATTGAATTCAGTTACTTGCATTTTCTTTTTTAATTTAATTTAATTTATTTTATTAATTATTCTATTTGTTTACATTCCAAATGTTTCCCCCTTCCTGGTCCTTCCTTCCATTTTCGAGGTTGCTGAATGAGCCATCCCCCAGGATCCTTCTAGGCAGTCTTTTGCTGACCCTGTTATGAGCACTATCCATGCCTTTGTGAAGTCCTTTCAGAGAGGTGGCAATGCTTGTGTGGGTCCTTCACCAGTCAGAATGTGATCCTTAGTGAATGGATACGCACACAGAATCATGTCAGTGTGTCGCAGTCAGGGTTTCTATTCCTGCACAAACGTCACGACCAAGATGCAAGTTGGGGAGGAAAGGAAGTCAGGACTGGAACTCAAGCAGGTCAAGGAGCAGGAGCTGATGCAGAGACCATGGAGGGATGTACCTTACTGGCTTGCTTGCTTCTCCTGGCTTTCTCAGCCTGCTTTCTTATAGAACCCAAGACTGCCAGCCCAGGGATGGTACCACCCACAAGTGGCCCTTTGCCCTTGATCACTAATTGAGAAAATGCCTTACCACTGGATCTCATGAAGGCATTTTCTCAATTGAAACTCCGTTCTCTGTGAAAACTCCAGTTTGTGTCAAGTTGACACACAAAACTAGCCAGTACACAGTGTTCCACTGCATACTATGCCTAGGATCAGAGATCAGATTTCTACCATCTGGTTCTAATTCAGTTTCTCCCCTGCTGGCTAGAGGTATTCTGAAGGCTGGATGGTAGCATATAGTCCCATGCTCCGACTAGAACCATTTGCTCCAGAATGTGCCGTTCAGAGAGGGTCTAGCTAGTATCACTCCACTGCTGGCTCCAGGTTCCCAGAGTGTGCGGTTCAGAGAGGGTCTAGAATCACTCCACTGTTGACTCATAGGGGGCCTCTGCCCTGACTGCTGGTGCCATTGCCATACATAAGTTTTACCCCCTTCCTGTCTCTCTTTCTGCTCTTTAAATTGTCTGCTACTGAGATTCCTTTTGGACCCTTGTCTAGCTGCTTCACTCCTTCTTACGGAGAAGAGGGAGCTGTACAACGAACACCAGCCAGTTCCTCTAGGAGCTGCCCTGGCTTTCTCTCCCATTCTACTGCAGTTTCTTGTTGTAATTTGCTAGTAACCCTGAGGTGTTCAACTGTCGCCTGTTTCTTATAATAATAGTAGTAAAGAGCAGTGGCTTCTCTTCCACAGGACTCAGGTTAAATTCTCCGAACTCACGTGGCAGCCTACAACTGTCTGAAACTCCAGTTCTAGGGGATCCTATGCCTTCTTCTGACCTCCACGGGCAGCAGGCACACAAGTGATATACAAGCAAAATAGTGATACATATAAAATTACAATAAAAATTTAAAAGTGATAGCTATTATCTAACTTGATTTATTTACCAGAGATTTTAGCAAAACTACTTGTCCTAATTAGTTTTTTGTTAACATTTGCCACAAGCTAGAATTATCGGGGAAGAGAAACCTCAATTGAGAAATGTCTTCATAAAATCACTGTGGGCAAGTCTGTAAGGAATGTTCTAGATTAATGACTAATGTGAAAGGACTCAGCCCAGTGTGAGCAGTGCTACCTCTGGGCTAGTGGTCCTGATGGTTTAAGAAAGCAGGATTAACAAGCCATGGAGGAGCAAGCCAACAAGCAGCAGTTCTTTGTGGTCTCTGCTTCAGCTCCTGCTTCATGGTTCCTAACATGCTGGGCTTCTTGCCTGTTTGCCTTAGTGACAGACTGTGGTGGGGGCTCATAAACCAAATTAATCGTTTTCTCCCTAAATTACTTTCAGTCATGATTTTTTTTAATCACAGCAATAAAAAAGCAGATGAAGACACCATGCCTTCATGTTATCCGCTATTTTCTTCACTAACCAGCTATTCAAGAAATCAGGTCTTTTATAATTTAAATTTTTTATCACATTATTTCTATCCCAATCTTTATTATTTTGTTCCTTTCATTCCTTCTACTAATATAGTCATGGTTTATATTATTTTATAGTTCTTTGAAGTACTACAATAAATTGATTATTTAAGACCTCATTTACCCCCACAAAGTCATGCTGGCCTTGTACTCATGATCTCCTGCTTCATCCCCTAAGTGCTAAAACTAAAAGTAGTCATCATCATTCTTAGCTCTTTTAATTTCTTTTCTTGTTGCTAGGAAAAAGTACATAATAACAGCAAGGTTTATTTTGGCTTTCAATTTGCAATTATAGCTTGCTACAGTGAGAAAGCCATCGTGGTGGGCTCACAAGGCTGCAGTTCACATTGCATCTACAGTCAGAAACAGAAAAAGATGATGCAGGTGCTAGCTTGCTCTCTCCTCTTCATTCAGTGCTGCCTCCTCATCCATGGAATGGAAACAATCACGTTCAGGATGGTCATCCCCTTACAAATACATCCAGAAGAAGTATATATCCATCGAGATTCTGAATCTAGTCAAGTTGATAGGAAAAATCAGCCATTATACCAACAGTCTTACTAGATTTTTTATATAGTAAAAAAAAATCCCTGTTATTAATGTTTTCTTTATGACATAGCTTTTGTTATGCTGTGTTTCTATTCCTATTTGTTTTGAGAAATGTCTTAATTCCCTTACTTGGTCTGTTAATTGCTCAGGAGTAAGTGATTGTTAATTTCCAAGGTTTGTCTTATTATTGATTTCTAGTTTTATTGTACCATAGCTTGTTTTGTAGCCCACATGGTCTGTCCTAGAGAATGTCTCACATGTTGTTGAGAGGAATGTGTACTCTGCAGCTGTTGAGGGAGAGCTCTGTAGAGGATTGTTAGGTCTGCCTGTGGTATAATTAACTACTGTTTCCTTGTTATTTTTTCAGCCTGGATGAACTTTCCACTGAAAGTAAGTTGTTTAAGTCACTACTATTATACATTCGACTCTTTCTCTGTCCTTAGGATTTGCTTCAGATATTTAAATACTTTGATACTCAATACAGTCATATCTAGGAATGTTATTGAATTGAAATTTTCGACATTACATAGTATCATACATAATACCATTACATAGTGTCGTTGCATAATATCATTACCTAGTATCATTGCATAGTATCATTATACAGTATCCCTCTTTGCCTCCTCTCATCATGCTTCGTACATTTTACTTTATCTATAGGACTACTCCTGTCTTTGCGTTTCATTTACCTAAGTACTGCAGTCCATCCTCTCACTTTACATATGTCCTTAGAGGGAAGTATAAGTTTCATATAGGCAACATGCTTCTTATTTATATTTTAACATGTGCTTTTAAAGAGTTGCTAGGTGTTTTAATTGAGGAATTCAATTTATACTTAAGATGATTACCAATAGGTAAAGTCCATAACCATAGGATAACTTCTTTTCTAGTTTTCTTCCCTCTTTCTTTTACAGTATTCATTGTGATTAATTAACTTTCCTAGTTCATTTTGATTCATTTTTTTATTATTTTGATTTGCCCTGGTCGATTTTGCTGTATAATTACCATATTTATCAAAATAAATATGCTTGTTATAAAAATTGCTTTGAAATGAAAGTAACATAAGATGACCTAAAGATAAGAAAGGGTTCAAGAAAGACATATAAAGAAATTGAGAAAACACCCCAATAGAAACTCTATAATAACATTCTAATTCTTCAGTATTTTAAGACAGGGTTGCATGTAGCCCAGTTAAGCCTTGAACTCAAAGTGAAGCTAAAGATAACTTTCATTTGGTGGTCCTTTGCTGGTTTCATTTGGCTGCCACTTCTCAAGTGCTGGGATTACAGCCATGAACCACCACATCTGGTTTTAAAATTTTGAATTTTTAATCTCATACTTTATAACTTCCCATGTTGTATTTATCCTAATACATTAATGCTTTATTTATTTTATGTATGTGTATGTGCATATGTGTATGGATGCTCCAAGTATCAGAAAAAGACATGGCTCCTTTGAAACAGGATTTACAGTGGTTGTGGGCCACCAGACATGAGTGCTAGAACTTAACTCTGGTCCTCTAACAGAGCAGAATGTGCTTAATTGCTCAGCCATCTCTCTAGTCCCAAATGTACTTATTTTTAATTGTCTTTTTGGACTTCACACTATATAAATAATTTATATACTATGTTTACAATATTATAGCACCTTGTATTTGTTTATATTGTTTTTGAAATTAAAATGTTACTAAATTGTTCCCGTCCCTTCCCTCCCTCCAACACTTCCCATGCACTCCTTCTTGCTTCCTCTCAAGCCTCTGTTTCCTTAACTGTTCTTACATATGTGTATGTGTGTTTATTTATATTCATAATTATGTAAATATAATCTACTAGGTCCATATAATGTTACTACTATAAATATGACTTGGTAATGACTATTATACCTTCTCCTGTTCACTTCTTACCTAGTAATATCTCTTTTTGTCCAGGATGAAGGAAGTTCTTTATTATTTTGTTTAGTCATATCTGATAAAGATATGTTCCTCTCTGTTTTTGCTTACATGGGAATGTCATTATTTTTCCTTCTCATTCTACAGACTCACTTGCTGAACATAGGATTGGGCTTGGCAGATTGTTTAACTCTGGTAACATCTCCTTTTCTCTCCTGCTTTTCTTCTTATTTTAATGAAAAATTCTTTGTACTATATATTTTGATCATGCTTTTCCCTCCTCTAACTCTTCCCACATCCTCCCCACCTCCTACCCCACCCAACTTTATGTTCCTTGTCTATTGCTTTTAAAACAAAAACTTCTGTTTCAAAAACAAAAACAAAAATTCAAAATAGACAAAAGACCAATAAAACAAAAACTGTGAAAACAAAGCAAAATGAGACAAAAAGTACACAACAACACCATTTAGTTAATTTTGTGTTGGCCAACTATTCCTAGGCATGATACCTACCCTGGAGTGTGGTGATATGCCCAATGAGACTCCATTGGAAAAAACTGATTTTCCCTTTACCATTGGGTATCAGTTGTAGATAGTTTCTTTTTATTTTTTTCTACTTTCTTTACATTTCAAATGTTTCCCCCTTTCCAGATCTCCCCTTTGGAACCTTTTTATTCCCTCCCCCCTCCCCTACCTCTATTGGGGTATTCACCCACCCACTCTCGTTTTCCCTTCTCCTACACTGGGGGGTCTAACACCCTCAGGCCAAAGGGACTCTCCTCCCCCTGATGTCTAACAAGACCCTCCTCTGCCTCATATATGGCCAGCACCATGGGTCACTCCATGTGTATTCTTTGGTTGGTGGATGAGTCTCCAGGAGTATCAGGGGGTCAGGCCAGTTGCCACTGTTGCTGCCTTTCTGGGGATGCAAACTCCCTCAGCTCCTTCAGTCCCTTCTCCTAGTCTTCCATCTGGGACCTCCCACTCTGCCCTACTGTTGCTGTGAAGTGACTCTTGGGTATTTCGAACTCTTGGGCTAATAATCATTTAACAGCAAGTACATAGCATGTTCATTCTTTTGTGACTGCATGACCTGGCTCAGGATGATAATTTCAAGATCCATCCATTTGTCTGCAAATTTCATGAACTCATTGTTTTTAATTGCTGGTATTATTTCATTGTGTAAATGTACCACATTTTCTGTATCCATTCCTCTGTGAAGGGACATCTGGGTTGATTCCAGCTTCTGGCTATTATAAATATGGCTTCTATGAACATAGTGGAACATGTGTCTTTATTACATGTTGGAGCATCTTCTGGGTATATGCCCAGGAGTGGAATAGCTGGGTCCTCAGGTAGTATTATGTTCATTTTTCTGAGGGTCTGCCAAACTGATTTCCAGAGAAGTTGTATCAACTTGCATTCCCACCAGCAATGGAGAAGTGTTCCTCTTTCGCCACATACTCGCCAACATCTGCTGTCACCTGAGTTTTTGATCTTAGCCATTCTGACTAGTGTGAGGTGAAATCTCAGTGTTGTTTTGATTTGCATTTCCCTGATGACTAAGGATGTTGAACATTTCTTTAGGTGCTTCTCAACCCTTCCAGGTTCCTCAGTTGAGAATTCTCTGTATAGCTCTCTTCCCCATTTTTTGATAGGGTTATTTGGATCTCTGGAGTCTAGCTTCTTGAGTTCTTTGTATACATTGGATATTAGCCCTCTATCAGATGTAGGATTGGTAAAGATCTTTTCCCAATCTGTAGGTTGCTGTTTTGTCCTATTTACAGTGTCCTTTGCCTTACAGAAGCTTTGTAATTTTATGAGGTCCCATCTGTCGATTCTTGATCTTAGAGCACAAGTCATTGGTGTTCTGTTCAAGAACATTTCCCCTGTGCCCATGTGTTCTAGACTTTTCCCCACTTTCTCTTCTATTAGATTCAGTGTATCTGGTTTTATGTGGAGGTCCTTGATCCACTTGGACTTGAGTTTTGTACAGGGAGATAGGAATGGATCAATTCTCAATCTTCTACATGTAGACTGACAATTGAACCAGCACCATTTGTTGAAGATGCTGTCTTTTTTCCACTGTATGGTTTTAGCTCCTTTGTCAAAGATCAAGTGACCATAAGTGTGTGGGTTCAATTCTGGGTCTTTGATTCTATTCCATTGATCTACCTGCCTGTCACTGTACCAATACCATGCAGTTTTTATCACTACTGCTCTGTAGTACAGCTTGAAGTCAGGGAGGCTGATGCCCCCAGAAGTTCCTTTATTGTTGAGAATAGTTTTTGCTATCCTGGGTTTTTTGTTATTCCAAATGAATTTGAGAATTGCTCTTTCTAAGTGTATGAAGAATTGAGTTGGGATTTTGATGGGGATTGCATTGAATCTGTAGATTGCTTTCGGCAGGATGGCCATTTTAACTATATATTAATATATATATTTAACTAATTCTGCCAATCCATGAGCATGGGAGATCTTTCCATCTTCTGAGGTCTTCTTTGATTTCTTCCTTCAGAGACTTGAAGTTCTTGTCATACAGATCTTTCACTTGTTTGGTTAGAGTCACACCAAGATACTTCGTATTGTTTGTGACAATTGTGAAGGGTGTTATTTCCCTAATTTCTTTCTCAGCCTGTTTATCCTTCGAGTAGAGGAAGGCTACTGATTTGCTTGAGTTAATTTTGTATCCAGCCACTTTGCTGAAGGTACTTATCAGCTGTAGCAGATCTCTGGTGGAGTTTTTTGGGTTACTTAAGTATACCATCATATCATCTGCAAATAGTGCTTTTTTGATTTCTTCCTTTCCAATTTGTATCCCTTTGAGAGCAAGACTCTATGTCTACTTCTCCCTCTCTATGCTGGCACCCCACCTAGCTTGAATCTGTGCAGGTCTTGAACATGCTACCACATGAATTTATATGTGTATTTATATGTGTATCAGTTCTATTTTTTCTATAAGACACTGTTTCCTTGAAGTCACCCATTACCTCTGGATCTTACAGCCTTTGTACTTACCTCCTCTTCTGCATAGATCCCTGAGCTTTGAGGAATGGGCTATAATGAAGACATCACATTTAGGACTGAGTGCTCCAAAGTCTCTCCATCTCTGTACATTGTCCAGTTGTAGGTCTCTGCATTAATTCCCATCAACTGCAAGAAGAAGCTTCTCTGAGGAGGCTTGAGCAAAGCACTGATCTATGGGTATAGCAGTATGCCAATAGGAGCAATTTTGTTGCTATATTCCTTTATCAGAACAGTAGTAGGCTTTTCGCTAGGCCTATGACCTACTTAGTCTCAGATTTTTTGTTTCATTGGCAGTGCCAAATATGGGCTCCATTTCATTCAGTGGGCCTCATGTCCAATCAAAAAGTAGCTGCTTACTTCTGTAACATTTGTATCACTGTTGAGCTAGTATATCTTGAAGGCATGTTACTATTGTAGGTTGCAGAGTTCATAAATGGACGATATTGGCTACTTTTCTTCTCTGGTAGCATGCAGAGTATTTTCTAGCACAATGAATGCAAGTCAGTAGGAGTGAAGCTTCTATTTAGGAACCAGCTCAACGTCTCTGTATCCAATGGCATACATCTTCAGCAATAGGGTTTTACCATCAAGCTGTGGAGAGTAACCAACAGCCTTGGCAATAGCCTGGCATGTTTTGTTTTTTCTAGGGGATCCATTTGCCAATGAGTGAACAAGATGTAGTCTATTTTACTTGGTGGCATAAGATGTTTAGTTGGGGGCATTATCTCCCCTATTCCCCTATTATTTGGTGACCACATTTAGATTCCTTTCATATATATAGCTGAAAGCTTCTATATAGTAGGTTTCCATATGGTTTTTCAATGGACTTTGATGTTTGTTATCCTTCTCCATTTTTTTCTTTACCCTTCGCTCCCACCCCCTTTCTTATTTAAGCTTTCTAATCTAGTTGCCTCATTGTCTGCCCAGAAAAATATATCCTATTTCCCTTTCCCTGGGTAATCCTTTACACTTCTCTATTTCCTTGCTAGATATAGATATCTATATCTTCTGTGATTATTTGGATTGTAGTACTACAAATATCAAGAACTTAAAAGCCAATATCTACATATAAAAGAAAACATACATTTTTTTTTTTTAATCTAGATTACTTCCTTGGATTAGTTACGCTTTAATTTCTGTGAGGAAATACTACGACCAAGTCAACTATAAAACAAAGCATTTGATTGGGGATTTGCATACAGTTTCTGAGGGTAAGTCCATGATCATCATGACAGGAAGCATGGAGGCACACAGGCAGGCATGGTGCTGGAGCAAGAGCTGAGAGCTTGTGACTGGTCCATAGTAAAAAGGCTGAAAGAGGGCAAGATTTGGCCTGGCATGGCCTTTGAAACCTCAAAGACCATCTCCAGTGGCACATCCCCTCCAACTAGGCCACACCTTCTAACCTTCCTAAACAGTCCACCAATTCAAAACCAACAATTTAAATATCTGAGCCTATGGGGCTGGGGGGACATTCTCATTCAAATCATCACACTTGGGATAATTTTTTTCTAGCTTCACCAATTTACTTATGAATTTTATAATTTCAGTTTTCTTAACATCCAAAATATTGTACTATATAGGCCACATTTTTATTATCCATTCATCAATTGGTGGACATCTGGTCTGTTTCTAATTTCTGAGTATTATGAATAGAACAGAAGCAACCATGGATGAGCAAGTATCTCTGGAGTAGGGTGTAAAGTCCTTTGGGTATGTGAACCAGCGTGGATAAAGACCTTGGATCTTGAAGTAGGTTTATTTCCTGCTTCCTTAGGAACTGCCACACTGATTTCCATACTGGCTGTACAAGTTTGGACTCCCACCAGAAACAGATGAGGTTTCCCCTTTCCCCACATCCTCGCCAGCATGAACTGTCATTTATTTTATTGATCTTTACCATGCTGAATTGTGTAAGATGAAAGGTCAAAATAGTTTGAATTTGCTTCTCCTTGATAGCTAAAAATGTTGGACATTTCCTTTTAAAGGTTCTCAGCCATTTGTTTCATTTTTTGAGAACTCTTCTAGTTGCATAACCATTTTTAAACCACATTATTTGTTTTCTTAACGTCCAGGGTTGTTTTTATTTTGTTCTTTACATATTTTGGATACTAACCCTCTATCAGATGTATAATTGATAAAGATTTTTTTTTCTCATTCTGTAGTCTGCCACTTTGTCAGAATGACAGTGCCCTTTGCCATACATCATGAATCTTTTCAGTGTCATGATGTCCCACTCATTAACTCTTGGTCTTAGTGCCTGCACTATTGGTGTACTGTTTAGAAAGTCCTATTTTCACAATTAATTCAAGGCTGTTTTTAACTCTTTCTTGTATCTTATTAAGGTATCTGGTTTTATGTTGAGGTCCTTATTCCACTTGAAGTTGAGTTTTCCATTTGAAGTTGAGTTTTATGCAGGGATATATATATATATATATATATATATATATATATATATATATATATATGGATTTATTTTTGTTCTATATGAAGCCATTCAGTTTGGCCAATACTATTTACTGAGAATGCTGCTTTTCCTCCAGTGTGTACTTTTGTTTCTTTATAAAAACTGAGATAGCCACAGGTGATTGGACTTTTGCCTAGATCTTCAATTTGATGCCATTAATGGACGTGTGTGTGTGTGTGTGTGTGTGTGTGTAACTGATCCATGAGCATGAACAATCTTTTTATCATCTGGTGTCTTCTTCAAGTTATTTCTTCAATAACTTAAAGATTTTATCACACAAGTCTTTTCACTTGCCCAAGATATAAGGTTGTTAGGTATTCATTCTCAAGATTAGAAATCTATGCTGTATGCATCCATGTATGTATATTTCCTGAGATTTTTAGTTTATTTTGGTTTTTCAGGGCAGGGTTTCTCTGCGTATTTTAGGCTATTCTGGAACTCTGTTCTGTAGACCATGCAGGCCTCAAATTCAGAGATTTGCCTGTCTCTGCCTACCCAATTCTGGGATTAAAGGTGTGTACCACCACAGCCTGGCCACTAATCTATGCCATTTATGTTATTTAACTTCATCACTTCTTTGTTTAGCTTTTATCTGGATGACCTGTGTATTAGCAAGAGTGTGGTGTTGAAGTTCCATGCTACCAATGTGTGAGTTCATTATGTAATTTTAGCTGTGGTAGTGTTTATTTTATAAACTTGGGTACCCTTGTGTTTGGTGCATACTTGTTTGGAATTGCAATATCCTCTTGGCGATTTTTCCTTTAATGGGTATTTTTCCTATCACTGTGATTAGTTTTGGTTTGAAGACTATTTAGTCAAATATTAAAATAGCTATACCTGCTTACTTTTTGGGTTCATTTTTTTCCATCCTTTTATCCTGAGATGACATCTACCTTGATGGTGAAATGTATTTCTTAGATGCACCAGAAAGAAAGTGCCCATTTTCTAATCTAATTTATTAGAAGATATCTGTTTATTGGGCAATTGAGACCATTTATATTGAGAATTACCAATGATCAGGGTTTATTAATTACTGTTATTTTATTGTTGTGGTATGGGTTTTCTTCCCCTCTTTTGATTTACTGTTTTGGATTTTTTTATTCCTATGTCTTGTTGTGTATGTTTTAACCACTTCATACTGATATTAACCTTCTAGTTCCTTGTGTACAGATAGATTGGCAGATAGAAATTGGTTAAGGTTTGTTTTATTGTGGAATGCTTTTCTTTCTTCATCTACTGTGATTGATAGTTTTGCTGGTTATAGTAGTCTGAGCTGGCATCTATGGACTCTGAAAGTTTGTACAAGAGGCAGACAGAAAGAATGATTTGAGCTGTTAGAAGCAAGCAGAATGGCTGCTTGATTGACACCTTTCATCTACTCATCCTGCACACCGCTCTAGTTGGATCAGGAATCACTGTTAGCACCATTGCGTCTCCCCAGTCTCCAAGTTCATTAGGGTTATACATGGTGGTACCTGAAGTTCCATATGAAGCAGTGACAGTCATCATTCTGTGAATGCCTTACTGTATTTACATAAATGGAGCTGTCAGCCAACCAGCTGTTCTGTGCAACCGGTGCTATCCTCATAACTTTAGTGTGCTTTATACCCATGTCTGCTCAAGGTGCCTCTTCTGATCTCAGAACTCACTGCTGAGGTCAGACTATTGTCAAAACTGTGGCTTTGGCTTCAGGAAACTTTGCCTCAGTCATGATTCCTTCAGACCCCATAAAGCTTCCCTTTGATGAGGAAAACTTCCAATGGCCTTTAGATGCCCCCAACTTTATAGCTTCCACCCCTTTCAGCTGTCTTCAATCCCTTCAAGTAGGCAAACTTTCACATCCCAATGTTTGTCCTAGGCAGACCCAGTAAGTCTGTGCAGACAGGGGTGACTAAGCATGGAGTTTAGCAGCTAAGAGGCTGTGTGGGCTTGAAAGAACTCTTACCCATGTGGTTTTATTGCCTACTTGTGGCCTTTCTCATAGGTAGAGCAGGCCCAGCTGGTAACAGGCAAGATGGAGAACTGCTTGATACAGTTGTTTGTCCCTGGCATAGCAGCCTCCAAGGCAATTAGAGTTCCAGAAAGATAAGAGAATCAGGGATGGTAGAGAGTGGTTCCCAAGATGCCCATGGAAGTGCAGTAAATGGGAGAGGCTTGCAGAAGCTGTAGGATGCCCACCAAGACTGCTGGGTGACCTAGTAAAATTTGCTGGGTGCTGGGAGGCTTGAAGTCCAAAACTACCTCACTTACACCCTGTTGTCACTCCTATCAGATTTCCCAATAAACACAGAAAAAGAGCACAAGCAGCTGGAGGTAGTTTTCTTTCTCTCTAGTTTACCATGGCATCTAATGTGCAAAGATGGTGTTTAGCCATCTCATCCTCTATCTATACCCTGAAAAGAGCCATATCTACTTATTCCCAGGGCTCTCTGCCAGAGACAGGAACTGCTTTGTCTGTGTAAGCAGACACACATGAACACACCTGGCCCATGGCATCTGACATTCTCTGCCCCTCCCTAATTCCTCACCATTAGTGAGGTTGAGCCCTGGTGTTTGGTCTATTACAGAACTCCTACTTCCAATCTACCTCTGCCCCTCCCTACTTCTTCATTTCCTCTACCTGTCTATCCCCTGCTCTTCTATGGCTTTAACTGGGTGGAGGGCTGGGGAGAAAACTGAGGATTTAGACCATTCTGGCTAAAGTATCAATTCTTGAAGTTCTTTAAGGATGACAGTCTCTTTGCCTGCCACTGTTTGACCTATTTGCAGCCCAATTGATAACCTCAGCTCTGTTAATTAGACACTACTAATCCCAGGGTCTAGTGTAAGTAAATACAGTAGACTCTGGGGTTGTCAGAACCTCTGTCTCCTTCTCACTTGAACCTTGATGATTGTTACCAGCTAATGGCCCACGGGACACAGCATAGTCTAATTCCATTGAAGAGGGAACTCACCTGATGGCATGGCTCTATGGTAGAGTGAGTACTTGCCTATTCTGTTGAATCCTCAGTATCAGAAATAAATAAAACAACATGAAATCAAATAATAACCAAATTGTGACAGCTAATTTTGATACGTGCCCCTGGGCGTACCTGGGAGGGGTTTTCTTGATTAGGTTTAATTGTAGTGGGAAGAGCTGGCCTAACTGATGATGTGGGTCAGATATAAGGAGGTCAGGATGAAAGCGGTTCCTTTGGTATGCGTTTCTTAGCATCTTGCCTGCCACTGTGTCTACTCTGTTTGAAAGTTCATCTACGATGCGGCTGCTGCTGCTGCTGCTGCATTCTTACCTGACATTAGAACCCATCCTCAGCCTCTCAGTGTGAATGAAGAACAACGGTTCTCCCAGGATCCTCCAGGTCTTCAGCACCAGATTGAAATTTCTAAGATATCCAGCCTCATGAAATCACAGCTGTCTGCCACCAGCCTCTGCAGTCTGAAGACAGCCAGTGTTAAACTATGGATACTACATTGTGTAAGTCAATCTAACATAGATTTAATGTGTTCGTTCTTTCAGTTCTGTTCTACCAGAAAACTCTGACAAACAAATAAATTAGTAAATAAACTAATAAATTTGCTGAGGCTCAGGAAGACTTTAATATGTGTTCAAGTTCACAGAGAAGTGAAACCTGACCCCAACTCAGGCCTTGTGATGAAAAGTGTGGTCTCTCCTAAATTCTTTATCCTACCTCTAGGCATAATAAAAAAAAAAAGAAAAAAGAAAAAGAAAATGCCTGGCCTTGAGAAATTTTAGACTGCTTGAGAGTGGAGAAAACATTTTCTCATCTTTGCATTCATTCTGGTCTAAATGTCCAGCAAGGACCCCCAGTAGGAGGTCTTGTGCCAAGCTTGGATGAACGACTCTGTAGAAAGTGTGCTCAAGCCACAGTGACCTGTGAACCAACCCATGAATGGAGGCAGGAAGCTGACAGCGCTCAGTGCCTGGCACTCCTAGAGTCCTCCCTATGGTGGGACTAAGTTTGTACCACAGAGTGACTCAGAAGATTCTACTAGAGATAGTCATACAGAGCTGTCTGGTCTTTTTCACAAATGTGCTCACACAGAGAAAACAGTCAAGTTAGGAATGTCATATGAGGAAGGGATCTGAGAGGTGACTCACCCCTTTTCCTTGGTTTCTGGAGTCTGTTACTCAAAGGAGGAATATTGCTGATCATATTTCATTGGGGACCAGCATTATTAATTCTCACAAAGACATGCTATGGAGCTGGCAAGAAGGTCCAGCTGTTTAACACGATGCTCACTACCAACCATCCAACCAAGCAAGCAACAAGCAAATAACAACAGATGCCATGAACTATGCTCACCTATTTAAACACCCAGGAAAAGGGATAACTTTTAAGTAAATTAATATGTAAATGCTTAGAATATCTACCATTGTTTAATTTCCTTATTCAGTATTATAGAAAGTTTGCAGTTCTGTTTCTTGCTTTACAGCCATAATACCTAACACTTTTACAGGCTAAATTATTTTAACATGATTTCCTTTAGAATATTCAAAAACATTGTCTTAAAAATTATCAGAATATAACACAAATAATTTCATACAATCAATCAATATAATAGTTATCTTCCTTTAACACTATATCTACAGCAAAAAGCTTTCAATTTCTCATTAAAATTTTATCTTAAAAAACTATATTAAGTGATTTTCTATGTATGACATCCCCAAGCAATTGACAAAATGGACTGATCAGTTTTTGTTAAACATAGGCAATTCATAGAACAAGGATATACAGAAATAAAATTGTATGTAATTTAAATTATTTAGTTTAAATAAGACCTTGGCTATATATCTGTAATAAGGATAGCAGTTTGGAAACATAGCATGAATTTCTTCTTGTATTGTTTGTGTGTGACATTATCACTGGCCAGATCCAGTCTGGACCTTGGTCAGGGCATATTGATGTGATATTGTAAAGCAAGGGCTGTATCTTCTCCCTGCTCAGCAGGGCATCCCAAGAAAAATCCCTTTGGCAAGACAAAAGAGATTTCCAAATTTTCCTAAAGACTCCTTTAATGATAGCAAAATTTGATGCACAGTAGGTTGACTTTAAAAATAAGCCACAGAGAAAAGAAACTAAGTAGGAGGCTATAAAGTAAACCATACCTGCCTAAGGAATTAAGGCAGAGCTTCCAGGAGGGGTGGGAAGAGAGAGCCCAAAACAGGAGGCAGGGAAGTGGAAGGTGGGTAGGAAGATACAGAATGGAAGATTATAGCCATAGGCCCAGGCTGAGCCCCCAGGGAGTCGGAGTAAGAATGGTCAGCAGATCCTTGACTGCAAACCTAGAGAGGCTCTCCCTCCCCATACTGAAAGCCTGAAAGGAAGCATTTCATATTATCATGCACCCTAGGTCCCTCACCAGCTCCATCCAGGATAGCCTCTGTACCAAAGATGCGGATGTGCTAACAGAAAGTTTCTAAACATCCTGGAAGAACCACAAGCCATTAGTATCAGCTTTCCCAGCCATGTACAAACCCTTGATTTCTTAGAGAAGCCCCTATTCTCTCTATTCAGGGCAGCACCCAGGTCTAGTGTGATGTGGGAAAGACAGGAAGGTGCCTGTATTCCTCCCACCCCAGCTTGCTCTAGAACCTTCTACATAGCCTCCCCAGTTGCTGAGCAGATCAAAGGAGAATAGGAGACTCCCAAAAGCCAAAGGCTGGGGAATTAAAAGTACAGCAAACTTTCCAAGCATGGGTGGCAGCCTAGTAACAGATGGGACCAGTTTATCCTCAACAGACACATCTGGTGCACCTGCCTCTTAGCTAAAGGCTATCAAGCCACTAAATGAGAAGCTAAGGACTGCTGTGTACATCCCTGAGTTCCAGTCTTTACATCCCTGAAGTGTGCAAAGGTCTCCACTCACCAATGCATCCTGGGAGAAGGGCAGCATGAAAGAGGCTGAACTGGAAGACACTGGGCACCTTTCATTGGCAGATTTTGTTTGGTTTTCTGTTTCCTTTAATAAATGCAGTAGTTTAATGAGCATAAATCTGTCATTCAAAACAAAGAACGAAAAAATATTTGTTTTAAAAACTTAGTGGGCTAAATATTTACAGCTTTATCAAAGTCCAATGTAATCAACATAAAAATGAACTCCGTCAGTTACAATTTGATGACTTATGGAGACTGTACTGGCTGGTTTTGTGTCAACTCGACGCAAGCTGGAGTTATCACAGAGAAAGGAGTTTGAGTTGAGAAGATGCCTCCATGAGATCCAGCTGTAAGGCATTTTCTCAATTAGTGATCAAGGGGGAGGGCCCCTTGTGAGTGGTACCATCCCTGGGCTGGTAGTCTTGGGTTCTATAAGAAAGCAGGCTGAGCAAGCCAGGAGAAGCAAGCCAGTAAGAAACATTCCTCCATGGCCTTTGCATCAGCTCCTGCTTTCTGCCCTGCTTGAGTTCCAGTCCTGACTTCCTTTCGTGATGAAGAGCAGTGTGGAAGTATAAGCTCAATAAACCATTTCCTTCCCAACTTGCTTCTTGGTCATGATGTTTGTGTAGGAATAGAAACCCTGACTAAGACAGAGATAAAGTCTCGATAAATACCCAAATGTCTTAAAGTTTTTGATCCTCCTGGCTCAGCCTCCTGAGAACTGGGTTTGCAGGTGTGTGCTACCATAGCCAGTTCTATGTGTGAAACTACTGGCACAGTGTAAGCCGTGAACTCTCCTTCTCCCACCTCCTCTCTGTCATTTCTTTCTCTCATTCTTGCTTAGGCAGCCATTGCTTTGACTTCTATCACTGCAACTGGTTTCCATTTCCTAGAATTTTAAGCAAGTGGACTCATAAAGTATGAACTCTTTAGTCTTTAGTCTATATCTTTACACTCAGCAAAATTATTTTGAGTTTTACCAGTATTACAGTTTGTATGAGCAGATCATTTCCTTTTTTATCAGTGAGTAATATTCCATGTGCAGCTTTGCTACTATCTGTTTACCCAACAACTATTGATTGAAATTTGGGTTGTTTCCAGTTTGTGTCACATGCGGGTAGTCTTGGTCACATGTCACATGGAGTAGTTTTGAGCTCACTATGATTTCAAACTCTGATCCCTCTGAGCCCTGGATTTACAGGCATGGCCCTTGGGCTCATTACTCAGGATTTTAGGTTGTATAGAAAGCTTTCAGCTGTCTACCAACACTTGAATCAGGGAGTCTTTTAAATTTTAGAATCCTTATAAATGCATAGACTCATTGTGGTTAATTTGCATTTTTCTAATAATGATTCTCAAGTTATTTCTATGTTCTTTCACGCAGCTTTGGTGGAGCCTAGGTTCAGATCTTTTGTTCAATTTTTATTGGGTTACTTCCTTATTATTACCTTTCACAAGTTCTTTGTATTTTGGCAGAGAAGTCTTTTATCTATCATGTTTTATAAGGATTTCCCCCCCAGTTTATAGCTTGTCATCATGCCAATTTAGATATCTTTTAAAATGGCTAGCGGCTGAGAAATATCTGAGAAGAAATCCAAGGTAGGTCTAAGAAGTAACTATAAAATCTGTTTTCTTTTTAAAATATTACACATGTGGGTTTCTTTTTTATTAATTTATTTACTTTACATCCCAATCCCAGCTTTCCCTCCCTCCTCTTCTCCCAGTCCCTCCTTCTCACCTCACCTTTCTCCACCCTCCTCCCTTTCTCCTCAGAGAAGGGGGGGTGCTCCCATAGATATCAACCCTCTTTGGCATATCAAGTTGTGCTAGGACTAGGCACATCTTCTCCTATTGAGCCTAGACTAGGCATCCCAGTCAGGGGGAAAGCGTACAAAATTAGGCAACAGAGTCAGAGACAGCCCCTGTTCCAGTTGTTAGGAGTCTCACGTGAAGGCCAAGCTGCACATCTGCTACAAATGTTTAGGGGGCCTAGATCCATCCCATACATGCTCTTTGATTGGTGGTTCAGTCTCTGTGAACCCCTACGGGCCCACGTTAGTTGATTCTGTAGGTTTGCCTGTGGTGTCCTTGACCTATCTGGCTTCTTCAATCCTTCCTATTCCTCTTCCACAAGATTCCCTGTGTTCCACTTACTGTTTGGCTGTGGGTCTCCACATCTGTTTCCAGCATCTGCTGGTGGAAACCTATCAGATAAGAGTTATACTATGTTCCTGTCTTCAAGTATAGCAGAATGTCATTAATACTGTCAGGGTAGGCGCTCTCTCGTGGCATGGGTCTCAAGTTGGGCCAGTCATTGGTCACCCATTTCCTCAATTTCTTTATCCCTGCACATTTATAGGCAGGATAAATTTTGGACTGAAGGTTTCATGGGTGGGTTGTTGTCCCCATCCCTCCACTGGGAGTCTTTCCTTGTTACAGGAGGTGATCTTTCCAGGTCCTATATCCTCTATTGTCAAGAGTCTTGGTTAGAGACTCCTCATATGTTCCTGTGAGTTTCTCTTGTCCTAGGTTTTTAGTTCATCACCGAGATGCCACCCTATCCCAGTTCTCTCTCTCTCCATCCTCCCCACACTTGATGCCTCCTGTTCCCCTCTCTCTCCCTCTGTCTTCCCCACACTTGATACCTCCTGTTCTCCTCCCACAAAACACAGAGGAAAGATGGGTGCAGGGAAAGAGAAACAGTGGGATGAGAAAGAGGGAGAAGGATGTGGTTGAGTGGATAAGTACCCAAAGCTCCAGCCCTTAGCCACTAGATGCAGTTTTTTCTGAGGGATCTGTGGTCCCAGCATGCTTTGTCAATACCTCACATTTCTGTTTCAGTCTGCAGCCAGTCTCACCATCATGGACTGTTATCCAAGGCTCCCATCTTATATTTATTGGAATGTGTAACTCCATAAACATTTTTCCAAGGGAAGCTCAACTAAAGTGTTTGAATAGTTAAAAACAAAATTTCATTCAAAGACAAGATTATATGATTTCAGAGTTAACTGAGCCAATAGGCCACTAATTTCTTCTATATGAACATGGAATTGAATATCAACCCTCAGAAAGTACTCATTCATTGTGTTAAAGTCTGTGATGGACAAATGCAGGCTTACCTGGTTGATCCCCCCACACAGCACTTTGGTAGACACCTGCAGTGCCAGCCACTGTGCTAAATGCTGTGACCCTCTTTCATCTGTACATTTTCCTGCTTAATCTTCCCAGCAGCTGAGTGCTTTTCACAAAAGGAACCATGTTTACAAAGCTTTAAGCTTGCTAGGTTCTCACTGTTAGCACAAGACATAGCACCCTCTTGGAATCTCTAATCTAGTCAAGGAGGGAGGACCTGGGTGAGGATAGCCTAAGGTGTGTGTCCTCACAGACATACATTAACCCAGTGTGACTCCCACAGGGAGCTGGGAAGGCCTTTAAAGAATGACTAGAACTCTGAAAGGTAAATGCTGGGCTGTGAGAAGGGAAGGGGGGATGGAAGGGAATTGTGAAGGGGGAAGATTCATAGAGGCACAGAGATAGAGAGTGCCTGTTGGAGTCAGAGAACACAAGGAGTGAGAGCCGACAGGAGATGCCCACGGGTCACCGACTTGAAGATAAGATTGGGCTCCCAAATCAATTTCCTCGATGAGATAGACTTCTATTTTAAGAAATACTGTCTGGGGAATGAAGAGATAGGCTCAGTGGTTAAGAACATATACTGTTCCTGCAGAGGACCTGAGTTTGGGCCAGTCTACATCTAGGGGATTGGATGCCTCTCACCTCCACAGCCACCTGTACTCACATGCACCCACCCATACAAACATACATACATACATATATACATACATACATAATTTAAAATAAAATACATATTTAAAAAGGAAGAAACACTTTCTGTAGCCTTGTACATATCTCTGCCTGGGCTGAAGTGTTTGGGGGGGGGGCGTGGCTCGATATTACTGCTCAGGCCTTGGGAACATGTGCACTGGGTATCTTCCAAGGGAAAAGAGGAATTTCATTTAGACTAATTTATCATAGTAACCCTTGTACTTGTTTCCTTGGATACTCTGCTGGATGGGAAAGGTTTCATTGCCGTTGTTGTTATTTTTGTTGGTTGACTGACCCGTTTCTCATCTGGCACTAAAATGGAATCTTTGATGCATTGGAAAGACATAAGCCAAGTGATGGAGTAAAGGTTTGGGAGGTAGATGTGGTGATGGTGTGGACTGTGTTTAGGGGAGCCAGCTTCAGCTCACACAGCTGGTGGAGAGCGAGAACTCAAGAAGAAAGTTAGCAGTATCTCTATTTGATAGGACTGTATTGGATGGGGAGACTTAGCAACGACGCCAAAGTTTTAAATCTAAGTAGCGCTGAGAATGGTGACCTCTCTGTGGGAAACTGGGCAGTGGTCTAAGAAGAAAGACAGTAAGCTCATTTGAAACAGTTTGAACTGTAAGTAATGAAACTTTTACAAAGAAATTCCCAGAAACTGTTCCAAGGCTAGAGCTGGTATTCAGAAGAGAGTCAGAAAGGCTGTAAAAAGAGCCTGTGAATGGTGGTTGTCTCTGCAGAAGAGCTGACCCAGGGCAGGCCTCTGAGAAAGCAGAAGGAGGAGGCTGTCCAGAGAGGTAGGAAAAAAAGAATCATGGCCATATGCAGAGCCAGAGAAGGGAAGGGAAGGGGGATGAAGAAGTGTTTGCTGTAAAGGACCTCTTCTCTGGCAGACCTCCTGACATCCAGAATACCCTGGCTTCTGCTGGGCTTGGGCGCAGATGGCTTTGGAAATAGCCCCTTGTCTGTGTGTTGCTTGGGTATCAGTGTGCTCTTAAGCTCACATGTTCACGTCCTATAATCGAAGACTGGGGACAATAAAAGGGACTTGGGGACCCTGAGGGTAGTTTCAGGAGTGCTGGGAGCCCAAACGGTAAGGTACATGGAGGAAGAGGGTGACAGGAAACGAGAGAGGGCCCTGGATGTTGATGGCAGATGATATAGTTGGGGAGGTGTTAAAAAGGTGAATTCTAAACTCTAAGGTTAGCGATTTGAAAATGCGTCCCCATCCCTCCACCCCTCAAAGTAGGGTCTCCCTCTGTACACAGGGAACCTGGAGCTCACTGTGTAGCCCAGGCTGATACTGAAGGCGTGATCAGCTCCCCGCCTCAGCTTCTAGAGTGCTGGGGTTGCAGGTGTGAACTACCATACATGCCAGGGATTTGTTCTAACACTGCCTTGAAGGCCAGTGTACAAGAGAGAATGAAGACAGTTGAGAGGACAGTGCAGCCACTGCCAATGAGCTTCAGAAGTGACTGAGGCTATAGGGCAGCTGCCTCTGCGAAGGGTATGGGGCAGTAGGACAAGAGGCAGACTCAGTGACAGCTATGAGGAAGGAAACCATGACCCAATAAGAACAATTGCTGACTCTAACTTCTAACCCTGCTGTTTATCAGCTGTGTGACCTGTGGTAAGTGACAATATTTCTTAAGGCCTCAACTTCCTTTTTGGTAAGATGGGAGCACTACCTTCCAACTCTAGCAACTGTATGTAACTGTCCCCCCCTTTTCTTTCTTTCGTTTTCTTTAGTCTCCCCCCTCCCTTTTTTTCTGGTGGTATTGTTTTTAGGAGAAAAGTGCTTTCGGGAGCTGTTTTGTTCTTTTCACTTGGTAGAACAGAATCACTGGAATCTGATCTTCACAAACCCAGGAGGTGGGGTCTCCCTGCGTAGGAGATGGGATGCCATTGTCCCAAGAAACCAGGAAAAGGTGTGTGGGAGTGTTGGCCATGGGCAGTGACATTAACTTCAGTGAATAACATAAACTTAATAACATTAAACACTAAAAGAATGACAATAACTTAAAGGAATAAAAGCATTTGTGCACACCACCGTCACCCAGGTCTTTAGGTGTCAGGGATGGATTTCTGGAGGGCTCTTCATTCTTCTACCCTAGGGCTTCTAAGAGAAGACCTGGCCACTCTGAGGATCGTGCACCCTTAGAGCTAGTTAGATCCAGTTAAGAGTATAGGCATGTGAGCTCGTAGGGGTCTCCACCTACAGATTAATAGCCTGGGATCAGTTTGGAAAGCCTTGGGGTGTGGATGTGCTTGTTCATACTTTCTATGCCTGGCCAGCTCTCCTAGTGCAGCATGGCAGGAATTTGGCTTTCATCTCCTGCCCATCTCACGACCTCTGCTTTTTTTTTCTCAAAACTTGCTGAGTGTGTTGAGGCCCCGCCCTTCCCAAGCCCAGCCGGAGGCGGCCCCTAGCGCCTTCCCAGCCCACTCCTGCTGCTTCCCGGAGGTGCCAGAGGAGCAGACTGTGGCCTATGGGGCCCTCGGTGCTGCCAGCCTGGCTGCAGCCCAGGTAGGGCTTGGGGCTGCGGGGAGGGACGGGCCAGGGCGCTGGGCAGCAGCCCATCCACCAGCTTTTACACCCTCGAAGCTCCAGACTGCTCAACACTTACTGCTCCTCCTGCCTGGTGTTAGTGGATTGCATTTTCTCCATAGTCTCAGAAAGGAGCCTTTGCTGTTTCCTTCTTTTTTAGTTTTGGAGATAAGGAAATGGAAGGACGGGCTGCATAGCCATCTCTTCTCTTAGAGCGCTCCCACAAGTCCTTCTCTTCCTTGTCCTTGCTGCGCCCTAGACGTTGGCACAGGGCGGTTCGCAGCATCCTGTTGCAGCAGCGTCCATCACAGGAAAGATTCCAGGAAAACTAGGGCCTGGGGTGTGTGTTTACCTGAAGCCAAGTGATTCTGTTTGGGTTGGAGTTTTCCCCCTTTTAACTCGGATAGCAGTTTTGGTCATCTGTTGACTGCTCCATAGAGTTGGCTTATATACCTTGTGTCTCAGAAGAGAAGCCATTGTTAACACTAACAAGGCCACTCTACCCATCCATGTGCATAGCAGAAGGCCCTTCACCTCCTTTTCCAGCTCCTCAAACCAAGAATCCATCAATGTGGTTTTGTGTGTGTGTGTGTGTGTGTGTGTGTGTGTGTGTGTGTGTGTGTGTGT
>JADRCH010000303.1:1604471-1653835 GCA_019843965.1 Rhynchomys soricoides | reverse complement strand
TGTGTGTGTGTGTGTGTGTGTGTGTGTGTGTGTGTGTGTGTGTGTGTTTTAAAAGAACAAAACCTCCGTTTACGTCCTGGTTGTCATCTTCCCAGCATCCCACACACATTTTTACACTGACTTCCTTATTTTTTTTTTTTTTTTTTTGGCTGAGCAACTAAATTTCTATGTGCATTTGATAGAGAAAACTAGCTTCCCTTGTAAAATACAGCAGGAGTCAGGAGCAAGAAGAAAGAGTGTAACCCCAATCACAAAAGTCAGGTGTGTTCAGTTACTGAGTCATCATCCAATCGTGACCACTCCCCTTTGATAACTGTAAGCCAGCTCTTTCAAGTTCATTTGGCAAGCTGAGCTATTGGAATGCAAGCTGCCCAAATCAGTCCTTTTGCATCCAAGTGTCTTCTCTGACCCCTTCAAATTTCGAAGCTATCCTTATAGTGGCTTAAAGTGTTAAAGAAACAAGGTTAGAATTTTATCAAAGATGAAAATGAAGTTTGGAAAAGATCTACCTTTGGTTTTAAGCAATTTCAGTCAACATACTCTTGTTAGATAATTTCATCTCAACCGACTCTAATGGGTTTGGAGAGTCAATCCTGTGAAAGACCCTAATACAGAACTCTGACTTGGAACAGTTTTCTTTTGCTCAGTTTGACTGGTGTATTAAAAGATGTGTTTAATGACATTTTTCTGTGTTTACAGGTATAGGAAGGATGTGTATCTTTTCATCTATTACTTAATTCAGTTCTGTGGCCACTCATGGATACTGGCAAATATGACAGTCAGATTCTTCTCATTTGGGAAAGGTAAACATTCCTAAACAGTTTTGACTTTTAACTTTTATTCCTGAATTCATATGGCCTCACTGATTTTCATTTTGAACATCTGTGAGCCCTACATCTGGCACCGTCCACTTCTCTGCAGCTTGTTTTTCCATAACTATACTTTTTTATTTCAGACTTAAACCCGCTTAGAACAGGGGGAAGGTGAGACTGAGGCAAGAAGGACCTGTCTTGCCCAGAGCTGGCAGTTTGCTCTGAAAGCAAAGACCTATCTTTGGAATGTTCCATTTTGGTTTAGAACCAAACTCGTAAATTAAATGCATTTTGAAAAATCTTTAAGTTCCAGCCTGACATTCTGTGCAGAGCAATGAGAAGTTACTGAAATTCTTCCACTAATTTTTATCCCCAGGTTTAAGGTAGCTGGCGATTACCAGTAACTGAATGACAAACTTTATGCCCTCAAGACCCTGTTTGATCCCTTAAAAAGACATGTACATGACATGGCACACTCGTGACTAGTCACCTACATGGAGCTGGTATTGATGACTTGAATCATAAGCTTCCTTCAGTTTCCTAAAATGTCAAGAATTCATGCTTTAAACTATTCACTTCAGATCGTTAAAGAATGAATCACCAAGTGACTGTCAAAACAACCCTCTCCATGTCCCATCCCCACATGAATAAGTGTCATCACAGTTTACAAGTGTTTGGTGACTTGACAATTTGAGCAACTGATGGTTTAGCTAAAAACAAACATGAGCAAGGCTGGAAAAAAAGCATGTTGACTCATCAGTTGAGACTCCCGTGTCATACCTGTCTAGTGGGCTGCTACAAACTATCCCGTGTTTCTCAGTTTTACTGAAAATGTATACATTCTTGCCTTTGTTAATTATCTCAAAGCTATCGTAGAAGGCTTGGATGTCAACTGTGAGAACTGAGCTCTGGGGAACTGAAACGAGTGGCAGAGGCCATCTGTTCTGTACTTTGAATGTTAGGTTAGGCTGTGTGAGCCAACTGCAGCTCATTTACATCCCATGTCCCAGGCAACGATTCTAATGTGGCCCTACCCCTCCAGTGGGCAAAGTGGCCTTAGCCATGTGTCTTGCCACTGCAATTGTAGCAGCTACTGGGATTAGATAAACAGAACTGGTCTGTTCATTAGAGATGAAGCCTGAGAACAATGGAATGGGAGACCTGTTCCATTCCCTAAGCCAGGGGTTCTCAATCTTCTTAATGCTGTGGCCCATTAATACAGTTCCTCATGTTGTGGTGACCACCACCACCATAAAGTTATTTCATTGCTACTTCATAACTGTAATTTTCTAGTTATGAATCATAATGTAAATGTTTGATATGTAGGATATCTGATATATAACCCCTGTGAAAGGTTGTGTGACCCCTGCAATGGGGTTGTAGTCCACAGGTTGAGAAACTGCTCTACCCAATGACTCAAGTTGATCCAGAGCAACAGAGCCTTGAACTTGTGTGACCCCACTGTCATCTTTTGTCAGGGCTGTGTAATGGTAGGTACAGGCAGAGGATAGGGGGTGGGAGTATGGACTATCAGTGTGTCAGCAATTGTGTCTGAGAAGGGAATGCGATGACAGCATTTACCTTAGAGAGACACCAAGGTAAGAATCCCTAGTGCCTGGTCAGTTATAATCCTACAAATGCCTGGAATCCAGTAAAAGCAGAAAAATCACCCTTAGAAGACTCTGAATGGGGCAAGATTTTATTGAAGATCTTAAAGCAACAAATTTGTCATCAGAGGACCATCTGTTCCCGTCTATCTCAGTTCCCTCCCTCTAAGGGGAATACCTCAGTCATATCTTCTCACAATGCCAGCTCCAAAGTTCAGTGTTCAAAACAAAGCCAGACTTACTAGTCCAGTATGGGTACAGGACCCAAGCACAAGCAAACGTGGTGTGTGACATCACAGCACCACAGTGTCATTTCCATAAAATTTCTATGAAATCAGCTTTCTCATTGCCTTTTCTGAGCACAGCAGATTTTGAGTAACTTCACCCCCAAACCATCTCCATGTCGAGGGGTTTAGATTCTGATGGTTTATGCTTGTGTCAGAATTGCTCGAGAATCTCATATTGGGAAGAAATACAATAACCCAGGCTGTGAAGACTTGGTGAGTTTCCCTTATTTTTGGAAGAGAACCCATTAGAAAGAATATTCTGCAAGTACCAGCGTAGTTCTTGTAAGTACCACAGTACTTTCTAGGGATGTATCGTTACGATTTAGTAGCTTATTTAAAACAGGTTTTGAGCCGGGCAGTGGTGGCACACACCTTTAATCCCAGCACTTGGGAGGCAGAGGCAGGTGGATTTCTGAGTTCGAGGCCAGCCAGGGCTACATAGAGAAACCCTGTCTCAAAAAAACCCAAACCAAACCAAACAAAACAACTAAATAAATAAAAATAAAATATTTTTTGCACATACAATAAAAGCATCTCAGCTGTATTTTGCTGTACTCTGAAAATGTTTGTTCAGATACAGTTTTGACTCACAATATCTGTATGTGTTTGTCATTCACTAACACAGATTCAATGGTTGACACATTCTACGCTATTGGGTTGGTTATGCGGGTTTGCCAATCTGTTTCCCTCTTGGAGCTACTGCACATTTATATTGGAATTGAGTCAAGTCAGCTTTTCCCAAGGTTTTTGCAGGTAAGTTTAATCATGCTGTTACTGTAGAGTCTAATTAATTGTTTACTTTGTCCTATTTATAGCCCCTAGTGATTATATAGCAGAATTTGTTCACAGGATTCCCTTACCTAAACCACGGCAGTTTGAATGGCCCATTGGCAGTGTTTGGGCAATGCCACTGGCCAGCCTGTGCACTGTCCTGTCCTGGAGATTCCATGGCCCTTTACCACTCTGCTTGTGCCTCTCTCTGAAGTAGATTAGACAGTGAAAAGGACCAGAGCTGAAGCCTTTTAGTTTGATGCCTGGCATCTTTTTGGACCACTGTGAGGCTCTTGATGGGAAAGAACAGGGATTAAAAACAAAAAAGTGTTTGTGTAACAGCAGGTTGACAGAAGATGGGAAGTTCCACATAGGTACATACTCCACATAGGTAATCGCTGCTAGATTGAGACTAAAAAATATTTTTAAATGGTATTTTCCACAAAAAAAAAGAGACAAAATAAGGTTTAAGTTACTACATGTATATATATTTTTAAAACTCCAGGATTTGGAATAGCCATCTAGATGAGCATAATTTTAGATATCCTCAAAAGAAATCTGAAAACAAACTATTTCCTAAAATATCAGAATCTTAATGTATTTAAATACCTGGCAAAGTACTTGGAATATAAACACAGAGTTTAAAACTTGTTGGGCATAACATTATAGATCCCTGTGTTAATTTGCTTAAAGTACCATAAAAATTTAAAGGATGCAGATAACAGTTTAATATTCATGTATCTAATAAGAGCCCAGGATTATATATATTAATAGAATCTATAGAAGGGTACAGCAAGAATGGTTGGCGAGACGGCTGGGTAAGGGCATTTGCCATTGGGCATGATGACCTGACTTTAATTTTTGGAACTCACTTTGTAGAGGGAAAGAATTAACTCCCACAGTTGTTCTCTGACCTCCACACATGCACAGCAGCACAAGAGTGTGGGACGCATGCATGTGTGGGGGGGCACACACAGACACACAGACACACAGACACACAGACACAAATGTTTTAAAAGGTATGGGGTAGATTTCAATTTACGTAGTAAACAAAAATAGGGAAGCACTATTCATTAGGATGAAGACATTTTATGTGTTGAAATATCAAATATTTTTAAATGGAGGTAATAATGTACAAACTAGTTATATTAAAATTAACCAGGTAAGAGCTCATAAAACCTCCTTAAACATGTTACTTTACAAACAAAAGAGGGAAACAGATTGGTCATAGAAACAGTGGATAATTTAGAAACAAGATTTATTGGTATTTCTGGCTGAATGGGTCTGCTTTACTTTGAAAATGTCAAAATGTGTACACCAGGATGCTGCTTTTGGAAAGCAGAACTAAAGACTCAGAGTGCACGAAAGCTGCACCCTATCATGTGGATTATTCACTGGGAGCTGAATTAAGTTCATATAAAATCTGAGTCATGTTATCACTTTCACTCTTCCTTAAAGGACTCTTTTTCTTTTCTGACTTGGCTATTACTAATTTCTTGATAACAAAGCATTTTCAGAAGGAAAGGTCATGTTAGTTTAGCTGTTGTTAATGCACACTGTGAGACTGAAGAACTTTGTCTTGTCGGGAAGAAAATTGAGAGCTTGAAATGACCCTAGAAAATGCACACATATTGTTTGCTTGAAACAATTAGCTAGACTTGCCTAATATACAAAATTACTCTAGAGCTGAGTCATCTGAATTTTGGGGAGGTGTACAAATTCCAGAACATTCAAGTGTGGTTTTCAATCACTACTAATTAAATCCTTGAATCACTAAAATCATTAAATCATTGAAACCAAAGAAACAATTCCTGATTTGGTTACTTAAAAACAATAGTAAATACACATGCCAATATATTTAAAAAGTATTTTATTTAAAAAGTAATTTTACTAAGTCCAGTGCTAATGCACAATGCTCTTTAAGTCTTTGGTTCTGAGGAAGGACAAGAAAGGATCAGGGTACCAGGGTCGAGGATGAGCATTCTGGGCTAATGCACAATGCTCTTTAAGTCTTTGGTTCTGGGGAAGGACAAGCAAGGATCAGGGTACCAGGGTCGAGGATGAGCATTCTGGGCTCTATGTATCCCAGACGATGAGCACAGCTCTTTTGACATGCCTATCCATCTTCCTCTTTTACTTGAGGTTGTAACTGCCGACTTGAGGTTGGACTGGGATTGGAAAAGCTTTATAAAGACATCACGGTAAATTCTCGTATTCTGTGCCTTTCCCTATTCAAGTTCTGCAGACAATTAGAATACCTTCATTAGGGGACAACCCCAAGTACTCTGCTTAAAAATAATGCAACAAAACCCTCGGTTGTGAAATCATTTGTGTGTGTTTTCATTTCCCCATTTTTAAATGAAGAAATGGTACTTAGAGCCGCTGAATTATTTACAACTGATTATGGCTGACTGCATGCAATATTTTTTTTAAAAAAATGCATTGTGTCCTCCTGCTTCAAAGAAGACTGAAGCTATGTCTGCAGAGTTGAATGTTACTATGATATTACCTTCTCAGCATTGCAAAGCCACACCAGAATGCATTCTTTTGAGAACAGATTTTTCTGAAATGTCAAGATAAATAACTCCACCTAGCATGAACAATAGATTAGGATTAGATAGTCGAACAACTTATGTAACATCTGGCAAGTGCTGGTGCCGAGGGAATGAGGGTGGATTTGGGTTGTTCATTGTTCCGAGTTATTACATGTTTTGCACTCACATATCTGACAATAAGCAATAAACTATAATTTTAAAAATTATATGCAATTGCTCAAATAAAAAAGCAGAGAAACACAGACTATAAGACTGTAGTTATTTAACAGATGTCTATGTTTTATTTTTAAATTACTTATGAGGAAAATCCAAAACTATAACACAGAAAGCTGTTTATAGACTTCCATTGTTTATACTAATCATATATCATTTAAATTATATGCAGAAACATGATATAGAGCTTAACACTTAAATTATACATAGAAATATAACATAGAGCTTTGCTTTCTTAGTTTCAAGTAGGAATCTTCAAAAGACACAAAAGTAGCATGCTAAAAATGACAATACAAATGAAAGCTAAGTGTTTTCCCTTTCCAGCCTTTCCTTCCAATCAAATTTGTGTATTTCATTACATCATTTTTTATGTTAATGGGGACTAGTTGATTTTGATAAATTTCATTAAAGAAATCCAAACCCAACAACGTGACCATTGTAGAATGGGAATACAGCCTCACTTGAGAGTTGATTTTGAAGCCTTTGTCCAGTCTTGAGTCTTGTAGAAGCCTCAGAAGCTTTCTTGACAAAACTTGTGGATGTTTTAACTTAATGAAAGGGGAAAACAACCCAAGATAAACCTTTGTCCCACAGTGCTTGACAGGTTCACCTTGTAGGAAACTCTCAGGGGAATATAGTTCAGCTGACTACAACTACAAGTGGTTCCGAGCCATATCCTGCCACTCCATCAATCACCATGACCATTACGGCAGATGTACTAATCTTAAACATGTTTATGCAACTTAAAAAAATCTGTAAATCAAAATACTACAAATTATTTTCCCCAGTTACCATGCCTGCATAGGGTCCACTCATGATAGTCAAGTGCACAAACACTTCCATATTAAGCAATGTCACCAGCTCTGTCTCCTGTTTGTGCTGAAGGCAAGGAATGCATCTCAAAGAAGAGTGTCTAACTCTCTTGTGAGAGGACAGTGGCTTCCAATCTGCTTTCTTCAGGCTGTGAAGCAGCTGACTTTGACTGCTAAACTGAGTCATCTTTGAACTCTCCATAAAAATCTCACAGATTTCTATCCCTGTAGGCCTTGAGTTGAGAACAGATTTTATTTCTAGAGAGAAAGCTGCTATGTGTTGAGCACACACAGTTCACTGGAAGGGAAAGTTAGGGTCTTTAGGTCTTGTCATTTTGATCCACGGAGTTCTTGGGTGAATAGGTATGAAGCTATCATCTTCATAATTATACAAATGCAGAATGGCTTTTAAAAATCCACTAAGAGTCTTAGTTATCTCAGCAGAAAAAAAAGTGTCCTGCAAACAATGCTTCTATAGATCCTATAGATCTGGAATCGAACTCTGGAAGTCTGACTTGGCGTACTATGATCTAAACACTCAGATCTTCTCATTTTTGTCCTATTGGTGGCCACTCCAGAACTGACATCCAGACAATAGTCTGTTCCTTAAGAAGTAGACACTAAAACAAGAACCTCCTGGATGTTCTGAGATAAATAATAGCCAGAGAAATTGCTCAGTGAGGAAAGTGCTCATCTCACAAATCCGGCAAGCTGAGTTCAGAGAAAACCAACTCCCAAGTATTGTCCCCTGACCTCCACATGGTAGTCACACACGCACACCACACACACACACCACACACGCACACCACAC
This sequence comes from Rhynchomys soricoides, assembly GCA_019843965.1. Lineage (NCBI taxonomy): Eukaryota > Metazoa > Chordata > Mammalia > Rodentia > Muridae > Rhynchomys > Rhynchomys soricoides. The sequence continues at coordinate 1,645,967 of JADRCH010000303.1, read as the reverse complement.
ACTCACACCACACTCCATACCCCTCTGCTCCACAGTTAATTCACATTTACAGTAAGGCAGGTATGGGGACATCCACCTCTAGTCCCAGGGCTGGGCCGGTGGAGAAAGGAGGAGTCCTAGATCGTACTGACCAGCTGGTCTAGATGAATTAGTGAGATAGATCTAGGTTCCACAAAATGACCTGTCTTAAAGAACAAGGTGGACAGGAATAAAAAACAACCCTGGAGATCATCTTCTGGCTTCACACACATGTTCACACATGTGTACGTATATCTTCTTACATTCAAACATGTATACATGCACTCACAAGTACATGTTTTGTGTTTTTTACATGTTAGTAAGATGTAAAATGGTTATAATTTTGGTAAAATAATTTTGACATTGAAACTTATTGAGTTGAGATATTCTTCCCATAGTTAAGGTTCTTACCTTCCATTTTTCCTATTTCTTAAAGAAAATATTGTTTATAGTTTCATCCATTTCTTAATGACTTTCAGACATTTCATGCCTCCTCCCCATCCCACTAGAAGGCTCTTCTCAACAATCCCCACCCCCACCTTCATGCCTTCTTTTGTGTATGACCACTCAGTTTACTTGGAATTTCTTGCTGGAACCACCCTTGTGCAGGCAAGAAACCCTTCACTTTTATAAAGTACCTTGTCATTTAACAACGTTATTTGTCATTTTTTAAAATTAAATATATATGTGCTGGCTGCACATGTAGAAGTCAGAGGACAAGGTTGAGGAGTTGGTTTCCTCTTTACAACTCTACAAGGATTTCAGGATTGCATGTTCCAGGCCTACCTGGAAAGCACCATGACCTGCTGAGCCATCTAGCCAGTTCTTTAAAGAACAGATCATTGTCTGGATGTTAGGTTCTGGAGTGGCCCCCAACATGATAAAGATTAAAAGGCTCTAGTATTTCAGAATGCAGGACTTAGAGTTATTGTCTAGATTTTGATTCCAAACATGAAGGAAGTCATTATCACCTAGTAAAACACATGCTTTTGGGTAAAAGCAAATAAATAGTAACAGTGCCTTCTTAGTGTTATTTTGTATATTAAATATAAAGGTATAAATTTTGAAATTGTCAGAAAGTAATAAGTATTGACTTTTATCAGTTTATTATCTATAAAAATGTCTCCATTTTGCCATTATTGAATATAGTTAAATACCCATCAAATAATGAATTAGGTTGACATTTCATGTGGCGGGAATCTCCCTATTTCTGTATACATGCTGGCACTTGGGGGGGGGGGTATGTCCACTGCTGATTCCTATGCACCTAGGGACTCTGTCACCAAGGAGTCACAGAGCCTTTGCTGATGTTTCATTATATAGCCCCAATCTCACTGGTAGATTTTCCTCCATCCTCACCATTTAAAGGGCAGAGAAAAACCTACCAGTGAGGCTGCATCTCACAGATACTTAGGAACTATCTCGTCTTGCATTTGATTAATGCCTAAACACATACACATGGATGCATACAGCATAGATTTCTAATCTCATGGTTGATCACTTTAAAACTTTAGGTTGATAGGATCCCTCTATATGGAACATTGTAATCCCAGCCCGACCCGTCTCACTTGGATGAAAGCTGGAAGCCAGAGAATTTAAATGCTAAGATCATACCATGGGTGACTAGGAAGTACAAGTCTCTTAGCCATCAGATTTGCAAGCAATCCATGATGAGATAGCGCCTGAGTATTTGTGAGATGCTCAAGTCCTACATCCAAAAGCTGCCAGGAGTTATGTCAGCCAAGTTGGGCTATTCAGTTACTTAAATTGCAATTTAGAAGAATTTATATAAGCTAAATCAAGGAACTAGATTATTATATCTTAAAGAAGGATTGATGAAGGGAAACAGCTCTGTGGATGGTTCCATAGATTGACTAAGTTTGAATCATGTCTAATTCCTCTTAGCCATGCAGGGGCCCTCTTGACTCACCTCCGTAGTCATAAACATGCTGACATAGCTTATACATGTGGATTTCTGTTCATGTGGACTGCTGTTGACAAATCTTGGGGATTTTTAACACTAAAAGCCCATGATTCTGTTGTGGATTATCCCAGGATTTTTTTCCTTAATCAGCTTTAAACGAAAAAAAAAAAAAAAAAAGACGGCTATACAAAATATGAACCAACCCCTTTATGTTTTCTTTTCCTTCGCCATGCTCCATCAATCTCAAGTTTATTATTTTGACCACTGAGAGCAAAGAGAAATGCCCTATTAAGCACAAAAATGTAGACTGTGCAAGCTATGTAAATATGACACAAGGCGCTTTATACTTTGTAGGGAAAGAGGGCTGTGTTTTATTTAAGCTGGTAATTGGAGCTAAGCCAAAACATGTGAGTTTTCAATGATCTTTAAATGCTTATAACTTGGCATATATATAGCATATATTCCAAGAATGTGTTAAGTTCTTTCTATTTTCCACTGGCTTAAGAGGGTTAGGATCATATTACTGCCCTGAAAAAAACAAGTTACAGTGGCTTCTCTATCAGCTAAAATTGACATTTCCTAACCTGTCATTCAAACCCCTTCATAACCCAGCCCCAAATGCATTTCATGTACTTTTCCTTCTCCACATCACCCACTCCAGCCTGTCTGTGGTTCTTGCTCCTCTCCAGGGAAGTGTAGATCATCGCACTGATACTTCTGCTGAGGCTACTCGTGTCTGGAATGTCTTTCCTCATATCTATTCTACTAGATAATTCCAATCCATCGATCAAGAGCCAGCTGAAATGCTGCTTGTCCTCATGAACCTCTCTTCATCCTCCTCTCTGGCAGCGAGTATCTCCTTCCTTAGCCATGCATCCCTCTGTAGCAATACTGTAATTACATCCCCCACCACTAACTCTGAAGGAAGGACCATTTTTACTGTGCCATCTAATCCAGTGCTTCTCAACCATCTTAATGCTTTAACCTCTTAATATAGTTCTTCATGTTGTGGGGACCCACAACCATAAAATTATTTTTATAGCTACTTACTAACTGTAATTCTCCACCTGATGTGAACTGTCATGTAAATATCTGGGTTTTCTTACGGTCTTAAGTGACCCCTGTGAATGGTTGTTTGACCCACCCCATCAAAGGAGTCATGGCCTACAGATTGAGAAATGCTGATCATAGTGGACATTCAAGTAGGAGCTTGCCAAAATGAACCGAAATGTGTATATGTCAAGAAGAGAGAAGATATCCTGACTTAGGTAAAACTCTTTCTTTGTTTCATTATATAAAATTATAAAAGTACAGGAAAACAAACAAAATTAAAGTCATTCATAACACAACTCTTTCAGAGACAGCCACTGTTAATAGGTTAGAAAATGTATTTCCAGTTAAACAAAACCCTGTTTTTTAAAATTAGAAAATTTCTTAAATGGCTTAACAGATGATTCTAATTCTTAATTTGTTTTTTGTTTTAGCTCACAGAGAGAGTAATCATCCTTTTTGGGGTGATCACCAGTCAAGAGGAGGTCCAAGAGAAATATGTAGTGTGTGTTTTATTCATCTTTTGGAATCTACTGGATATGGTAAGGTATGTAAGAAAAATTGCTGGGCATGGTGGTACATACCTTTAATCCCAGAGGTAAAGATAGGTGAATCTCTGTAAGTTCAAGGCCAGCCTGGCCTCCATAGCTAATTTCAGGCCAGCCAGTACTACTCAGTGAGACCCTGTCTTAATCATCAATCAATCTGCTAATACAAGAGAAAATTGGCCTTAGTGAAATGAGTAATAATTGCTCATACTGGTTACTCTGAATGAGACAGAAAAACATCATTCCATATTGTTTTATATGGAATAGAAATGTATATGTAGGACTTTCCAAAGTGGGCATATGAAGAAAAATGAAAACCAATCTTTGTATTGCAAGTGTAACTCTAAGCCCCCAGGTTCCTAGCACAAGACTTTGCCATGACACCAACCTGAAATGACCTAACAGCTATATACTAATAGAAGGGACCTTATCATTCTTCCAGTATGCATTATTTTAATAAGGGACTTTCTTGTCAGAACCCACAAAGTTGGTGTCATAGTTAGCTTCAGTTGTCAACCTGATACCTGGGAAAAGAGGGAACCTCATCTGAGGAATTGCCTCCATCTTACTGGCCTGTGGAGGCATTTTCTTATTGATGGAGGATGGTCCAACCCACTGTGGGCCTGGAGGCAAGTCAGTAAGCTCCTTAGCTACTCACTGCTTCAGGTCCTGCCCTGACTTCCTTCAGTGAGGGAATATGACCTGGGAGTGTTTCTTCCCCCAAACCATTGGTTTTGTTCAATGTTTTATTATAGCAACAGAGGAGCAAACTACAACAGTTGGTTTCTGTGCCTTCAAAGATATTTTATAATAGGAACTGTTTCTCTGGGGATGTATCCCCATATCCATTTCTAGTGGGATCCAATGGTTAACTTAGCTCTTTTAAGGCATCCCTAGGTACAACTGCGGCTTCAAATATCTGGCCCCAAAAGAGTCCTTATTTTGTGGCTGAGATTGCATATTGTATTCTGATATTTTTATTCTATCTTGGCCAAATTAAAATATAGCCTCAACAATAGGCTGAGTCCTAAAGATAGTATGTGTACTTAGTAAGCTATTTAATGTTTCAAAAATAGCATTTTATGCTAGGACTTTTGTAGCCTGTGCCTTCCTATTTATACAAGGCATTGGTTCCTCCCTAGGGACCATAGCCTTCTGATATATTGGAATATGAGTTCATCTGCTTCAGTATCCATTCTCAGATAAACTCAACAGAATAAAATTACTTTCGCATTAAAAGTAGTAGTAAACTACATGGCAAGATTTGGGGACATAGAGAATACAGCAAGATGAAACCAACTCCCACTACTTATTTGATACATGATCTTGGGCAAAACATTTGACTTTTTGTAAATGACTACTTTATTGAGATATAAGTTACCTACCACAATTTAACTTCTTAAATATAAAATATATGAGTTTCCATATACTCAAAGAGATGTACAACCATCACTATTATTCAGTTGAATACTGCTTTTATCACCTCTTAGAAATCTATGCCCATATGTGCATGTCACTCCTGATTCCTTCTTCTCCAGGCCCTGTTGACCACATTCGTACTGTATGGGTTTCCTATTTTGTGTTTCATGTAAATGGAATCATTGAATAGGTGGTCTTTTGTTACCATCCTCTTTTTCCTTAGAATAATATTCTCAATACAGTCTTGTATATAGCATGTAATGGTATTTCATGGCATTTTGTAGCTGAATAATATTCCATTGTATCAACAAAACCCTGGATTATCCTCATAGTTGACGCATGTTTGCATTTTCCTACATTTTGGCTATAATATTGTCATGAACACTCATGCACAAGCTTTCGTTTCCCTTATAGTCAGTAGGAAAACCTCTGGGTTCTTCTTTTGAAACTGTTTTTCCTTCTGCAAAGTGAGGGTAGACATATCATCTCAATCTACTATGAAATAGTTTAAAGAAAATAATGAGCTTAGTCATCTGCTAAAGGTGTCTATAAAAAGATTCTAACTAACATGAGAACTAATGTTGAGACAGATGCTTTCCTCCTAAGAACATGATAAGGATATTCATGCTTGCTGCTCTGTTCAACATTGTATTGGAATTCCTAGCCAAAGCAATTAGGAAAAAATGTAAAAGGCTTCCAGATGGTAGAAAACTGTAAGTGACCAACAAGTTTAGTAGAGTTGCACAATGCAATGCAAGGGTAATACAAATCAGCTGCATTTCTATACATTTTAAGTGATCTGAAAATGAAAATAACAAAGCCAACCCTGTTTATAATAGCCTCCAACAGAATGGAGTACTCAGGAATACATTCGGCAAAAATAGGCAGACCTTGTACAGTAAAGACATTGATAAATGGAAGGGCATTCCACAGTGGAACTTAATATTGTTCAGATGCCAATACTCACAAGTAAATCTGCAGTCTTTGAAAGCCCTGTATGAATCTCAACTGGTTTTGTTGCAGAAATGCTAATCTTAAAATTCACATAGAAACCTGAACTCAGAGAATCAAACTTTTATAAGAACACACTTGGTCTCACTCTTTCCAATTCAGGACTTAGTACAGAGCAACAATGATTACATGTGTGATCCTACTCCATGGACCAGTCAGGGGACAGAATTGTCAGTTCAGAGATAACCTCTTCTAGTTTGGGTTTAAGTTTTGCAAAGGACCCAAGAGATTCAATGGGAAAGGAATTGTCTTCTCAACAAAAGGTAACAGGACAACTGGATACCACATGCAAAAGATCAACTTATAGTTGACAACGTACCCTTAAACAGGACACCAATGCCACAAAGAGCAAAAGAAAAATAGATATTGAACTGTGTTAGTGAGTTACTATGATGTCTGATAATGGGAACTTGATTGGATTTTGAGGTCATTAAGGAGGCCCTTGGGTGTTCCTACAAAATTCCAGAGTATGGCTGAGGAAGACCTGCCCTGAATGTGAGTTGTATCACCTCATGGGCTGGCATCCTGAACTGAAGAAAGAAGAAAGAAAGAAAAAACAATTTGTGAGTCAATAAGCCATTTAGGTAATTCTGACACGTGTTGAAGTGTAGAAACCACTGGCTTATTTATAGAAATAAAATCACATTGAATACCTTGCACTACCAGGTTTAAAGTTACTTCAAACCTGCTTCCAAGGCCAGTTCTGATTGTGTAACTGGGCAAAGCTGCAGAAACAGAGGGATGGTAGATATGAATTTGGGGACTCTGCTTTAAAATAACATCATCCTTTAAAATACGTGCAAATAGGTCTGTCTTTTCAAGAAGCCTAGCTGTTGCTGCATAAAATGAGCTTGGCTTTTAAATAAAGTTGAAGTCATTAATCATGGATGCTTATAGCTGTAATTTCTTGGGAGGAGGTAAGAGCACATTCTTGCTCTCTTCAGCTGTATAATTATCTATGAGCCACCCCATGAGATAAGCCAGAGAGACACAGGTTTCCCCCCACAACAACACACCATTTTAACCCCTGTCCTTACTTAAATTATAGGAAATAAAGCATGAAACTCCCACTTCCAATTTCATTCCAGTGTTTAATTTGTAGTAACATATTTTCTTCTCTTATTTCCTAGACAGCAGCAGTAAATGATACTTATGAACTACTGTTTCCTTCCAGGTACACTTACAGCATGTTGTCAGTCATAGGGACATCTTATGCTGTCTTGACATGGCTCAGTCAAACACTGTGGATGCCAATTTACCCTCTGTGTGTTCTTGCTGAAGGTAAGAGTCCTGTTGTATTTCTGACTGATATAAGCTATTGAGTTATAATCGTTCACTAAGTTTTTGATAGAGAAATTGCTATTTTTTTATGGTTCTTGGCTGACTGATGATAACTTTCCCAGTCTATTTCTTTGCTTCAAAGAAGCAAACCATTAAGAAGCAAAGTTCAATGGGGTGTGATGGGGTACATCTGTAACACTGGAGGCAGACACCAGGTGAGCCTGGCCTACACAGAGTTCCAGGCCAGTCAAAGTTACATAGAGGGACCCTGTCTCAAAGATTGAAGGTAGAGAGAGGAAGAAGGAAGGGGAGAGAAGGAGAAAGGAAGAGTTGGGGAGAGACAACATTAAAATTTAAGATGGAGGTGGTCCTACACAGGGTACAACATACTGGGCTAGAAACAAGCATCAGGGTCCAGGTTCTTGCCTTCATTAACTATGAGTCTGGGGTAACTCATTTTACCCCTGAGTCTGTTTACATCCCAAAATTGGGTTTAACATATACAGAAACTACAGTTTATTTTTTTAATACTTAGAAATTTGGTCACATCTAGCTAGAGTGCTTCTTACCACCTCCAAAGCATTGTACCTCTGCCAGTGACCATTTGACTACCATCCCATGAGTATCGCTTTCAGAGGAAGGCCCTAACTTTTCAACTAAAATAGTTCCCCAGTACAGCACCTTGGATTATTATTTTATAGGGTACATCTCAGTTGCAACTAGACATCTGTATGCTTCTTGATTGCATGTCCCCCATTAGACTAGTTCCATGTGCACACAATGGTGCCTGCTTTTTGCTTCCTTACTTTCTCATGTGCACCAGTATACACGCCCAACAAACAGGAGATCAACTATTGCCTGCACTAATAAACAAAACCAAGGAGCTAAAGTAACCATTTTTCAAATGACTTGAGGCTAAGCAAAGAACAAATGCTTCCCCCATTAGAGGATTTGACAGGCTGCAGGGAGTTTCTTCTGAAAGTCATGATTAAAGATTTTAAATAATGCAAAAAGCATGTTAAAGTAACTACAGGAAAACACAGACACTACAAAGGGTGCTGTTGCCAATAATTTTGAGTATATAAAGACTAGTATACAAAAGAATATCGTATGCTTTCAATATTTCCTAATGGCTAGAAACAGTAAGTCAGAATTTTAAATTTTCTATTGTTTTAAAGTGAATTGTTAAAGATATACTATTTTCAGAAAATCTAGAGAATAATGTTTTATAAACCATTAAAAACAAGAACAACTAAAACCCCAGTCACCCATTCTTTAAGAATGAAATTCTTCATTCATGGAAGATTTGCTAAGAGCACTTACTTATCTTGTCATATGGAAATACTACAAAGAACATAAAAGGAATGGATGTTGGAAAGAGTATAAAATCTTCATTAGGAGAAATACAATTGTAAGATACGTACAGAAAACTGAGTGCAGTCGAAAATAGTGTACATTTCCAAAAGAGTAAATTCAATTATCTCACTTTAAAAATTATGAGATGTTGAATACTAGATTTTATCATTTAGCATTAAATACATATATCAAAACATCACACTGTGGTCCATAAATATATATGTTGTAATTTTTCAATTAAAATTCTATTAACAAAATAAAAATTTAATTTTTTTTCTAAAGACTGTATAATAGATTCTTTCCCTAAAAGTAAGGGATGAATAAGTATACAAGAAACATGTCTGGGAGACCACTGCCTGGGCCACCAGGGCTCGATAGCCAAATAGCGCCAGGAGAAAGCTAGCCTCCCAGGAGTGTGGAAAAGCCTGTGAGTGGGGGAAAGATGAGCACCACAGCTCAGCAGGACTCGCCCAGAATCCTTGGGACACAGGGACTGCAGAACAGCTGGGGGAAGGAGCCTTCCAGTTTCCATCTGCGGCAGGAGACCTCTGCCTGGGCCACCAGGGCTACATAGCCAAATAGTGCCAGGAAAAAGCTAGACATCCAGGAGTGTGGGCAAGCCTGTCTGCTCAGAAGGACCCACCTAGAATCCCCAGGACACAGGGACTGAGGAGTAGTCCTCTGGTTTCTTTCGGTGGCTGGGAATGGATCCTATGACACAGGGCTCCATACTCAAATAGTGCCAGGAGAGAGCTTGTATCCCAGGAGTGCCGATACACCTTCAAGCACAGGAGGGACCACCACTTACGTTCAAATTCACTGGATCAAGAGGGACCCTTGCAGAGCCATCAGGACACAGGAACCAAGAAACAGTTGGGGACAAGATCCTTCTGGTTTCAGTCTGCACCCAGAGGTGACCCTTCACCACAGAGCTCCAAACCCAAATTCATCTCAGAGAATTGACACCAAGGCTTGCAGGAGAGACAAGCCACAGTCAGAGAGAGTAATACCAGAGATAACCAGATGGCGAAAGGCAAGGGCAAGAACATAAAGAACAGAAACCAAGGCTACTTCGCATCATCAGAACCCAGCTCTCCCACCACAACAAGCCCTGGGTACTCCAACACACTAGAAAAGCAAGATTCAGATTTAAAATCACATCTCATGATGATGATAGAAGATTTTAAGAAGGAAATAACTCCCTTAAAGAAATACAAGGGAACACAGGTAAACAACTAGAAGCCCTTAAAGAGGAAACACAAAAATCCCTTAAAGAGTTACAGGAAAACAAAATCAAACAGATGAAGGAAATGAACAAAACCATCCAGGAACTAAAAATAGAAAAAGAAACAATAAAGAAATCACAAAGGGAGACAAACCTGGAGTTAGAAAACCTAGGAAAGAGATCAGGAGTCATAGATGCAAGCATCACCAACAAAATACAAGAGATAGAAGAGAGAATCTTGGGTGCGGAAGATCCCATAGAAAACATTGACATAACAGTCAAAGAAAATGCAAAATGCAAAAAGCTCCTAACCCAAAACATCTAGGAAATCCAGGACACAATGAGAAGACAGAACCTAAGGATAATAGGTATAGAAGAGAGTGAAGATTCCCAACTTAAAGGACCAGTAAATATCTTCAACAATATTATAGAAGAAAACTTCCCTAACCTAAAGAAAGAGATGAACATAAATATATAAGAAGCCTACAGAACTCCAAATAGATTGGACCAGAAAAGAAATTCCTCCCATCACATTATAGTCAAAACACCAAATACACAAAATAAGGAAAGAATATTAAAAGCAGTAAGGGAAAAAGGGCAAGTAACATATTAAGGCAGACCTATCAGAATTACACCAGACTTCTCACCAGAGACTAAGAAAGCTAGAAGATCCTGGGCAGATCTCATACAGACCATAAGAGAACACAAATGCCAGCCCAGGTTGCTATACCCAGCAAAACTCTCAATTACCATAGATGGTGAAACCAAGATAGTCCATGACAAAACCAAATTTACACAATATGTTTCCACAAACCCAGCCCTACAAAGGATAATAGATGGAAAATGCCAACTCAAGGAGAGAAACTACACCCTAAAATAAAAAACCAAGAAAGTAATCTTTCAACAAACTCAAAAGAAGATAGCCACACAAACATAAAAATAACATTGAAAATAACAGGAAACAACAATCACTATTCCTTAATATCTCTTAACATCAATGGTCTCAATTCCCCAATAAAAAAATCATAGATTGACAGACTGGATCCATAAACAGGACCCAGCAATTTGCTGCATCCAGGAAACACACCTCCGGGTTAAAGACAAACACTACCTCAGAGTAAAGGGCTGGAAAACAATTTTCCAGGCAAATGGCCCCAAGAAATAGGCTGGAGTACCCATTCTAATATTGGATAAAATTGACTTTCAACCAAAAGTCATCAAAAAAGATAAAGAAGGACACTTCATACTCATCAAAGGAAAAATCTACCAAGAAGAACTCTCAATTCTGAACATCTATGTCCCGAATGCAAGAGCTCCCACATTCATAAAAGATACTCTACTAAAGATCAAAGCACACATTGCACCTCACACAGTAATAGTGGGAGACTTCAACACCCCACTATCAACAATGGACAGATCTTGGAAACACAAACTAAACAGAGACACAGTGAAACTAACAGATGCTATGAACCAAATGGGTTTAACAGATATCTATAGAACATTTCGTCCTACATCAAAATAATCTACCTTTTTTCAGCACCTCAAGGTACCTTCTCCAAAATTGATCATATAATTGGTCACAAAACAAACCTCAACAGATATAAGAAGATTGAAATAATCCCATGCCTCCTATCAGATCACTACGGATTAAGGCAGGTCTTCAATGGCAACAACAACAAGAGGAAGCACACATACACATGAAAGCTGAACAACACTCTACTCAATGATAACTTACTCAAGGAAGAAATAAAGAAATTAAAGACTTCCTAGAATTTAATGAAAAAATGAAAATACAACATACCCAAACCTATGGGACACAATGAAAGCAGTGTTAAGAGGAAAACTCATAGCTCTGAATGCCTCCAAAAAGAAACTGGAGAGAGCATATACTAGCAGCTTAACAGTATATCTGAAAGCTCTAGAACAAAAAGAAGCTAATATACCCAAGAGAACAAAACAAGGAGCTGATTCTTTGAGAAAATCAACAACATAGATAAACCCTTAGCCAGACTAACCAGAGGGCACAGAGACAGTATCCAAATTAACAAAATTAGAAAATGAAAAGGGAGATATAACAACAGACTCTGAGGAAATTCAAAAAAATCATCAGATCCTACTACAAAAGCCTATACTCAACAAAATTGGAAAATCTGGATGAAATGGACAAGTTTCTGGACAGATACCAAATACCAAAGTTAAGTCAAGATCAGATAAACCATCTAAACAGTCCCATAATGCCTAAAGAAATAGAAGCAATCATTAACAGCCTCCCAATCAAAAAAAGCCCAGGACCAATGGGTTCAGTGCAGAATTCTAACAGACCATCAAAGAAGACCTAATACCAATACTCTTCAATTTATTCCACAAAATAGAAGCAGAAGGAATATTACCCAATTCATTTTATGAGGCCACAGTTACACTGATACCAAAAACCCACAAATACCCAACAATAGAAGAAAACTTCAGACCAATTTCCCTTATGAATATCAATGCAAAAATACTCAATAAAATTTTCGCAAACCAAATTCAAGAATACATCAAAATGATCATTCACCACGATCAAGAAGGCTTCATCCCAGGGATGCAGGGATGATTCAATACCCGGAAATCCATCCATGTAATCCACTACATAAACAAATTCAAAGAAAAAAACCACATGGTCATTTCATTAGATGCTGAAAAAGCATTTGACAAAATTCAACATCCCTTCATGATAAAAGTCTTGTAAAGATCAGGAATTCAAGGAGCATACTTAAATATAGTAAATGCAATATACAGCAAACCAGTAGCCAACATAAAAGTAAATGGGGAGAAACTTGAAGCATTCTCACTAAAATCAGGGACTAGACAAGGCTGTCCACTCTCTCCTTATCTATTCAATATAGTTCTTAAAGTTCTAGCTAGAGCAATTAAACAACAAAAGGAGGTCAAAGGAATACAAATTGGAAAGGAAGAAATCAAAATATCACTATTTGCAGATGATATGATAGTATACTTAAGTGACTTGAAAACTCCACCAGAGAACTGCTACAGTTGATAAACAATTTCAGCAAAGGACCAGATAAAAATCTAACTCAAACAAATCAGTAGCCTTCTTCTACTCAAAGGTAAACATGCTGTTGTGAGGAAAACAGGAGCATAACTGCAAACGGGCTTTGAACAGTAAAATGCTGTAAAAATAAGAGGTATTACTTATATGAGAAAACATTGTTGAGTATAGAAAAGTTATTCCAGTCTTAAACTCAATAGCTAACTCTCACTCCCATTATTAAGTGAAATATTGGGGCACAGACCTACCTTTGTCAGGTTTATAGAAAGGTTACGTCTGTGTAACCCCACCCCATCCCCACTCTTTTACTGTTTGTTTAAGCATGCTCAGAGTTTAAAAAAACACTACAATAGAAGGACTTTCCACAACAAATCCCAGAAGCTAAAGTGTTCATATCTTATGCTTGAACCGATCTTCCCAGTGTATAGCCATGTTTCATCTTGTAAACAATAACTTGCCATTGCCACCCTGAAGGCAGTACGGCTGTAAATGGTTGGTGTGTTGATGATGGATCAAGCCATGGAACTTTTAGTGGTGCCCAAGCATGCTCCTGCAATGATGCATTTGAAAGAGTTGTAGAAATAATGCAAAGCTTTAGTTCTAAGAATCTACTCATTGTGTAAAGTATATATCTCTGTAGAACCACAATCATGGAAAGCTCAAGAGTACTGCTAATTATGTTTGTAAAATATACCTTTAATGTAGTGTATATCACTCATGTAATCTTGCTGCCATGCTATGTTATCAATAGCTAAAATAATAATAAGGATTTCCACAAAAAAAGAAAGAAATTAGGGAAATGACACCCTTCACAATTGTCACAAACAATATAAAGTATCTTGGTGTGACTCTAACCAAACAAGTGAAAGATCTGTATGACAAGAACTTCTAGTCTCTGAAGGAAGAAATAGAAGAAGACCTCAGAAGATGGAAAGATCTCCCATGCTCATGGATTGGCAGGATTAATATAGTAAAAATGGCCATGCTACCAAAAGCAATCTACAGATTCAAAATTACAACTCAATTCTTCATAGACTTAGAAAGTGCAATTCTCAAATTCATATGGAATAACAAAAAACCCAGGATAGCAAAAACTATTGTCAACAATAATAGAACTTCTGGGAGAATCAGCATCCCTGACCTTAAGCTGTACTACAGAGCAGTAGTGATAAAAACTGCCTGGTATTGGTACAGTGACAGGCCGGTAGATCAATGGAATAGAATTGAAGACCCAGAAATGAACCCACACACTTATGGTCACTTGATCTTTGACAAAGGAGCTAAAAACCATCCAGTGGAAAAAAGACAGCATTTTTAACAAATGGTGCTGGTTCAATTGGTGGTCTACATTCAGAAGAATGCAAATTGATCCATTCCTATCTCCCTGTACAAAGCTCAAGTCCAAGTGGATCAAGGACCTCCACATAAAACCAGATACACTGAATTTAATAGAAGAGAAAGTGGGGAAAAGTCTCAAACACATGGGCACAGGGAAAAAGTTCTTGAACAGAACATCAATGGCTTGTGCTCTAAGATCAAGAATCAACAAATGGGACCTCATGAAATTGCAAAGCTTCTATAAGGCAAAGGACACTGTCAATAGGACAAAATGGCAACCTACAGATTGGGAAAAGATCTTTACCAATCCTAGGTCCAAAAGAGGGCTAATATCCAATATATACAAAGAACTTAAGAAGTTAGACTCCAGAGAACCAAATAACCCTATCAAAAAATGAGGAACAGAGCTAAACAGAGAATTCTCAACTGAGGAACCTAGAAGGGTTGAGAAGCACCTAAAGAAATGTTCAACATCCTTAGTCATCAGGGAAATACAAATCAAAACAACCCTGAGATTCCACCTCACACCAGTCAGAATGGCTAAGTTCAAAAACTCAGGTGACAGCAGATGCTGTCAAGGATGTGGAGAAAGAGGAACACTCCTCCATTGCTGGTGGGATTGCAAGCTGGTACAACCACTCTGGAAATCAGTTTGACAAACCCTCAGAAAAATGAACATAATACTACCAGAGGACCCAGCTATTCCACTCCTGGCATATACCCAGAAGATGCTCCAAAATGTAATAAAGACACATTCTCCACTATGTTCATAGCAGCCATATTTATAATAGCCAGAAGTTGGAAACAATCCAGATGTCCCTCAACAAAGGAATGGATACAGAAAATGTGGTACATTTACACAATGGAATACTACTCAGCTATTAAAAACAATGACTTCATGAAATTCACAGGCAAATGGATGAAACTTGAAAATATCATCCTGAGTGAGGTAACTCAGTCACAAAAGAATGAACATGGTATGTACTCACTGATAAGTGGTTATTAGCCCCCAAAGTTTGGAATACCCAAGATTCACTTCACAGCACTGTTGGGCTGAGTATGAGGTTCCAGATGGAGGAGTTAGAGAAGGGACTGAAGAAGCTGAGGGAGTTTGCAGCTGAGGGAGTTTGCAGCCCTATGGAGGGAGCAACAGCGTCAACTGGCCTGACCCCCCCCAGCCCCCCCCCCCCCCGATGCTCCTGGAGACTGGATCACCATCCAAAGAATACACATGGAGGGACTCATGGTGCTGGCCATATATGTGGCAGAGGATGGCCTTGTTAGCCATCAGGGCGAGGAGAGGCCCTTGGACCTGAGGGTGTTAGATGCCCTAGTATAGGAGAATGCCAAGGAGGGTAGAAGAGAGTGGGTCAGTGGGAGGGTAGGAGAATACCCTCATAGAGGCAGGGAGAGGAGGGAGGGGATAGGGGAGATCTAATGGGAAACCTGGAAAGATGGAAACATTTGAAATGTAAATAAAATATCAAAAAATTAAAAAAAAAGAAACATGTTTGTTTTGGTATTCAGAATTTTAAGCACCTCCTTGTTGAGGGAAGCCTGTTTTGATATGGATGCCATGTGACCCCCTTTCTTTTGTTATCTTAGAAATCCCTTTCCTAAGAACTGAAGTATCAGTAGAAGAAAATCAAGGCGTACACCTGGCACAGTGTTAATGATGCTTAACTCCACATAGTGGAGAAGCAGAGCCTGGGTTCTTTCCTTTGTGTGTGCTGGGCTTTCCAGAGTATAAAACTATGCAGGGAGGGAAACCTACTTTTAATAAAGTTAATAACTCTAATATTTTGTTTTTTTCTTTTTTCTTATTTAATTTTAAAGCTATATTTTTATGTCTGATAAATTCAACAAATAAACACAGCTCCTATAAATGCTTATAAACTTATAAAAAACTTATAAAGTGATTACTCCTATGTCAGAAAGCTCAAAACTTGGAGGCTGCCCTTGTTAATGACATGCTTGGTGTCCACTGGAAGCCCTGCACAGATTCCACTCATCCCATATCTATCTGCCTCAGCTTCTGACTTTATCACATCACAATTTTGAAATAATTAGAAAATAACTGTTGTAAAATACAGTGTATCAAGAAGCTGAAGAGATGGCTCAGTAGTTAAGAGCAGTGGCTGCTCTTCTAGTGGATCTAGGTTTGGTTCTCAGCACCCATATGGCATCTAACAACAATCTGTAACTTTAGTCTCAGAGGATTCACCACCCTCTTCCAGCTTCCACAGGCACTGCATACATGTAGTGCTCTTACATACATGCAGGCAAAAAACAGATACACATAAGGCAAAAATCTTAGTACCTTTTACTTCACTTTCCTGATGGCAGCAGCGTAGATATCTATAGCATGTCATTTTACTGCATGGAATGCTATAACAAATCTACACATGTGATGTAATTTCATGGATCCCCTTATGTACCTAAGACTAAACTAGCCTCCTCCCACAGAAGAATTTATGTCAGTGTTTCTTACAGAGTTCCTTTAAATTTGTATTAAGTATTTCTAGGGCTTAGAAGAAAGAAAATATCCTAAGGGCAGTAATGGTGACAGAATAATGGGTGATCCATTTCCTTACTGCAGAACTGCTCAGAGTCTTCACTATGTTAACCATGTGTCATGTAACTCTGAGAAGAAAATAATATGCAGTGCTTTCCATCCTGACTGTCTCCCTATTTGTGAACGAGGAGACAGATGTATTTTTAACTCATCATTTTAAGGAGCACTAAACAGTCTATCCATGTAAGTATGACATGTGTGGCGTCAACCAGCAGCAAAGTACACAATGGGCAATAATTAACAAGAACACTAGAACAATTTAAGCTACATACTCACTCCACAGATTTCTATGTGAGGCTGAACCTTTAACTAAAGTATTCAGCGATCATCACAAAACTGTTATTACCAACTCAAAATCTCCTTCGTTACAAACACATGTACCTACACCTCTGCAACCCAGAGAGGGAATCTTTATGATCCTTTTTTTCTTTCAACAGCATTCACCATCTATCAGTCACTGCCTTATTTTGAGTCATTTGGCACAAACTCCACCTTGCTTCCATTTGACATATCCACCTATTTCCCTTACATGCTGAAGCTGTATCTCATGATGCTCTTCATAGGTAAGTTGATATTTTGTTTGACATTCTGCATGTGTGAGTTGGTTTATAGTGTCATTGTCCTACACGGAATAGTAAATTTAGAGGAACTAAAAAGGAATCCCAACACAGTCAACTAGATTGTCTGGTTAAGGCCCCTGGTGCTTTTTGTGGGGCATCATGAAACCAAGTATTACTCAATTTCAGTTCACAGCAAAAACGATGCTACTAGTGGAAAATGTGCTTGCAAGATGCATGAAAAAGAGACATTTTGACCATGAGGACACAGCTATTATACAAAATGGAAAACAGAAGGATTAGCTATTTTCCCCTACTTATACCCATTTTGTTTTCTGTTTGGCTATATGCTAGCACCCCTTGGCAGGCAAATAGGAAGTTGGTGATAAAGGCTCAAGAAAAACTTTAGAACAAAAACTTAAGAGTTGTGGGAAGTGGAGTGATGATTCAGTACTTAAGAGCACTTACTGTTCTTACAGAGAACCTGGACACCCACATGGCAGCTCACAACCATCCATAACTGCAGTTCCAGGGTATTCATACCCTCTCTTCTGGCAGCAGGCATGTGTGTCATGTACACATACACACATAGGTAAAACACCTCTGCACACATGAAATAGATTTTTTAAAAAGTTACACTTGAGCCATGCTTTGTGACACATACCTTTAATCCCGCACTTGGGAGGCAGAGGCAGGTAGATCTCTGAAGTGAGTTGCAGGACAGGCAGGGCCACATAGAGAGACACTGTCTCCAAAACAAAACAGACACACACACACACTTATACTCAGATAGTATTTCAAGATGGCTTCAGAAGATGGTTGAGTAGAGGCATCCAGAACTTTGCTCCATAAAGAAAACACAAAGCAGTAGGTACAGAGCCGCAGTTTGAGGTGAGTACAAGAAACTACTGGGATAAACTAACGCACTGTAATATTAAAAGACTTGGCATAGCAACAGATACAAAATATCTGAGTGCTGCCATGGCATCTACACCACTAGGGGTGGAGGAATCTCCTTCTAGCTAAGGGTGAATGAACAGAGTCCTAACAAGCTGTGTTGGATACAGGGGATTGGAGAACTTGCCTTCTGAGACCAAGGGTGAGTAGAGTGTAGAATTATAGCAGTGTGAGAGGACCAACCATTCCTTCCTACAGATCCAAGCATGGATGCCTGTCACTTACAGGGTAAGACAAGACTTACCTGTAGTCTATTGCTTCTCTGACCACAGGGGTAAACTGCAGCAGCCTTGAGCAATAGTAAAGCTTCAGTTAGTGCTCCTGTCTACAAGGGTACATGGCCCAAGGAGGTCCACAAAGAAACTTAATCAGGTGCTGGCTGCACCCTGCTTTCACTTCCTCCCACAGACAAACAAAAGGCCACAGAGAAATCGAAGGGAAACGTAAAATTATCTTGAAACCAATGGAAATGCAGTATCTCAAACCTAGGATGAATACACACACACACACACACACACACACACACACACACACTACCAAGAACAATGAACAAAAATATTTTAAAAAGAAGTATTTCAAATAAACATTATCATGCATCTCAAGGACTAAGAAAAGCAAGAATAAACCAAATCCCAAATAATTGCATGAAGAGAAATAAAAGTCAGACCAGAAATGAAACATAAAATAACAAGTGCCAAAGATCAATGAAACAAATCTAGTTATTTATTTGAAAGGACAAATGTGGATAAACCTTTCAGTTAGAATAACCTCCAAAAATAGAAAATCCAAAGAAATTAAGTTAGAAAATGTTAAAGGGAGACGCTACAATCCATAGCACAGAAATACTGATGATCAGTTGAAATTATTTTGAAAACTACCTGTTAATAAATTGAAAAATCTAGAAGATATGGAAATGGATATAAAACATCTACCAAAATTCAACCAACAGGATATGGGAATTCACCAGGATATAGAAAAACCTCAATAGACTAGTAATGCGTAATAAGTAGTAACCAACCTCCCAGTGCAGAAAAGCCAGGATAAGATGGCTTCACTGATGAATTTTACCAAGATTTTTAAAGAGTAACCAGTACTGTTTCTTCTTGAATTAATAGGTAATCATTTGAGTTAGCATTACCATTACCAAAACTTTATAGGAAATAAGAAGGAACTACAGACCAACAGCCCCAGTCAACAAAGTACTAGTGAATCAGAAAGATCATACACTGTAAGAAGGTAGGCTTCATTCCAAGATGCAAGAATGGTTCAACCTCTACAAATCAATAAACTATCATATGATATAAAAGTCATGTGAGTAGGTGTAGAAAAATCATTTGATAAAGTTCAACATCCATTCATGATAAAATAGAAAAACAAATTATGTATAACAAGCCCATAACTAATACAATGCTGAATGTTGAAAAACAAAGTCTTTCCTTTCTTATTAGGAACAAGAGAAGATGTCCACTATCCCTGCTCTCTTTCAATGTCATATTAACTTTAGTTAGAGCAATTAGACAAGAGAAAGAAAAAGTAGACACATAATAAAGATGGGAGTCAAAACAACTGAGTGTGTGGGGGGCATGAATAAAGACTTCATCAGAACTATTAGGAGAGAGAGAGAGACAGATTGAGTGAGACAGTATCAACAGAAGAAGCTATTGATGTGGGCAGCACCTAAGGTGGATGTCACATACTCCACATTCTTCTCTGACCTCTAATATTCTTCAGATCAAGAACTCAAAGTTCATTCAAAACAACTCTGTCTTCCTAAGACTTGATGCTACTTGAGGCTTTCTACTTAGGACTCTAGTTTCTGTTTTGTTTATTTGTTTAAAGCTCTTTCACACATAATGAATTTGCTAAGGAAGAATTTATGAATGAATACTAAGTCACAAAACATACCTAGCCACAAAACATACCTAGGATCAAACTAAGGAAGTTCCTCTACAAAAAAAATACAAAACACTGATGAGAGAAACGTCAGATACTAGAAGATGGAAGGACTACCTATTTTCATGGATTGGCAGAAGCCATTAACAGTCCTTGGTGCTCAAAGATGGAAGGACTGCCTATTTTCATGGACTGGCAGAAGCCATTAACGGTCCTTGGTGCTCAAAGGATCTAGGGATTCGATGCAATCTCCATCAAAACACTGTTGTCATTTGAGGACTGAGATCATCAGTCAGTGGGTAAGAGTCATGCTGCACATACATGTGGACCTGGATTTGAATCCCCAGCATCCACCAAAAACATGGGCATGACCACATACCTATAACTTGGGGCTGCTGGAGGTAGAATTGCTGGGGTTTGTTGGCTGCTAGCCCAGTTCCGGGTTCACTGAGAGATCCTGTCTCAGTGGCATAAGGCAGAGAGTGATATAGCCAAGAGCTGAGTCTTCCTCTAGCTTCCACTACATTTGTACATATGATGCATGCACCAGCAACCACATGTGCAAGTACCATAAACGCATATGCTTTTAAGAAAATAATTTTAATAAGAATAAAATAGCAAATGAGATGCTGCACAGAACAGCAACAACAAAACCCAATAAAATTAGGTGAGCCCAGAAGCTAATAAATCAAATAGAAAGAGCAAAGCTGGAGGTATAGACACCTGATTTCTAGACGTAAGGCAGAGATCAGTAACAAGCAGTAAGATACTGCATAAAAGGCATGTTTACTAGTGAAATAGAATAGAGAATCCAGACATAAACATGCCAACAGTAACAATACACATCAGAGAAACACACAGGGCTAGTAGAACAGAATATACACACACGCAGAAGACTGACACATGACCCTCAACCCTCACGCTACACAGAAATCAAACTATCAAATACCTTAACATAAGACCTGAAACTCTAAGTACCAGCAGAAGACTTCACGATACGATACAAATGATAATTCTTGAATGAGATGCCAATAGCTCAGGGAACAAAAGCAAGAATTAATGAGATGACATCAAATTAGAAAGCTTCTACACAGCAAATAACAGAGCAAAGAAATAAAAACCTACAGAGTAGGAGGTATAGAGACCTCATAAAATTCAATATGAAATAAGTAATACAATTAGAAAATGTGTTTGTGATATGAAGACACTTATAAAGTATACACACACACACACACACACACACACACTGCCAATCACTAAGAAAAAATAAATTGTTACTTCCATCTCACTAACCACCAGGGCCACAGATTCAGGGAGCTATCATTTAAGTTCAGATTGGCTGGCTATCAAGCAAGCAACAACAAAAACAAATGCTAGTGAGGATGTGGAGAAAAAGAAACCACTGCTGTTGGGAACGCACATCAGTACAGCTACTCCCGCGACAGTGTGGAAGTTCCTCAAACACCTAAAAATAGAAGTACCATATGATCCAGCTGCCCAAAGAGAGGACAAAAGGAAGTGAAGTTAGCAGCATATGAAAAAGAAAGCACTCTTCATAATAGAAAGATGTGGGGCCCAGGAGGTTGTCAACATGGATAGACAGAGAAAATATGTGGCATGCTCACACTGTGGGGCATTTAGCATAAGAGTGAATTCCCATTATTCCAGGACAATGAAGAGAAACAGGGGCATATTAAGCAAGACCAGCTATAATGTTCTTATGTGTGAAAATTTAGGACCTGACATGAAAGTTGACTAGTGATTATGTGGGGCTGGAAGCCAGCAGAAGGGATGTGAGATTTGATTAATGCAACTCACGTGTACGCGTGGAAATATCACATTGAACCCACTAATGTGTAACACAGGAAACCTGAAGTCAAAGAGTAACGTTATTTAAAATTAAATTAATCAGAGGTAGTGTGGGCTAATAGAAAACTATATTTGAACAAACTTGATCAGTTAAATGTTTTCCAGGAAACTGGGAAAATGACTTCTATTATTTACATTTTCCTGCCTCTTCCCTTCACAAATTATCAAGAAAATAACCATGTCTGAGAGATAACAGCTCTCAAGTGTAAGGATGCTATATATAAATATGGGGGGGGGGGGGAGAGATAGTTTAGAGGCAGTGATGAAAGCTACCAAAGAAGTGGGTGAGGGGAACCCTGCATTGGAGTGAGTCAGTTGTTAAAGTTTGCTAGCACTACCGTTCTGGGTAAAATCTGGACAGTTCATGTACTCTAAGTGAGCCTTCCTTGTTAACTGTTGCTGCTCCTAGAATCCAAACAGTCCTCTGCCTCTGTCCTAAAACCATGGATTTTTTCAGAGAAATGATTAATCAATCTTACTTCCTTTTGCACTCTAGGTATGTATTTCACCTACAGCCATCTTTACACAGAAAGAAAAGACATCCTCCGAGTTTTTTCTGTCAAACAGAAGAAAATGTGAGGTAGCCTGTCGCACAGGAGAGAAGACGGGCTGGTGGATTAAGCTGCAGTAAATATAACACTGGGCCTCTGCTAGAGAAAACATAGAACTGGACAAAAATCTACGGTGGCACCGTGTTCTGAAGCTACTGTGCTTTAAGGACAAAACCTCAGCAGGTGCAGAATACACTGCTTCACCAGAGCTGTAGGCTTTATGCAAGTTACATTTATATGAGTGGACTCTAAACGTTTTCCTGTAATGTTAATGAGAAACAGATTTAGTGGAGTAAATTCAGACTTGAGAAACCAACGGATTAACTTCTGCAATCACGATGAACAGATTTATATGAAGGAGATGAGGTAAAATGTCCTTTTTTGATTTTAAGATCACATGTTCTATAGACAAATGCCCCTTCCCTCAGGACCATGAACATTACATATACCCAGAAAATTAAACATCTTCCTGTATCTTAGCTCAGGTTGATGCTGTGTCATGAAGTGCATCCCCACCTTATAACACTTGGTTGTCAAAACTACAGAAATTTATGTTGTAGGGTTTGGGAGACTTGGATGTACAAGAGCAAGATGCTAGTCAATTCAATAAGGTTAGTGTAGGCATGACTGTAGACCTGATCAGCCTCTTTAGCAGAAACATTGCTAGTTTGAGCTGTAGCTAACAGAGATAGAAAGACAATTGGACTTCTAAGATTTGACAGAATGCACCCTTGAACTCTTTTGGGAGGTAATCTTGCATTACAGATTATCAGAGGTGCCTCCTAAAATGCACAGGGGCTATGTATCAGCCCTGATTTAGATGATGATGAGTTACCTAGGAAAACGGTGGCTTTGACTCCAGATGTTGTTTCTTTCTCATCTCTGACCAAAAATCATCTTTACCACACCCTAAAAGGTGCTATCAGCATCTCAAACTCTTCCACCATCTACTCACTAATTCAAAATGGCTTCTCTACTTCTACGCTTTGCATACATCAGTGCCTCACCTGTTGTAACTACTGCTCACTTAGTCTGGATTGTTGCAACAAAATATTATTAAATTGAATGATTCTAGAAATCAAAAAGCTTAATATCAGGATGCCAGGTGACAAGTGACTTTTGAGTGTGGGATGCAGATGGATGCCTCCTTGCTGTGTGGTCACTCGGTAGAGAAGCAAAGCACTTCTCCTAGATCCGTTCTTGTGAACTCACTAATCTCATTCATGAAGACTCCTTCTTCATCCCGACTTACTTCCCAAAGCCCCACCTCCAAGTACTTCCACTCCACAACAAGATCAACATCTACTAATTCACATCATAAAACGTTATTAGTGGCCCCTTGGTTACTATGGAGCTATTATGACTGTAACATGATTTTAGACAATTGCATAGATACCCATATCTGTGCCAAATGTATACCTTTTCAATCCAATCTGTGCTTGGATACTTCCGAGAGCCATGAGATAGCTCTAACCCTACACTGGTGCATGCCCAAATACTATTTGTTTTGGCAACTTGTGTTTTCAAAATCTGACAGGAGACGACTTGTAACCAACACCTTCTTTATGTAGTTATGAACATGATCTACAGCAGCAGATTCTTGTTTTTGTAAAACAGAATGAAACATCTTAATGGAATGATTTACCTCTTACTGGGGTCACACAGGTAACCAGGAGGGAGGTTGTTATTATGTCAGTGGCATACCTTTAAGTTTAGTCTTTAGTGTTACCAATGTAGACTCTTTAGAGGCCCAACAGCCAGAAAACTACATGACTTTTCCTTCCATGACTGCTCAAAACAAAGAACTAGGGAAGAGTGGACTGAGGATTATCTTATTTCCTTCTTTTTGTAAACTTTTGTTTTCCTGTGAAGAACAGGAGGAAACACCAGGTTTGAGAAGAAACTGAGTTGAAAAGACACGATCAATCTGAAATATGAAGTCTACGCAGATTCTTCCATTCCTTGGGCATCAGCAAATGTTTGGTTGCTGATTCACAATGAGAAAGTGTCTTCAGCGCCCACTTCCTCTTCACTAATCATTGTCTCCTCTGTTTTCAAGGTACTCTGGAATCCAGAGCACTTTAATATATGCAGAAAAACCTGGTCTGCTACACTATTCTCAAGCTTCCCAGTGCCAAAGGCCTGGTTTTTCTCTTAGCAGATGTGCACCTTAAAGTGGGAGCCAAGATGTCTGAAGCAGTAGAGATAGATATTTTTTTGCTCCACTTAAAGGCAGAAAACAATGTTCCCCATGGTACTGTTGCAAGACTTCAAACAAGCTAAGCAAAATGAAAAGTCTAGTGTTTTCACAATCTGGTACCCAATAGTAAATGCTAGATGACTTTCAGTCTTTCGTTGGTAGGAAATACTCAATAGTGCATATGGGAAGGAGAAGAAAAGCTAGTATGAATTGCTTCCACCTTTTTTTTTTTTCCTCTTGGCTTTCCTTCCTAATGATCCTTTGTATGTATACTTATATGATTAGTTGAAGACTAGGCTCCAGTTGAAGTCACAAAAATCAACAAGCATCAACATGATAATGCTGCCTGAGTCTCTAGCTATTGCAGGAGCTGAAATCATGAGACTATCATTAGACCACTAATACTTTAAGCCTTTAGGCCACTAGTATTCTGGTGAAGAGGTCTTCAGTCTTATAAAAAGATTGATCTTCTGAGGAGATATTTATCCTTTTTTGCTTGTCTAGCATCCCATCATCTTTCTCCCAGGGAAACCCAGTTCAAGTTTGCTTGGGGCTACCTCTTCTATGGCCAGGACCAAATATTTGTTATAAGACCAAGATGTGTTCCTAGAGTCTGCCCAGTGTTGATTCTACCATGCCTGTGGGTTCTTTACCCTTGAGGTAGCTGGCAGCCATTTTGCTAAGTGTAGAAGGCACAATCTCCATAGGATTCATCAGACCAACCATTGAGTTTCTTGGTTTGTGAACTAATAGTCTACTTTGTGGCCACTGCTATTGTAAACTGGGTAAGTTTCACTTTCACTTTCACTCATAAAAACCCAGCATAGGAATTTTACCTATCACGGATGAGTCTAACCTGGGTACCAGACAGTGCCATGCCTAGAGATTGGAATGTGCCTAGCAGTTCTTTAGGTGTGTGTTTTATCAACAGGAATAAAATTTGTCTCACTCAATGACGGCTTCTGTGAGGCTTCATGGAAAGTAGACCATCATACCCTTGTCACTTTATAGTTTGCTTTCACTGGCTAAGTCTTCCTACACACTTCAAAATAAAGTCACATTGCACAAAACTCGTAAGATTATTTTACTAGAACTTAAGGGAGAGAAAATATATTCCAGTTTTCACAAAAAAGAAGACTTTTACAATGAACTTTGTCCATATAGAAGTCATGTTCTATTTCAGTTTCAAATGCACAGGTTCCCAAGGAATGCACCCCTCTCCTGGCCAAGCACATGGTGAGATGTCAGTATGTAGCCATCTTCACATGACCTCCAGGGTCGAGGATCACTTCTCACCGATCTCAGACAGCAGTCCTTAAAAAGCTTCTGTTTCTCTGGTCTGGCTCCTTCAGTGGAGAATGGTGCTGGTTCCTGTGACTGTCACCAACCATATGCTCTGGTCCATACAGCTTTCTTCTTAAACTCTGGGAGAACTCTTAAGGACAGCAGGGTGGCTAGGAGGATAAGAACACAGGACAGACTGATGCACTTGACAGAGCTGTGCTGTGTCTGAAACGATCATTTTGATCAAAAAGGTTTCAAATCAGTAAATAGGAAAATCTGCAGAATTTTTGATGTTTGGCATCAGTGATAATTGTTTTTCATAATGTCATTACTATTTACATTAAATGCTGCCTCTGTAACAATTTACTTTAAATTTATGTTCTTTTATACATGAACTGGTTTGTCTCAATTAAATGTTCAATTAAAGAGAAGCCCTCACACCTATAAGAAGGCTGAGTTCTTGTGCTCAGTGAAGCAAGTGGACTCACTAAATTTTACCTGGATATGTATCTGTAATGTATGTATTTCCCATTGTGTTATGGGTCTCAAGGAACAATTAAAAGTAGAGAAATTCTGATTAACACCGCTTTGTAATTACTACATATTTATCTTATTCTAGAATATTAATATATTCAGATGCTATATAAAATAAAAGAATGCGAAGGAATGTAGGGAAGCCAGGTCATTCCAGTAAGCCAATGACTATGTAATCTAGTAAAGGTGCAGATCCTTAAACCAAGTGATTGTTTTCTTTATGATATCAGTTGGTAGCTTTGTAACTGAAGCTAGCATATGTTTGCAACCATCACTGGTCCAAACTCCCTGCAGCACACAAACAGGGACTCCTATCAGTAAGTCCCTAGGAATGGATAAGTCATAAGCCTGACTCACAATGAAGCTCTGTGCTGCACTGGAATCACACTGAGGCCCTGGCCCTCATCTACATGCTTCCCATTCACCCGGAATTCCTGCTTGGTTAGTAATAAAAAATATTATATTGCCCTCAACATAACATAACTAACCCATAACAGTAAAATATGGGTTATGCTATGGCTCCAAGCTGGGTAAAGCATCACGTGATAGGCCAATGGGAAGGGCACTTCTCAATGCAATGTTTTGTGGCATGAAAAGGACATCAGCAGGAGCTTCTGGCTCCAGAACCTCAAGTCCCAAGACACAGGTGACAAGTATGAGCCATCTCAGGTCATGAGGCCAATGACTAAATCATACCTCATAGCTGGGTTTAAAACTCTACAAAACTTTCAGAAAAATCTTCCACATTTGGGGCTTCCTACAGTCATAACGTGCCAATGCGTGGAGAAGTGCAGGACTGAAAGTGCTTGACTACTCAGTCAACACCTAGTTCCCTTCTCGAAATACTGAGCAGTATCAACTGTTACTAGAAGTTAGTGTAAGGGGTTGTAGGACTTACAGATAATGTTACAACATAAAATTGAATTGAGAAGTCTGTATATTTTCCCAGTTGTTTCACATTACAAATATTTTAGAAGAGTCCTCACATATAGGATAAAGAAAAACTTATGGATATCATCAAAACTGTCTCTGGAACTCTGGATTTCTATTGGTTGTATTTAAACTTTTCTGAATTTTGCAAAATTTAATTATTTTACAATTATAATGATATTTAATGCCACTTATTTAATGCCTTTAATTTTAATGGTACTGGCCCTCCCTTTTACCCCATCTTTCTGACTCAAAATGCCATAGTAAGGACATTTTCATGAGACTATGTGCCCAACAGTACTCTTCCATTTCATTTCAAGTAGTTTTACCTCATGTTGGGCATAAAGCAAGAAGTAATACCTTTCAAAAGATCCTTGGACTTTGCAGCAAAGGCTTCATTAGGAATTTCCATGATGCTAAATAGCCAGTCAATGAACTAGGGTGAAAAAGAATATTGTCAGTGAAGTAAATCCCATCATTAGCATGAGAGCAGACAGTCTCTTGGGGCTGCATACTTGAGAAGTGCAATGGTCCTGAAGCATTTCTTGTAGGCTGGAGAAGTAGAAATGACATGGAAAGCAGGAATAGCACAAGGGTAGAAGAGGTGCAGAGATGAGACAGGGATGAAAGATACAACACAGATCAAGAGGCCTCACAAAACTTAACCCACTTTCCATACGAAGATATACTAAGACCTTGTGTAGAAAGCATATGGTAGACACGGGCCCAGAGGACTTGTGTTTATCATGAACATTATCTCTAGTCACTCTGATATGCTCAGACAGGCTAAGCAACCTGATCCAAGTCAACTTCCTTTGAATAATAGCAGAGTCAAGATTTGAACGGAGCTATACATGGCTACAAAGTGATTTTCTTTGCTTCGTACTATCTCCACCTGGTTCCATATGCATTAAGGCCCAGAGTCACAGGTTCATAAATTTTCCTTTCTCTTCTATAACTTACTAGTCAATTGTCACTACAAATACACAATGAATTTAAGATGTCTATCCTGTATCCACGGTGAACAGTGTTCCAGTGTGGAAATAACAGAAGAGACCATGTTTATTTTGGTTAAAAGTAGAACATAAAATTCAAAGCTTGGTTGCCTTCTGACTTAACGGTGAAAGTCCTTTCTGCTGAGACCTTCAGCAGGGTTAGACCTAGCTAAGCCAGGTTTGCAGTTAAGAAATGCTTTAAGGATTAATGTTCATATTTCAAAAATGAGCAGCAAATTATTAGTTTAAAGCTTTCAGCATCATAAAAATACACATTAGATTAAATAGGATTCAGAAAAGAATCTTCCAATCACCTGTATTTGAGACAGGACTGAGGCAGATAAAGCCAAGTAAAGGAGATGGTGCTTCCATGTGTTCTGCTGAGAGTCTGCACACATAGGACTAACCCTGAAAGTGCTG
Source organism: Rhynchomys soricoides (assembly GCA_019843965.1). NCBI lineage: Eukaryota > Metazoa > Chordata > Mammalia > Rodentia > Muridae > Rhynchomys > Rhynchomys soricoides. The sequence goes on along the minus strand of JADRCH010000303.1, from coordinate 1,616,983 downwards.
CTTATGATATGGGCTTTCCTGAGGTCAGAGCTGATGATACTGGGCTTTAACAAAACTCCATTTGGGATCTACAACAGGCCAGCTATGGAAAGTACACACAGTGAGACAGAATAAGGCAAACAGAACCTTTATATGTCACTGTACTACAGCTATTCTACAGCCACACTTCCCCTGGAATGTTCTATGGACCGCCCCTGCATATGAGCCCACACCCCTCTCCTACTTCTCACCTCGTATCCCACACAGCAAACCACGGCGAATCTTGAGTTTGTCTGCCTATGTGTCCTGACTTCAAGCATTGGAGTTAAAACGTATCCTTGTGGAAACCCAGGATCAAGAGCATATGTGCACTCAATAAATGGACGGAGATACAGGCTTTCTCTCTAGCTGCCCCCTCAGCATAAACCAGTTGTTGCTGCTGTCAGTTGTCTGGACAATAGTTACCCTGACCCTGGGCTGGCCTCTGCCTCTATCACATGGCATAGGAGTGATATTTCGGGATGAGTATGAAAGCCTTAGGTGTGATCCAAGCTTTGTCTAATTCCTGCTTTCATCATTCAGCAGCAACTGCTGGAGACAAAAGCCTGCCTGTCTTGCTAAGCTGGTGTCTGCCATCCCTCACCTTTTGGGTCTGTTCCTTCCATGGCTCTTTTTGTAGCAGCAGAAGCATGCTCCTGGGGAGCTGAGTGAGAACCTCTTGCACAGTGACTCTATGCATCGAACTCCTGCCAAGCAAGACTGCTGCTGGCCCACCAGGGCCATTCTCCTGGTGCCATGGCAACCAACTGGCACTGAGGCCAAGGAGAAGGGGGGTCTCATGGTCTGCCCATGCCACCACTGCAGCTGCAAATATCAGCATCAAGAAGTCCAAAGCCTGTTAACAAAATAGAAGCAACATGAGACCATATGTTTTATTCAAAGTTACACAAGTTCACAGACACAGCCTGTATCATGATGCAAGGCTGTCTTCTCTTTCTCCCACTACTCCTGCTGACCCAGAAGAGGAACTGTACTGAACAGCAAATTTAGTTTCCATGCCAACTGAAGAGCTTATGTGGGCTTTGGAAAGTTCCTGATCTTTCCTTACATAGGGGAAGACCCAACAGTTTCAGATTATTCCTTCAACATTACAAGAGAAATATAATTTATTCTTAATCATATCAAGATCTGAAAACATCCCCATTTTGGTGTATTTAAAAAGATAAAGAAAGAGGTTATTTTTTTATATGAACAAAACTGCTTTTTAAAAAATATGAAACATTTTATTTTAAACAATAAAAAGTTTATCTTTAGACATTAAAAAAAAATCTGTCTGTAATCCAACCTTCAGGCTACATTAGACAATTGTAAAAAATTTAGACATGGTAATGGGACACTTCCAAGATGCTGAATCACTTTAATTTCAATTATACTTTTCCCAGCTAATTTGCATGCTAAGTGTTTTGAGGTATTTTGGGGGGGAAGGGGTAAGAAAACAGAAAAGTAATAAAAGCTCAGGAAATCAGAAAGAGGAAAACTATATTAGCTTAAAAATAAGTGTTGTTTTTTTTTTTTTAAAAAAACATAGTTCTCAGTTTCTTAAGATCCTGATGAATTAAAATTTCAATAACTTCAAAAAGACACACAATGCTTCCGATAAATGGTTCAGAATTCCAAAGAACATATCAGGCTATGCAAATTTAACTCAACTGGGAAGAATGCCCTACACAGGAAATTAAGAAAAAAGTGGAATAGAGCTATGCTTATATTATTGTAGTATTTGTATTGTTTTTTTTTTACAATCACCCAATACTAGAGACCTTTTCTTTGGGGTGTCATAGGGCACACTGTAGATCTGATGAAAACCTTCACATGTCACATGCAGGTGTTGGCACACATAGACGTTCTGCATATAATTCATGAATCTCTTTGTCCTGGACATTTTTAGTCACACGAGCCAGAGAAGCCAGAGACCTGAGCCTGGCACCCTACACACACTATGAGGCCCTGAGGTTCTCCCTCTAACTGATACTCTCTGTGTCTTTTGCATCAAAGAACATGTTTTGCTAAAAATATCTCTCTAAAGACAGTTTTGGCATCTCAAGAAACATGACAACAGTCATGTTTTCCTGATGGTGTCAAAGAGTTATTTCCAGTGTTTCTAAAAATAAAAGAAAGAAAAGTTGTGAGAGTGTGTTTGATTTTGGATATTGGATAACCCCAAAGGCCATGGCTTCCAGGCTTCGTTCTGAGTGATATGGGAAAGTGGTGGGACATCCAGATGGTAGTAAGGAGTAGGAGTTCTTTGGGATGTGGGGAGGGAGCGTGCCCCGGAAAGAACTATGGGTCTTAGATCTGGCTTAGCAATGTACTCCCTCCATGATGCATTGCTTCACCACATGTCCAAAGCTATGGGACCAATGGACCCTGGGCTAGAACCCCAAACTGTGAGACAGATAAATGTTTTCCCATTGTAAGCTGAAGGTCTCCGGTGGTTGTTACAGCAGTGAGAAGCTGAGCAACGCAGTAACTGAGTCTTCTTTTAGGAAAGAAAATATAAGTTTTACATTTCAAGTTAAGTTCGCTGTTTCACTAGATGGATCATACCTCATCAGGAGCCACATTCTGAGCAGACGCTGACTGGTAAGCAATGTTTCTCATATAGCCCATCAGTTCCAAGAGCCACTCCAGTCTCTTCAACACGCCTGAAACAAAACGAGCACTTTCTTATCACAGTTAGCAATAATGATCACAACCAAAGCAGGACATGTGCTCAGAGGTCCTTGGACAGCTTTAAGATGCAGTTCTGGAAATGTCACTGCCCAGGTTAAAGTTTACACTACTCACATCAGGAAACTATTTTAACCTTTTTGTTTAAGTGAATCCTCCTTAAGACTCTCTGACCAGGAGTTACAGGACACATTTATTGGAGTTTTTCCTCTGAAAACTGAGCGCGCCAGGAGAAATCTGGAATGTAGCTAGGCAATAATGTTGAATCTCCGGTAGTTAGCTGTTTTACAGTCCTCCTGTGCTTTCTTATTCTCAATACGCTGGAGTAATCAGAAGTCTGTCCTGAAGACATAAAAAAAGAAACCCCAACCGGCCACCACAGGGTAACTGGAGAACAAACGTCAGTATAGGAATTGAGAAATATAATTATTATTTTTTTTTTTTAATTTTTATTTCATGTACATTGTATTCTGACTGCACGTATGTCTGAGGGAGGGTGTCAGATCTCCTGGATCGGGAGTTATAGACAGCTGTGAGCTACCATGTAAGTGCTGGGAATTGAGCCTTGGTCCTCTGGAAGAGCAACCAGTGAGTGCTCTTAACCACTGAGCCATCAGTCCAGCCCTCTTCCTTTTTTTAATGAGGGGTTCCAGCACAGGAAAAACTACGTAGGAACATCCTAAGAACTTAACAAGAGGAAAGGGGGAAGTACTTCTGCAAGTAGGCTCATCAGAATCAAAAGCAACATCAGACGTCTCTAGTTTATTCTAAGTATCTTTATCAGAAACTGCAAACAGCTACTAAATCTGCCCCCAATCTGTTTTTGATTTAGAATGAAAACTTAAGATTCTTGGGCTGGTGATAAGGCCCAGCAGATGGCGATCCTGGAACAAACGCCTGACAGCCTGAGTTTGATCCGTGGAACCCACTTAACGAGGGACACACAGTCCCAGAGCTGTCCTCTACACACACACCGTAGCACACGTGTACCCACACCCAGACACCCCCACAGGTGCACACACCAATATATGTAATTGATTTATTTAAATAAAAGAAAATTACATTCCTCATCACAAGGCCACTGTTTTCTTCAGTGCTAGGCACTAAGGAGCATATAAGCAAACTGCTCAGTTTTGACCTATCAGGTGACCTAATGAACACACAGCCAAGAGCAGGTTCTCTCCTCAAGGTGCCATTACAGTGCAGTGTCTAAAACGCTCTGCAAGCAAAACATGCCAGGCATGGCAGTGCGCATTTAACTTACTCCTAACACTTGGGAGGGAAAAGCAGAGAGTTCTTTAAGCTTACGGATAGCCTGGCCTACATACCTGTCTTCCCGCGCTCCCACAAACAAACAAACAAACAAACAAACACCCGAGAAGTCTTCTCACAAAGATTATTTAATTTTGTTTGTTTTCCTTTTTGATCTTTAATTAAGTGTCCACCCACAAACCATTTTCTTTCTGTTATGAGGAGAATAAATTTCTATATTGTGTGTTTGGAAAACTGAGGTAAAATTGAAAGAAGTAACCTAGTGTTGTGACCGTGAAGGTCTAGATCAGTGGTTTTCTTCCTTCCTAGTGCTACATGTGACCCTTAATAAAGGTTCTCACGCTCTGACGGCCCTCATTTTCAGTGCTACTTCATAACTTTAGTTTCGCTGTTATGAATCATAATGTAAATATCTGGTATGCAGGACATTATATATGTGACTCCTGTGAAAACAAAGATAATATGAAAATCCTTAAAAATAATTCATTCCCTTATCCAAAAAATGGATGGTGTGAGCTACAGTCCATCATTCATCAACAGCACTATTCATCTTCCATGAGGCCAGACCTATGTCAGCAAACAAGCTAGCTCTGAAGTTGAGGTGACACGTGAAGCTGAAGATGACAGCAGGCAAATGTTTCTGTGCTCACCTGTGTTGGAGTGGTTGACAATGCGTGCCTGGTAGAAGCTGTGCAGGATCATCCAGGCTAGAGTCTCCTTCCCAGGGTGCTGTGTGGCAGCAGTGAGTAGATCAGTCAGGCTCATCAATGGGAGTCGCCCTTGAGAGACTAAGTACAACTTGACAAAGGCAGCCTTTTCTATGTTGTCCTGGGGAAGGGGGAGCCAGTTGTTCAGTCATTAGTAGGTTAATGAAGCATCAACAAAACCTCAAGGCAAAGGCAATCAGGAGGATGAGTTTGACCCTTTCTCCCAAACACTAGAGCTGTTCACTTCCTGTAGCACAGAGCCTAGCTGCATGTGTTTACGCTGAAATGCACACACAACAGAGGGCTGCAGTGCCACATTTTATTCCACAGAAACTATGAGTGTGTTTAAAGGTGAGGAAGTAAGCATACAGAGTAATAACATAATACAAACTATATTTACTACTTTCCAAAGACCAGTTGAAGAGCTCCATTCATTCCATTTGTCTCCACTCAGAATCTAGGCCATAAGCTACATGCTTCAGCAGCAGACCGCCAAAGTCCAGGAACAAGACAATAAAATCCCCCACCCGAGAAACAGCCTGAAGATAGCCACATGAATAGGAGATATCTGATCTCAGGATAGGCCATCTGTGCTGAGCAGCCATTCGGTGGTTAATCATTCAAAATGCCGGAATGCAGTCCATCTGGGGCATCCTGGCACCCACCAATGAGGTTTTAGATTACTTAACCCTAACATGGTAGCCAATCAAAATTGTAGTAATGTCAGGGTTTTGGCCACTACCAATCATATTAGAGATGACCTAATACTTCTAGAGAGTTCCCCTGGTTCCCTATAAAAAGGCCTATGTGCCTTTGTCTTGGATCATCACCATTTTGATGTGGTGGTGACCCCAGCATGCTGGTTGTTTCTGCAGAATAAATGCTCTTTGTTCTTGGATACTATTTGAGTCTCGGGTCTTCCTTCAGGGATTCCTGAACCCTAACACAGTCTAAACATATGCATTTAGTGTGGCTGTTTTCAAAATGTGACACACAGAATTCTGGGGATCCCAAGGCCCTTTGAAAGGTTCTGTGAGGTCAAGACCATGTTCCAAGAACACCAAACTATACTGGTATCCATTACATTTTTCACACTACTTAATTTTCAAAATCCATTTAAGAGGAGCTAGAGAGAGATAGCTCAGTGGTTAAAGGCATTTAACCACTTCCAGAGGACACTGGTTCAATTCTCAGTACCCACATGGTAGTTTACAACCATTTATAACTCCAGTCCCAGGGAATATGATACTCTCTCTGTCCTCCATGGATACCAGGCATGCATGTCGTTCAGAGATATGCATGCAGACGAAGCACCTATACTCATTAAATAAATAAGTAAATAAATGAATTAAAAAAGCCAGTTATACTTAATATTAATATAAATAATAAAAAAATACCTAACCAATATTCTATGTTACAAACTGGGGAAAAAACACACAGGATTGTTGTATACCCCAGTGTCATGGCTTTGTCAAGGAGACAAACACTGGGAAGATGGAATTGAGAACTAAAATATGGAGCACTCTTTCCTTGAAAAATTGTTGACAAACTATGGCTATTTTAACTGTCTATTAAGCAGACTATTTTATTAAAAACTTAAGGAATGATCCTATTACCCCAAGAAAAGTATTCCATAATATTAGTTGCCAAATATTAAGTTTAAATCTATTAAAAATTAGATTTTCAGAAAGCTTTTGTCTACTTTTTTGGGCTTGACAACTTCCCAAAGGGTAGAGTACTCCCTGAAAAGATTTCTGAGGAGCATAAACACAGCAACATTTAGGATATCTTCAAAACCTGACCAATTAACATTTTCCAAATGACAGCATACAATATTAGAAAATCATATTATCTACCAAAGAGCCTGACATTCAAAATGAACCAATGGATTTTAATATCAGAGTAGCCAAACTACCTTGGCAAGGTTCTGGAGTCCATACTGCAAATTATTTTGAAGAAACTAACAGTTGTTGACTTTTGGTGGAGTACCAAGGAAGACTACAGTGATAAGTAATTACTGAACTCTTGCTTTGAGCTGGTACTGTTCCAGGCAATCACTGTGGACTAGGTGATCTAATTCTCAAGACAATCCTAAGGGGCAGGTTCTATTGCCCCCATTTTACAGACAGGGAAACTAAGAGGTTGTACAACTTAACTGAGGTCATATTGCTCATAAGCTGCTGATCTGGACCTCACACAGTAGCAGTGAGACTCCAGATTCCCTTCTCTTACCACTTCCCTGAACTGCTTCTGTTTAAAATAAGCTAATTTCTAAAATGCTGAGAGCCAACCACTCTGTTCTCAACCTTAGGATGCACCAGAGTTGCCTGACAGGAGAGACTGTTAAAGTATGGATGGCTGTCCCCAGTCCTTTCTAATCAGCACCAGACACTGCCAAGACACTGGCCCAGTGACCCCATGTTGAGAATCACTGCTATGTGATACAAATACTCAAGGACCCAACTAAAAAAACGCAAACCTGACGATGACAAGCGGACCACCAGCCACTGGGGATGAGGGTTCAGGGCATTAGCCATACGAAGCGTTATTATACTGAATAAGTACGCCAACTGGAACGTGTTTATGCTAAAGGACTCAGTGTTACACCTCCAGCTTCACTAAGGATTTCATATTTATTTGCTTGGTCATCATGAGATTGGGTCTAGGAGCTACTTGTCAATCACCTTGCCAACAGTTCTAGTTTTTCAAATGACCTCCTTTCTGCATATAAAAGGACAGTATTCTGTACATGAAACCAAAGGTGCATACAGAACTATGCGTCTATGCCTTCAACACACCAGCAAGTTCTTTGGTTGGAATACTCCTAACTTTGTAGGTGTTACCTTTAAGACACTGTCTTGTTCTTATTTTTGCCCATAGGTGATGTAAAAACACTCTTGACAAAAATGTAAGAAATTGTGCTATAAAGTTGTTCACCCACCTATTCATCTAGACAGCATGTAATAAACCCACTGGTCAAACTACCAGGCCACCTACCAGACCTGACATCTGAAGGAGAAAGTCAGCACCCTAAAATTATCCAGTAATAAGTTTGATGTAAAACCACATTATGCCAAAAAGGATATTGTAAACAAGTCTTCACATGTGATTTCTGCTTCAATAATAAAATATATTTCAATAATGAAATAATGCACAGAACTACCCATTACCTTAGTAATCTGGGAAACCTGATTGGCACCTTCATCCGTCATCTCTGAGAGGCACTTTGCTATACTGATGTACAGCTCGAGATCATTTCTCTGGTAAAGACAAATCTCAAACATGTCAAAATACAATGTAAGACAAATATGTCAAGTCTACTAATATTGTGATGAATTATTAGACTTGTTTATCCCCAGTAATAGTTGCTGATGAGATTCTAATGCTAACCAAAACATGTGGTCAGTCTTTTGTAATTTAAGAATGTCTTCTCCATTGTTCTATGTGTTTGCTTGGCTGTACTTTTTTCTCCCTATCAGAATTCCATTATTCTAACCCAGATTTTTAACTTGTTGTGAAACTCCAGTGTAGAGGTCTGCTGTGGGAGTGAAAGGGCCTACATAAGGTCATGTGATAGAAATTATATATAAATAAGACAATGCCACCGAGGTACGCTGGGGACAGATGTCTGTGCTTGCTGATCGCCAGCAGGCTTCTGGTACAGCACCGCTTAACTCATCTCTAAGCTTGCTCAAAACTTTGGTTCTAAACACTGAACCTCAATTTCAGTCTTGAAATAAACCCACTCCTAGTGACGAATGTGTCATTCTTTACTAGCCTTCCCACCCATGTTCTTAAAACATCCCCAGCCTGTTTTTGCCAAGATGACTTTAAAGAAGCCTAAGCATAAACTGTCAGGAATGTAAATATTTTTGTTCTTTACCCGAATCCTATTTGGCAGAAGGTCAAAAATTCTTCCAGTAGCATCGCAGAGCAGACTCCAGAGATGATGGGAAGGACTGGGCAGTTTCATGGCTTGGCTCAGACCCTGTAAGGCACTTAGGCGCATCTCAGGATGGCAAGGTTGGGAAACTTCTTTAAAAACTGCCACCATCAGGTTTTCAACAAAACCCTGGATCTGTTCATCAGAGACATGCTTTGCCCACAGAGGCATGGATACCAGGAGGTATTTCATGATATTCAGCTGGAAGGGAAACAGATAAGACCAGACATAAACAAGCCTGTTTGAGTTTGTGGTGCTCAAAGTCTCTAGGTCATCATTGAGTTGGAGAGCAGACAGATTAAAAGCTGTGGGTTTCTTCTATCTCCCGCATGTTCCCATGGCTTCATAGTCCAAAGGGTCACTGTAATTATTAAGGGACACTAGTCATCATAGCTGTTTCAGTTACTTCTCATTCAGTGTGACACATGTGTACCTGTAGAATCCATCAATCGGCTCAACTGAAATTGTCAAACAGCTTAAGCCTGTTCAGACATGGGACTGAACGCTGCTTCTGAAAGGACGGCACATGCTATTCTGATTTTCTCTTATTGTTTGGCTGTTTTGTCTGTGGTGTATGCATATATGTGGGGGTGCACGTGTGCACACTTGTGCACACACAGTGTGAAGAGTCTAACAGTCAACTTCAGGTGTCTTCCTCGGTCACACTCCATCTTTGTTTTTGAAATGGCGTTTCTCACTGAACATGGAGTTTACCAGTTGGAGAGTCTGGGTGGCCAATGAGCTCCATGGATCATCTGTCTTCACTTCCCTGGCACACACAAACACACACAACACACCCAAGCTTTTCACAAATGCTGGAGATCCAAGCATAGGTCTTGATGTTTTCACAGCAAACATTGTACCCATTTCTCCAGCTTCTCCAATTCCGTCTTAAAATCATATTCTCTAGCAAGAGAAGCTGTCAATATATTCAAGTATTCTGCTTAATGTATACCTTAGATCTTTTCAGAGATGGGAACAAATGCTACTTCAAAAAGCATGTCATAGTTGGTATTCAGATGTTTTTCATTGTTTCTGTGGTGTGCATGCACTCTATGTATGCATGTGTGCAGGTACACATGCAGGTGTGTGAACATTACATGCAGAGGTCAAAACTGGGAAGCCCATCTGCTGAAAAGTTAACTAAGCAAAGCATCTGACATTATAATCATCTTTTGAAGAAAAACAAGGAAGCAAAAAGAGGAACTCATATGCTGGGCTGCTTCTGAGCAAAGAGCCACACACTGAGCATGTGGGCCTGACCATGGCACCGGAGTGCATGAGAGTCAAGATGAGGCAGGACTAGTATTAACTGCTACATGACACTTCAAACATTCTTGGTGATACAAGTTTGATATTAATGGACAAGTCTTAACGAAGTAGGCTAGGAATAAAAGATAATAAAAATCTCTCCAATGAGTTTGCTAAAGAGCTCATCTTCAAGAATATTCCAGCTCAAATAATTTTAAGAATTAACAACATACACACATAACCAAACCAGATGTGAAAAGCTGCATTACATTGAAACCAGAAATGGAAGGCCTACAGAAATGTAGAGAAAATTCTCAGGTCAACAAAATAGGCTGCTGGACACTCGATTCAACTGTAAGAAAGAGACCATGGTGGAGTCAGCCACATTCTGGCTTTCCGTGTGTTTCCCTATCACACTTTGCTTGATTTCTATAGGCCTCAGGTTTATCAATCTATAAAGTAGAAATAACAAAGCATACTTCCTAGATACAAAGCTTCATAATACAATTCCATACTAAAGAATTTCTAAAATTTATGTGCAGTTTAAATGTATAGGATAGCTGCATATATGAACCCATAGCAATTGTGACAGTTTGCACAAGACTGGCACGAGTTCAAGCCAGACCAAATCCCAGCATGGAGAAGAGAGGGTAAACGGGCACAAAGCCCCATTCTTAGCTCAGGAGCCATGGGTAAATGACAATTTCTGGGAAGAAAGTCAGTTTCATTATGAATGTGGCCCTGGTAAATCTATGTCACTCCAGTGGAAGACCACACGCCCAAGAGTATCTGGGCAGCATAAATTGGTCTTGATGAATTTAAAGAAAAAGAAAAAATGGACACAAAGTTGGGTGGGTAGGGAAGGGGGTGGATATGAAAAGATTGGGGGAGGGAGTTAATATATTCATAGCACACTGTACAAAGTTCTCAAGGAAACAATGAAACAATGAGCGAGGAACAGGAGGACAGGGTCTGGAGAGATGCCTCGGTGGGTGAAGTGCTGGCGTGTGCAAACTTTCCATCTCCAGCACCCATGTAAGGAAGCTTGGCAGTATGTCTGCAACCCCAGTGCTTCCTGTAAACCCAGTGCTGGGGAAGCACAGGAAATGGGATCTCTGGGGCTTGCTGGCCAGCTAATGTAGCCAAATCATGAGCTCCAGGTTCAGAAGAGACCCTGTCTCAAAAAACAGTACACGTAAGGAAGGCAGGCAATGCAGACCTTTGACCTCCACTCCCCATACTCTCTGTACCCCAGGCACCTGTACACCACACACACAGAGGAATAATTATGGATAGCACATTATTGGCGGCTTGAGTCTCAACTGACACTGACCATGAGACTCAACATGGCCCAATGACATGTTGAGTGGTATGAATATTCATGAACATGACTAGAAACATAAATGCACTAAAACTCACTGAAGTTTACCATTAAACTAGTCACTTTTGGGATACATAAATTACAACTCAGAATGGGTAACTTTTAAAATGAGCTGCTGGAGACATTAGACATTAAAGCTGATGTCTTCAACACGAATCAAATGCCAGCGAGTACCAGGTACATAGCAAGTGCTCAGCAAGTGACAGAAAGATGTATGTTGCTGGAGTGGACAGGTGTGGGTAATGGTGACAGTGAGAGAAAAAAGATGCAGATTTCAATAATACCCATCTTCAACTAAAGACCATCGTGAGGAATAAAAAAGACTAAACACACAAAAAAAGTGGTTGGGACCCAAGGCAGGAGATTGAGGCTATAAGAGAATCTTGTACTACTTTAAAAACCTAAAGCCAGATCACGACTAGGACTAAACGTGATGACCATGTACTGATGATTAAGTTACGTCTTTAGGAAATCATGGAGAATCTTTTCTATCCCAGCAGATAGTCTCAAAATTTCTGCAACCTTCCTTACCAGAAATCTCTAGACACTTACTGTACCTTATGCACCTTTGGCCACCCGACTCTATGTCATTCTCAAGATTCATTGTAGCTACCCCAGGAGGAGGGGGAGGGGTGCTTCTGGGAGGTGTTCAGTACAGGTGGATTTCTCTATTAACACCTAGTGAAATATCCATACTGTATTACCAAACCAAAAAAAAACCCCTTTGTTACAGATGTAACGTTAGTGTCTGTGATAATCATTTACCCTAATAAGTAGCATTTAAAACACAAACACACAAGGGTGGGGTGGTAGCTATGTCTTCTCCCAGGCTGCTGGCCAGCTACATCAGGTATAGGAAAGCTTTTATTTTTCTACTCCGACTCAGAGACTACGCTTCAAATGAATGTGGCCATCCCAGAGAAGAACAGTCCCCGACTACACTCAACACCTGGAACTATCACATACACTCAGACCATGGATCAGTGGCGGCATCACCCATAAGCCCAGCAGTGCAGCTGCGCTCTGGGATGACGGGGCCTGAGTCACGGCAATCTCAAGGCACAGTTGCTGTATCTCCTCACCTGAAAGAGAAGAAAGGGAAGATAGTTTCTATAATACAGTGCTCAGTTCTCTGGTTCACGTTCAGGATTAGAAAGGGAAGATAGTTTCTGTAATACAGTGCTCAGTTCTCTGGTTCACGTTCAGGATTAGAAAGGGAAGATAGTTTCTGTAATACAGTGCTCAGTTC
>JADRCH010000303.1:1571728-1601309 GCA_019843965.1 Rhynchomys soricoides | reverse complement strand
AGGGTGAAGGAAGAGCTACATCACAACACAGAAAGGAGAAACTGGGGGTAGGGAGTGGGTGGAAAAGAAGCAGGGAGCCAGAAGGGAAAAACCAACCTTGTGAAAGGATTTAGCAAGGGTGGAGGCAGAGCTACATCACATTACAGAAAGAAGAAGCTTGGGAGAAAGGAGAATTCAGAGTGCATGGGGAGGAAAGCAGAGGCACAGGGAAAAAAGAATACAAACCACAGATATAAAGGAAAAGAAAGAAGCGGAGGTAGGGGCCAAAAAGGAGAACTAAGCTCAGAGAGCAGCACAGTTCTGGAGGCTGAAAAGTCTTAAGAGGGTAGTGCCATCATCTGATGAAGACCGTTATGCCACATTATAACAGGAGGGAGGGCATCACATGGCTAGACAGCAAGCTTGCCAAAGGCAGCTCAGCTGAATAACAAAGTCACGATTGCAGTATCTCTGTGATGACTGTCCAAAACAATTAAAAATAAGCATTCAAATAAAAACTGAAGATCTGTAGCAAGTTCTGTAACTATTAAAATTACAAATGTATCATGGGGCCAGGAAGATGGCTCAATAGTTAAAGGCACTTGTTGCCAAGCTTGATGACTTGAGCTCAGATTCCTGCAACCCACATAAAAGCAAGATGGAGTAGCATGTATCTATAATCCCAGTATACCTACTGCAAAATAGGAGGTGGAGTCAGGAGCATTCCCCTGGAAGCTCATAGGTCAGCTAGCCTGGAGTGCACAAACTGCAGTATACCAGAGAAATTCTGACTCCCAAGGTTATTCTCTGACTTCTATGCAGGCACTATAGCATATGCATGCCCTTAAACAAACACAGACATCATACACACACACAGACAAATATAAATAAATAAATAAAAATGTGCACCATGTTTCTATTCTTGAGATAACTGCTTATGAAAATAAGCTTTTGTGTTCATCTTTGGCTGGATCTGTATAAGCTCATCTGTGCTCAGAGTTTTAAATACTAATTCTAAGTTGATAACACAAATCCCTACCTACCTCCAATCCAGAATTTAAGCCTATGTTTCTGACTCTCATTCCCACCAGAACAGCTAACAAATCAGCAATGTTTTCTAAGCCTTGCTACCTACTAAACTACTTCCTGACTGTTGGCTGCTTTCTTCCCGGTAAAATGAGTAGTATGGCCTGCAAGGTTTCCCTTTTAATGACCTCTTTTTTCAGCTAAAAATGTTAAAGGTCAATGCTTCCTCCATTCATGTACCTGTGCTATAACATCACGGTGATGCGGTACACCTAGTAACTGGTACTTTATTTCTGTCCCACGTAGAGATATAATACTGGTATTCTAGCAAGTCTTATGAGGGGCATAACTATTACTGTTTCTAGAAAACTTTCTGGCAGAGAAAATAGAGACATTTTATAAGCATGTGCAGCCAAGTGTTTACTGAGTATTACATACTGAAGCCTTTTCCAGCAACAGACACAGAGCTGAATGAGACAAAATAGGGATTATGCGCATGGAACTTACTTTCTAATGAGAGGACCAAAAAGTAAATTTAAAAACGTGAAACCAGGTGTGATGATAACTGGCTGAGGCAGGTTATCTCAAAACTGGCCAGCTTCTCACATAGTACATACTGGTAACACATTTGTGGTAAGAATCCTTAACAATTCTGGAGACAGATTAAAGTCTGAATTCATACAATAAAAAGTAATTTGCTTTCCAAGCCATCACTGCATTTTTGATTATGTGTATCGATGTGTGGGTATATGCATATACATGCATGCAGGTGACCTTGAAGACCAGAGGTGTTGGGTCTTTTTGGAGCTTGAGTTACAGGTAGAGGGGCCACCTGATGTGGGTGCTGTGAACTAAACCTGGGTCCTCCCAAGAGTACCTAGAGCGTTAACCACTGAGCAATCTCTTTAACCTCTGATTTGCTTTATAAAGGTCCTTTTGGTACACATTGACAGTAATGTCCTGGCAAATAGGAACATTGCATATCTGTCCTGGAAGTCTTTAATGCACAAGCAGATGTCTATTTTGGGGTATTGGTATTTTATGTCAAATACTTTTGAAATTACATAGCTTGTATTCCAAGTCCTCCAGTAGAATGCATTATGGAAAATTTGTAGTTTCCAGAAGATTTAAGGAGCTTGGAAAAAGAATTTAACTTTTTCTGTCATACAAGGACCCTATGTGAAATATGAACACTGTTTATGTTTACGGCTGAGATAGTGAGCTCACCTCTGCTGGAATGAACTTCACCACCGACTACATATTGTTCCAGCACTGACTGCACTTGTATGTGCACATTGCTCCAACATTGACTGCACTGTATGTGCATACTGCTACAGTTCACAAATGATTACACTGTATGGGCATGTTGCCCTGGCATCAAAGGCACTGTATGTGTATGTTATTCTGGCACTGACTACATTGTATGTAAATGTTGCTCCAGCATCAAGTACACTGTATGTGTATGTTGCCCTGTCACTGACGGCCCTGTATGTGCATGTAACTCCAGTCTTCATTAAGTTGACCTGATATGCCGGCAAGTATCAGAAACAGCCTATGAAATGGAGAGCAGGGCTGAAATCCATGCCTCTGATATAGTGCAGTAAATCTTTCACAGTGAAAATGGCAGGGCATCAGCACTGAGAAGCATGTTGAGAATCACACAAAAATTTCCTGTGTTTGGTAGGAACCCATTCTGACAGGCCATGGAATGGTGGAAACTAGAGGAACAGCGAGGAATAAGAAAATATTTGGCAGTTACATGCATCTGGGGAGGAGAGTGAGAAAGAGGAAGCCCACAGCGTATCTGGAGCACAGGATCCTGGTTCCTACCACACGGATCTTCTATCTGGATCAGAAGAAGACAAACGATGGGAATCATCAGTACCTTACTTCAGTGTTTTGTCCTTCAAATAAGTGCCTAAGGTAAAATGACAACTGGAATGTCCTGAACAATGAATCTGAAACTGAGAGTGCCTATGGGTACTTGTCAAAAAGATCCAGATATTTTAAATCCTGAATGTAAAGCTGCTTCCCAGCCCTCATTCAGCTGACTGCCCCAAAGTTATAAATGGCATATCTGAGCACAATGCATTACAATAGGACCCATTAGCTCATGTAGTGGGCTATGCAGAAGACTGTGCGACAGTGTAATTACTGCAGGAAAAGCCTGGCCACAAATGGGCTAACATATGGGGTGTATAATCTCCATCAGGTGTGTGATACAGACATTTACTTTTTCCATCATCAGTGTTGCAGGTGGCAAATTAACTCAGCTTAGAATAATCCAGCCTTTGGTATAAATATATCCAAGTGATAAAGATCAAATATTTAAATTATATTACATGCTGGGTAGTCTGGTCTAAGGTGTTCTTCCTGCACATTGAAAAAAGTATGGTCTAATGAAAAAGGCAGATTTGAAACAAAAAAGTATAAATAATCATGTAAATAATGACACACATGTAAAACACACACACACACACACACACACACACACACAGGAAAAGATGAGATGAGAAATCAGATCTAATCAGAGGACACCATTGAAGGTCCAATCTTCACTCACCAGCATCAAAGATGTCTAGATCAATGTAGAAAGGATGAAGTCCATAAAGAATTCAGGCAGACATCATTATAGGATGGCTTGTTTGTAGGAAGTACCAAATACTCTGCCCCTGACCAGAAACTACAATCAATACAGTCGTTGAAAAGAATTGATTCTGAAATACTAATACTAAAAGCTGATAGAGTACTCTATCTTAGGAGCAAAAACCTCAACAACATTTAGAGATACCAAAACCAAAAACATCCTAAGTCCTCGCACCAGGAAAGCCACCAAGCAGAGTGCCAGCCAGTAAAGGTCAGAACCTAATGAGAAAGGCAACCTAGTAGGTTTTGACCCAGAGGGAAGAGGGGATTGGTTTCATCCAGGTGAACTGATCAAATGAGCGAACAGGCTGAGAATAATGAGCCAGGTTTGCTACAGTCTAGAACACAGAATTGTAAATATGTGTGTGTGTGTGGGGGGTGTAGAATGGTGTTGAAGTAGAACTGCAAATATGCATATGAATTCGTGAACACAGCTTAGACACAAGTAAAGATAAAGACAGACTTTGATGTAAAAAAGGAAAGATATAAAAGAGAGAAAGAACACAGTTCCTATTTGACATTCCTAGAAACAGTGACAATTATCCCAGGAGAAAGGCTCTGCCCCAGACCTTGGTTTCTAAATACCATTCTCTGAAAAACAAAACAAAACAAAATTTGTGTTACTTGGACCTACACCCTAGCCTTGTAGCTATAACTTAGACAAGGCACATTAATAAACACCAAAATCAATGATTGAAAACAGAAGGAACCGTAGGATATATGTACATGTGTACACACACACACACACACACACACACACACACACACACACACAGCCTCATAGTGTCTCCATACAAATATTAACTGATGATAAAGGAAAATGAGTAATCTCTTTAGGAGGAGCCTAGATGCTATCATTTTACCTAAGCTGTACGTTTAACCCCACAGAGGAGGAGGAAGAACAATGCATCCCATCTGATGGGTGCAGTGAGAACAGAAATCCTTTCTGTGATTCTCCTACCAAAGGTGGCAGACCTGACTCTAACATAGGAAACACCAGGCAGACCCAAACTGAAGAATGCTCTATGAAACACCTGTCTCTAGTCTTAAAACATGACTAGGCAAAGAAAGACAGGGCTGAGCACTGCTTGGGATTAGAGAAGGCTGGAGAGAAAAGACAACCAGCACACACTACACATTTCTCCTTTCCTATGAGAGGCCTCACTGGATTTTAGTGAAGCATGAATTGTGGTTTCTGGGTAAAAGGAATACTGAAGTTTTTTCTTACAGTTAAAGAAGAGAGACAATTTGCAACTTTCCTGTAAACAAGTACAAACATTGAAAATTAAAAATTAAAAAATTCTGGACCAAAGATACGGTTCAGTGGGTAAAAAACACTTACCACACAAGCCTGACAATCTTCATTTGATCCCAGGATCCACACACATGTGCCTGCACTCACACACATATACACACACAATAGGAAAGTTACTTAGAAAAAAACCTCCAAATTTTAATTTTAAAATATAGTGAGTGCATGCAAAAATGTTTATTCCTTCTGACACTGAAATAAAAATTAAAACAAATCACATTCAGTGCATCATATTATACCTGAATTTTTAATTTTTTATTGTTATCATTGGTTTTTATGTATGTTGCTCTGTTTTATAACAGGATATTACAACTAAAGGGTTTCTAGTTACTATCACAGAGCCTAATAACCCTTCAAAAACTCTACAGTGAATAGGCAATAATTTTCTCAACTTTACACAAAGAACTAAGACATAAGCTTAGGTGGCTTGCCTGAATTTACACATGCTGCATATTTATATATGATTACCTGAGTAGTCAGACTCCTGTATTTCAAACTTTATGATATACTTATTTCTTTCAGGGTTCATAATCCTTTTGTAGCATTGAAGGGCCATGCCAGGGTCTGGAGAGATGGCTTAGTAAGAGAGCTTGTTCTTCCAGAGGACCAGAGTGCCTAACACACACACTGAGGTTGTTGTCCTTTGTGTCAAGCTGCCTTTCGCACTAAGCCATTTTGCCTGCCCCTTGATGATACTGTACAATCATGTATAAGTGATAATTATGATGACAAATGTGAAATTGAGAAATATTACTTAAAAATACAAAGCATACGATTCTAGTTACTTTCTGCTGCTGTGAAAGACATCCTGACTAAAAGCAATTTGGGGAAGAAGGGGTTCATATCAGATTTTAGGTCCCAGTCTATCAACCCTGATACCCAAAGCAGGAGCTTGATGCAGAGACCATGGAGGAATGCTACTTACCGGCTTCTTTCTTACTGGCTCACATTCATTGAGCTATCTTCTACACTCCAGGCCTACATAACTATGGATGGTACTGCCCACAGTGGGCTGGGACTTTATACATCAATTATAACCAAGAAAATGTCCCAAAGACATGTGCACAGGCCAATCCGATAGAGGCAATTCTTCAATTTGGGGTCCCTTTTCCCAGGTGTGTCAAGCTTATAAGCAAGTTAAGCCATCACACACATATAAACATTTTAAAAAGTAAAATTTGTACATGAACAAAAGCAATAAGTTGACAAATATTTTTAAATGATACTCTCTATAGAGAATTATAGATTGATGGGTGGGCTTTTCCTTTAAGAGTAGAGGATTTAGCTCAGTTGAGAGAGCACTTGCACACCATGCTCAGTGTGCCCTGGGATGGACCCTCAGCATCCCATAAGTCAGGCATGGTGACACACGCCTAATATCCCAGGACTTGAGGTCAGAAGTTCAAGGTCATCTTTGGCTACATAGTTAGTTCAAGGCTCATCGTTAGGTACATATGATGTTGTCTAAATTAATTAATTAACTCATTAAATAAATAATCTTGACAAATGTCAAGGAAGTGCTGCACTGCTGTGCTTTTCCTATATTCTCCATGCCTCCTGTCACAGAAGATAAATGACAACTGTGCTCATTTACAGGAACAGAGGTTAGCCTATTCTCACTTTATAGCCTTGGCCAGTCTGGAGGTCACTATATATCCCAAGATGGCCTCCAAACCCGGCCTGGCTCAGCCTCTCAAGCACAAGGATTACAGGTATGAGCCATTCTGCTCGGCTGCTATCTTCTTCCTTATGCCACTTTTAAAGTTAGTGCTTTACACAAGTGTGCATTTGTAGTAAAGTTTCAGTTTTATAGGTAAAATGTTAATTAATTTAAAATATTAAAAATGGCACATGGTTTTGGTAACCAATTCCATAATTTCATAAATACAGACAACCTTTTAATGTCATTTAGAGTATATTCAGGAATTTAGGAACTCTGCTCAACACTGTCAAAACAAGTAAATCTCACACTAGTCCAAAATGACTAAAATTCCAAAAATGATTGAGAAAATGAATTCAGAAAATTTGTGTATAAGCCTAAAGTTTACCTTCATAGCTCACCGACCAATGTGATATCAGAGGAAATGCCATTCATTGTACTAGAGAGATTCATACAATTTGCTCAAGTAACCCTTCATGCTATCAACTTCAAAGCCTAATATAAAAAGTATGACTTAGAAAGCTTTAGTCACACTCTCCAATGTCAACAGAGACATTCCTGTTATGTAGAAATACCTGCATCAGAAAGAATGGTTGCTTTTACTTACTGTTTTAAATGTTCTCTTAAATATGTGGATAAAATAGTGGTAAATTCTGAAATGGTATGGGATTGAGAAAACGTAAAAGATAAAAAATCTGAAGGATAAGTAGAAAAGGGGAAATTTGTAAGACTCAAGATTGAAGCTGTGTGGGCTGGCCCACACCTGTGATCTCAGCACTTGGGGCAGCTGAGAAGGATTAGAGGTTGAAGGCTAGCTTTAGCCCATATTGAATTTATTATCAGCATAGTCAGTTCAAGACCAGCCTCTGCTACATGGTGGCCTTGTGTTTAAAATCATGCTAGGATGGGAGGAATTCAATTCTGAACAAAGATTTTAAGGCTGACACCATCATGACATCTCCACAGTAATTGAGAATGATGCCTACCAAAGTTAAGGAATCCTGCACCAGAAGACAGACAGTGTCACCTGGTAGACAAAGACACGGTTTCTTTCAAAACCAGAAACTGAATTCCTTAAACACTAGAAGTGTTCTGCTGACTTGGTACGGCCATGGAGTGCAGGCCTCCATGAAGGAATGGACTCTCTAACATCATGCATCATAAAGCATGGTAAATCCTAAGCCTCAGAGAGCGGTCTCACGCTTTCTTCTCGGATGTCATGGACCGTGCTGGAAACCTCTCTCACTCTTATTCTGTCGTATGTGTGAATCAACTATAACCCTTCACATTTTTTCTTGTGAGTTATTAAATTTAAAAGTAGCCCACAGAGGCTATGAAGCTGTGCCAGTCCTGAACTGGTCAATCCTCTGCCTGTACTGAGCATGATTTTTATTCTCAAAAACTATCTCTTCCTCAAAAGAGTTCACTGACGTTGTCATCCTTCCTATCAGCAGCCCCACGGGCTCTGGTGAGTGACATCCAGACATTTAAACTCAAAAGCTCCTTCAGAAGGGAGTTATTAAAATTCAAACGAGCTGGGCATACTGAAGAAGAAAGCGCTCCTTTGCATGCACACCTCTGCTCTTGGCCATCCCATTTAGTCCCCCAGAGCAGGGGCTGGTTTTGTTTTTGTAAATGGGCTCTGGAGGCTGAGGTCAGCCTCCCACGGCCCCCACTCCTCTGGGGTCATCGTTAGTAATGTGTGGGCTGAATAGATTTTCCTCTGAATCTAGTCAGCAAACCTGACAGGAAGGCAGCCCTCTCCCACAACCTGAAAACGCCAAAACTCCAAGTGGCAACATGGCAGTTTGAAACACTCCAGCAGGCTGCTGTAGAACAGTTCCCAGCGAGGCTGCACACCACAACATCTCAGTACCACCTGAGCTTCCAGCCTCAGAGCAGGGCCCTGTCTGTTGAGCCAGGACTGCAAAAATCACAGGCAAGCATGCTAGTGGACCAAGAAGCCCTGAAAGATTCAGAGAAAAATTATTTCTGCCACGAAACATGGATCTAGATCTGGCAAAATGATATTTTATTTGCTAAAAAAGGAAAAAAAAAAACTTTGCTGAAGGCTTTTATTTGACCTCAGTTTTCACTTCACTTCTCATGTTAATCTCTCACATTAAAATTTTATAAGCTAACAATGAACAACTTAATAAAACTACAACAAAAATATATGGTGCTAACATTATTCTGGCTGTGGAAAGTTTAGATGATCATTTAGTAAGAATTCAACTCCTTCACAATGAAGATATCTCAATTATATGTATTTTAAGATCATATAATTCATAGAAATACAATCATTAAACTAATTTACCCATTATATGTGTTTATAGAGAACAATTATAACAATGACATAATCACATGTCAACTTTTATGTGGAGAAAATGAAAAGCAAACAGTGCTACCTCGAAACCCTAGAATCAGAGTCTGCATTCTAAACTCCAGAGACGCAAGGAGCTAGGCTCCACAGTTCCCGTTCTGAAGCCCCGGGGATCGCTGCTTCCAGAGCAGCACCAAGCAAGAATACTTTCTCTTCCAATGGAAAGATTTTATTTTTCCATGAACTTCTTATCAAATCGCTCCTTCCAGATTTCTTGCAGTTTTTCATTTTAATTTACTTTAAAGCATTTTTTAAAATGTTTAAAATAGTAATGGTCTTGCTATCATACAGTCACTGAGTTGCCCAGCCAGGAAAAAAGATAGGAAGTGAACATCACTGGAAGACAATCCCATTAATGAAGCTGTCACTTGAGCCAGGACACACACAGTTCTAACGGCCTCCACTTCTTCCTCACAGCTCTGAAACGTGGATGCCCTGAAGAGCTCCTCTTTAGGAACTCACGTGGCTTTATCTGCTTCCTGTCTAACAAAGGCACTGAACCTCTCTCTTCTAACATGGATGGCCACAACCAACAGGAGCACAGCAGGATAAACATGTGCCAAGAAAAATCACAAGCTAGAAACCGGAGTTAGAGCCCGTGACTCCAGCAACACAGAATGATCAGACAAGGCCAGGGACAAGGGCGACTTCCCAGCCAGGCCTGGGATACAAAGGACACCTGGGTGTGCCTTCTCTACTTACACCAATGACGTACACTGTTAGTGAGACTGACAGAAAAAACAGTGTGTGCTTGATGTGCTCTATGCAAGACTAAATGGAAGACAGTTTTCACAGAGCCACCCACGATGAGACTACATAGTTGGCATATTTACCTACCAATTCCTTAGCTAGCTTCCTAGTCATCTAGGAAGATGGTTTGGCAGAAGATAACAGGCATCCCTTTGGATTTGATTTGTCTGATTTTACAGAGGCATGTTTAAGGCACACAGCTTATGGAACATGAAGAAGGAATGATAAAATCCAAGAAATGTGCTCACTTGCCTTTTTTTCCTCCTGTGACGAAGAAGCCAATGGCTGCTCTAATAAAACTGCCTTCCGGCAAATAGCTGTAGTCAGTAGGAACTGTGGAGGCAGAAAATGATCAAATTAACTAGTGAACTTGGTAAGGCTAATGAAGGAGAGGTAATGATCTCACGCTGCTGTATCAACCTGGAGACAAGGCGGGGATGTTTATGCCATTAATCTCTGCACAATACTCTGGCTGCAATGAATTCTATTAGATTAAGTGACTGGCTTTGAGGTAATTGCCTAGGCTATACAGGAAAATTTAAAATGGTGACAAACCTAGGAGAGACTGAAAAAAAATCACAAAGAATGATTATTCCAGTGAAGTGGTAAAATAATCCCTTGCATACTGTCACACCAAGGAGATCCAATCCAGTGACCTCCGCAGGGTAGGCAAGGAGCCTGCTGGGTATCTAAGCTTAGGCGCTGTCCTAGAGGCTGTCACAGGATGCTACATAAACTGTATGAACCAAAGACATTCAAGACCCAGTGTTAATTAACAGAACGATCTCTTACCTAAGGTAGAGAGAGATATTCATGTGATCAACATGTACAAAGAACCAGATGTGGCTGCTGACCTGAACCAGTGAGCCAGAGACATTTCTGCTAGCTGATGTGGCTGCTGACCTGAACCAGTGAGTCAGGGACATTTCTACTGAGTCCTGAGAGTCTCCTGCGTCCTTTCCCTTCCAGTCTCCCGTAATTGTTTCATGAGACAGCTTTACTGCAATGAATGGCTCAGATGGAAAATTCCACCAGGAACAAGTAGCTGTGCTTTTCCAGATGCACAATTATTTTGCTCAGAAGAACCTGGGAGTAAGATGACTCACCACTAAGTGATTTGAGTACATGGACCAAGTTTCTGTAATACAACTATAAGCCCACACACACACATGCATGCACGCACGCATGCACACATGCATGCAGGTGCGTGCATGCTCAAACAAACAAACAAACAAAATTCCTACCACGCTTTGGTACTATGTGCTCTTTTACCAGGAGCTATAAGAGCTCTGGCCTTCAAAATTAACAAACTAGGCAAAGCAAGGGTTTCTTATATCACTAAGGTGATTTTAAATTCCTTTTCCTATGATAATATGACAACTTCCAGCTATATAAAGTTCATGATATAGGGCAGGCTGTGGACCAGAATCCTCTGCCCAAAGCTGCAGAGTGTCTTCGGTAAAGACAACAAAACTTTGGCAGCCCATGCTCATGGTCATGCTACCAGTAGATGAGCTACCAGGAGTGAGGGATCTTTGTTTTCTAAACCTCTGTGGACCAGATACAAGATAGCCACTGAGTCAAAAAGCCACTTACCAAGACCCAGGGACAGATATATTATGTGGTTCTTTCCCTGAGAAAATCTCAAGAAAAAACATATATTAAGCACATGGGAATTGCAATGTTTTTATTGCTTTTATCAAAAGATACAAATAGAGAGGGCTTTGTTATTTAAGAGCAAGGAGTCCAAGCCTCAAAGGAGGAGGTACACATCTTTGAATGCGCTTAGCTCTTTCCCTTTATAAAGCCACTGGGCAGAAAAATCCCAGTCATACTTAAAGAAGCAGGTTTTTATGAGAAAGGGGTCTCACTGTGTAGCTCTGTATAAAGAGATTTTTTAAATGAAACATAACACTATTAATTTTATTAAAAATAAAATGTGTGTTCCAAGCTTCAAGGACCCGATTCTTTGTTTATGGACTTGTTAGTATACAAACCATGCAAATAACTCATATATTTCTGAGTCGCATATTGTTCATTTGTAAAATACAAGTTGATACCTACACTATCCTCAAGGAAGGCAGAGAGGAATTGTGAATGAACATAGGGTTTGGAGGTCAATATATCTAAATTCAAAGCACCACTTTCTGCCATGTGACCTGGAGTAAGTCTGGAAGCCTCTCTTTACTTCATTTTGCTCAGAAACAAAATAAAAATCCTAACACCCATCATCTGGACAACCCCTTTAACAAAGTACACGTATTAGGACTTTCATCTTACCAGAAGTTCTGCTTTGATTTGAAGACAAGGTAGAGAGATGAAGATGTCCTAGCAGCCATATTGCATTTGACTGAAGACCAATCACCCCTGAGACACTGATAACCTGTTGTTGAAACAAAGGAGACAGTGATGGAGCAAGGTCTAAGCTCTGTTCAGTAAAAGGCCACCACAGTCTCATGGACCTAGCAGGAGTTAGAGGCTGGGTTGAGAATGAGAGAAGCTCTAGAACAGGATGGTCATGTGTGGGTCTTATACTAGACCTGAATCTTAGAGCTAACTGATTAATCAATCAGTCAGTCAGTCAGTCAGTCAGTCAGTCAGTCAACCAACCAAGCAATCACGGCAGAAAGTATTGGCAGTATTCTTGGGTTTCACTGAACAAGACTGGTATAAAAAAACTGGTAAAAGAAAGCTCTAAAAGGGCCTGAGCATGTAGCTCAGCAGGTAGTGTTTGCCTGGTCTATACAAGGCTATGGGTTCAGTTCCAGCACTGCATAAACCAGGTGTGGGGCTCATGCTTGTCATTCCAGCCCATGGCAGGCAGAAGCAAGAGGAGCAAGAGTTGAGAGTCATCCTCAACTACATAGTTTGAGGCTAGCCTGTAACACATGAGATTCTGACTCAAAAGAAAAAAAATTCAGAAAGTAGGAAGGAAAAGCTGCTTACAAAAAAAGTATCTCTAAAAATAGAAAGAGGCTTTATTTTCCTTTCTTTAAATAATTTCCATCATTGCTTATTATAATCCATGAGCATTTTAGAATAACAGTTTTCTAATTCTTCCAACTTTTAACAACTTAAATTTCAGTAAAATTCTTTTTCTGAGCACATTTTATTCATATATGTAAAATAATTTTTCGCTGCCTAGAAATTCATGCTTTTATAACATGAATTACTAAATCTTATTCAAGTGCTAGGTATTATAATTAGCCGTGTTTTATAAGAATGAAAACAAGTTTACTAAGTGGGAAAGCAGTAAACTAGAAAGCAGTGGGTATAATAAGAATAGCAATTACAAAGCCTGGCCTGGGCATGATGCTTGGGAAGAGGTACAACCACACACTCAGGATGGCTGCAAACCGGCTCAATTCTTTCAGCCAATTCTTTACTCATCTGAACTAATACCATCTGACCATTGCTTCCCTGGTATCTGCCCTGCCCTTTGGCCACCTTCCATTTGTCCTTGTCCCAAAAGCTGGATAACCCTTGCAAGGTCATGTTTAATTTTTTAAGGTAAATCATAAGAACATTTTTTTTTTTAAAGTCAGTTTTCTTTTATCCCAGGAGCAGGGAATATTTGTCAATGACCACAGGCCCATTTACTACCTTGAAATGCCCCATGAACTCACCAGGAATGTTAGACTTTCATATTTGCCAGGAAAGACACACCACAACAGTAGAAAAAGACAACAAAGGAAATGTGTGCCCCACCCAGGGACTGCAAATTCTTCTTACCTCAGTTAAGGTTCGAATGACTTCATTAAGTCTTGCTTGAAAATGGGTGTTCTGGATAGCTTCTGACTTTAGCTGAAAGAATAAGCAGAAATGACCCAGGCATAGGCAGTCATCTAGGTACGAGATGATTTATCAGCCATCAGAATATTTCAAGCCCCTAAGTGGTGAGCTCCTCAAAGACAGGGCCCAGGATTTATTTATTTACATTGATTTCTTAGCACCTGTCCACAGTGGTACACAGCAATCCCTCGAAGTTTTACTGTATGAACAAAGACATGCAATTCAGAACTGTGATAAACTTACACACACTTATGTCCACTGGGATAATGTTTCAGAATAAAACCTTCGCAAAGATTTAAACTGCAACATTATCGGTATGAACTGTAATTCCTTGTGCATGATTTTTGAAATTTCTTATACTTCAGTCACTCTCTTAAGCAAGAAAGTCTATGGAAGGTAGTTACCTTAGGAGGTTTAATTCTTATAAACTAAGAACAAGGAAAAAGTCTCTACAGAGAGAATTCTCAGCCAAGAGTACTTGCTTGCTGATGGAAGCAAGATAATATGTCTCCTGAGAGGCTCAGCCAGAGTCTGACTAATACAGAGGCAGATGCCTGCAGCCAACCACTGGACTAAGCATGGGGTCCCAGATGGAGGAGTTGGAGAAGGGACTAAGGAGCTAAGGGAGTTTGCAGCCCCATGGAGGGAGCAACAGTGTCCACTGGCCTGACCCCCCGGAGCTCCCAGGGACTGGACCACCAACCAAAAAATACAGATGGAGGGACCCATGGTGCTGGCCACATATGTGGCAGAGGAGGGCCTTGTTGGCCATCAATGGGAGGAGAGGCTCTTGGGCCTGAGGGTGTTAGATGCCCCAGTATAGGGGAATGTCAGGGAGGGAAGCTGGGGGGGGGGAGCACCCTCATAGAGGCAGGGGGATGGGGATGGGATAAGAGGGTTCCGAAGGGGAGACCTGGAAAATAAAATTTTTAAAAATAAAAAGAATAATAAAAAAATAGCACTTTTTTCACAGATCAGGGTACTGAAAGCCCCCGAGTAACTGTTACCATGAGCATAAACTCCTCTGCCCCTAGGACAGTGCGCTAATGCTACTCTATTGCTGCTGTGGCTATGCACTTATCTAAACTCCCTCCCTTCAGACCTCCTGGCTTTACCTGCATGACATCCACATCAGAGCCTACAAGTGCCACCAGGCCATGAAGGGCAGCCAGAGAGAGCATGGTGGAGGTACCCTGCAAACCAAGAATCAAAGGAGTCAAAAGCAAAATACCCCTTGGGTTTGAAATTGGGTTTACTGTTACGTAGTCAAGTCAATGGCTAAAACTGTAGTAAGTACACAGGATCAATATGACTAACAATTGATGATTGACCCCCAAAATAACAACAGACTAAAACAAAGTAAATTGTTAAGGCTGCTATGTTATAGAAATGATAAGAAGCAACATATTTTTCCAGAAAAATCTAACATTGTTTCAAAAGTGAAGGTATAATCAAATAGCCAGCTTTTAAAAATAAAACAATGTGCAATGGCTGACATATTAGACTACTTATAAAAGTATACATCTCTTTCACTTGAAATTAGCTGCATATGCTACATAACTTAGTTCCTATAAAGATTCCAATAAATTAGTCCTTTTTTCCTTTATAAAAATTTATAGTTGCATACAGGAGGTGACCTTTACCTCTGTCAGGACAGCTTTAATCCAGCCGGGGCGGAGCCTGTTGCCCAAGTCTTCAGCTTTTCCATGCCCACACACAGACAAACCATACACCAAGTTTCCTAATGCCAGTGCAAAGCCTGAAGTCTGGTACAAATAAAAACAGGGGTGAGGGAAAACAAGCCATAGATTAGGGTTCATACAGAACATATATCATGTATAGAGCACATCAAGTATTTCTAGGATTCCTATCCCTGAGTTTGATGTGGACTTTAGAAACAGAGTCTGACTGTACAGAGTTCTGCTGTTCTGGGTAGCTGCTCGAGAATAACTCTTACTGTCAATCGATAGCCATCAATCTAAATTCTCAGGCTAGGGCACAAGAGAGAAGTCAGAGGTTCACCAACCAAGCTCAAATCACCTCCTGCGCAAGAAATGTGCAGCATAGAACACTTCTGACTTTGTTATTGCAAACCATATCCTGAACATGTGATCAGAGATAGGCTCACAAAATAGTTGACGTCACTGAGATCAGTGGGTCCTGAGGTAACTCACGAAGGCCAGCACTAAGGCATGGAGAGACCTTTGTGAGGAGTCAAAGGGGGGAAATTCTACGCTATGTGCAATTTAGATTCTTTTTCCTTGTCTCAAGCACAGAAGGCAGTTCACAGGCATCGGGAACATCCGCAGCTGCACAGCCAGCTTCAGAACTATTTTCATCTTGAAAAATAAAAACTCTGCTATTAAACCTTCCTACCCTACCCTAATGGCAACCACCAGTCTACTTCCTGTGCCTGTGATTCCACTCTAAGGAGAAACTCTATCTCCCACAAGCTCGGCTGGGCAGCATTTTCTTATGTGATTAGCTTATCTCGCTTAGCATAGATCCAGCATGTCAAAGGTTCCTTTTAAAAGAGTGATTATTATTTGAGAGCATAATTTTTAAGAATTTAAACTTTCCTTTACATCCTCAGTTATGAATAGAGATTATCTGTCTTGAGTTTGCCAGAGTCTGACTTAATCAGAGCCCAATAAGCATTCATAACTGTATAAAGTTTTGTCATTCCTCTTATGTACGTCTTACAAATGTAAACTCCTT
This sequence comes from Rhynchomys soricoides, assembly GCA_019843965.1. Lineage (NCBI taxonomy): Eukaryota > Metazoa > Chordata > Mammalia > Rodentia > Muridae > Rhynchomys > Rhynchomys soricoides. The sequence goes on along the minus strand of JADRCH010000303.1, from coordinate 1,585,043 downwards.
CCTCTCAACACAGTTTCTTGCTTTACTTGAATTTTCATTCTAGCCACAAATTTTAGGATTTTATAAATGTAGAGTAATGATTTGAAAAAGGAAAATCAAAAACAGTACAAAGCTGGACACGATGGCACACACCTTCAATTCTAGCACTGGGAAGGTAGAGGCAAGTAGATCTCAATTGGGGACAGCCTGGTCTACATATTGAGTTCTAGATCAGCCAGAGCTATACCCTCTCTGGACATCTACGCTCAATCTACATGTCCTCAGCCAAATGTCCACAGAAGCTGAGACAAAAAACAAGAGAAGGGTGCCTGGTGGCCACTGGCTGCTGGCGCCATTCTAGACAGAACAGAGTCCATCCTGGTACGTGAATCAGAAAGCAGCATACGTCAGCATCAGGAAACTCAAGGAGAGAACCCATTGAGGGACACATTCCAACCTGCTGGTTGTTCTCTACTGACAGCTGAAGCTTGTTCATAACATCTTCAGCCTCCACAGCTTCAATGATGCCAGCACTGAACGCTGATGAACACACACAGCTAAGTGTGTAGGCGAGGACCTGAGAAGAGAACGGAGCAGGAATAAAAGGTTTGCTTACAGGCAAAAATCAAAGACCATGGCTTAGTTGCTATAGCTCATCTTGTCAAACTTCTCCCCAGAAGAACTGAATTTAGATACCCCAGACTGGGTAACAGTTTGCTGTCTGGCTTGTGTTTCACAACAGGCTCAAGATGGGGATCATCTTAGATAGGATTTGGAGGCTCAAATGCACATAGCTAGAAGACAAAACAAGAATTCAAATGAAGGTCTTCAGCCATTAAACTAGTGGTTCTCAATCCTGTAGGTCACGGCCCCTTTGGCCATCCTCTACCTCCAAAAATGTTTACATTACAATTTATAACAGTAGCAAAATCACACTTAAGGGGTAGCAACAAAAATAATTTCATGGCTTCGGGGTCAGCACACATAAGGAACTGTATTAAAGGGCTGAAGCATTAGGGAGGTTGAGAACCACTGCTCTAAACCAAAGCTGCCTTACAGTGCTGTGTCACAACACAGCACATTTCAACAGCACAAGAAACTAGATCTTCACGAGCTATGAAGTGCCATGTATGCCACCCAGACTCCCAGGAGAGGGCGGTAAAGATATGAAACCCAGCTGGGTTTCCAATCCCTAGGAGGGCCCGAGAGCATGAATGAACAGGAACTGTGTGAAACTGAGAGAGGTTTTGCAGACATCCTTGTATGGGTGTGCAAACTTAGCGAGTAAATGAATGAACAAACTGATAATGAGAGCAGAGTGTTCCAAATTGACCATCTGCAGGGTCTGTGAGTTTGAGAAAGTCAGTTTCTGTAAACCACGGCTTTTGGTGCTCTTCCTGCGACGTCCTGTTTCACCATCAAGCCCTTCCTCATAAAGATGCTGTCCTGACTAAGGAGAAAGTTCAACTCCCAGCTCTGGTTGACGTATAAAAATGTAAGCAGCTTACAAGGAAGCAGCTAGATATAAAACTTCTGAGGAGGGACAAGACTACTTACTGGTGGACTTATTAATCAAAAGACCATAGCAGACAAATGCATCTGTTAAAATAAAATAACCTTGTTTTTGCTGATTAATCAAATAGTTTTCTTTGACATAAAAATACATTCTATATGTATATATACAAATATATATATGTGTACACACACACTTTTAAATCATGCACCACACTACGTAAAAAATTGGAAATGCAGTGCATACCTAGAACAAAACTTCAACCCTCTGTGCCACAAAGAAATTCCCCAATTCAACAAGTCCCATTGCTGAAAACAGAGGGGCTGAGCAGGGGAACAGAGCAGCCATTATGTCCCCATCAATAGCTTGTGGTCAGGCTGGGAGAAAACAGAATCTGCTCTAATGAGAGGGAGAATCTGGCCCGGCCACAAGGTCATCCCTGCCCCTCCCAATGGCGGGCATGGGCAGCTCAGCTTTACCTGGGCACAACAGAGAAGACATGACCCATAGCTAAAGCATCCCAGTTCAGCGTGGGTCATGCGTGTCAGTGGTGTCACGGCAGCTGGACTGATGCATACTTTTCTGCCACACCAGAGGGAAAAAAAACTTTTCCCCAAATGTGGTAAAAGGAATTTCCTCAATAGTTTTCATACTAGTGGGCACTTATTTGTGGCTTCTTACTTTTGCTTCTGACTTGTTTTAAAGTTACATTTCACTTGAGGACAACTCTGAAAAACCTTGGTGTAACTTGTGTCTTCTGTAACAGTTCTTATTCCATACACTACATGTAAGTCTGAGCACAATTTGGAGGCCGTGGTATGATGGAAATGGCTTGCTATTCAGCTTCTCTCCTTATTGCAGCTGTAAGTGGGAACTTCAGTTAGAGGGTACTAAACCATGAGACAAAGAAAGCAGCAATGACATAGCAGTGAAAGTCAGCAGAGAAGGCGAGGCAGCCCCACAGCCTACCTCCTGAAATGTCCTGCTCTCGCTCCTGCTCTCGTCTAGGTAGGCAGACAGCTTCCGCAGAGATGCTGCCACATGAACTCGTGACTCCGGGTGGCTGCTGTGGCTCATGAGGGACAGGGCAAGTCCAACTCCCAGTATACAGCCAGTGCTTGGATGCCAAAAGAGACAGTGTCAGGATCACACACAACGTGACTGCTCCACACTCACACAGGAGCTCATGGTCCTCTGAGGCGGAAGTGAAACAGAGTGGTTCTACTTCTGCCTGGCTCAAGGTGCTCTGTGACTCCTGACTTCTTTTCTCAATAGGAAAAGTTTTTATCAAAACCTATATTCAGGGTTGGGACTGTAGGTCATTAGTAATGCACTTGACTGAGGCTCTAGTTTCAATCCTCAGTAGAGGGTTGAGAGACAGCGACAGACAGACAGACACACACAAACACACACATACACACACACACACAGAGAGAGAGAGAGAAAGAGAGAGAGAGAGAGAGAATATCTCTCCATAGACCTACCCCAGCACCACCATCACCAACTACCAAGCACCAGAAAGCCATGGTCTATTCAGTGCCCTGTACCCACCAGATAGTAACAAACACACAAAGCTTCACTTAAATTCTGGTGAGAAATGGCTCTATTCCTGCCCTCACAGAATGCTGGGGTTCTCCCCTCTGGCCCATGCTTAAGGAGAGATGGGTCAAACTGCAAGGTGGGAGCTGAGGCGCTCTGGTTACAGACAGGAGCAGTGCAAAGCACAGTGGTGCCGAGAGATCTGTGTTTCCCAGTCAACTCCAACAAGTGGAATCTCTTCCTTAAAAAAGCCATGCATTCTTCTGTGCACAATGACATTAATCCTTCTTTCTCCTCTGCTCTCTCAGAGGACCACTGGGTCGGAAGAGAAAATGGACAAATGACAGGCTTGTCAAAAGTTACCCTTTGTGACAATTCAATTGGGATCTGGGGCTTTGTGCCACAGTCCCCAGAAAGGACACGTACATACCATTTAAAGAGAAGAATTGTTCCCAAGAAAATTCAGGCTAGTACTCTAAATAGTGCACCTGAGGCCACCTTTTCCTTTTCAAAGTTTTTCTCGTTACTGTTGCCTTTTAACTGGAGGTAATGCCAAGCATTTCAGAAAACATGCTACTGGTGCTGGTTTGAGCCCCCCACCCAATCAGGATATACGCAGCTGAAGCAGGCATTCCAGGGCTTTTCTCCAACATCCATATACAAAGTAATTTTCCTCTTAAATGGCAATTATGCCTTTGGCTGGTATCAAGAACCTTTCTATGAACACTCAAGTAACACACACCCAAACAACTCTGTGTAAGCAGAGTTTCCACGCCTGATAGCAGAGACCCGCAAGGATACATGGGATTCAAGATCTGCTCAAGAATACTCAGAAAGCTTTCAGGAGAGCACAACCAGAAAGAGGGGCTTCAGTCCCCTGCTTTGGCTCCATCTGCCATACCAAAGGCCCCTCTCATGCCCTGCATGACTTCGTGATGACACCCATGAGGAGGCTACTTAGTGTTTTTCTAGTTTCTGTTGCATAACAAACAGCACAAGGGAGTCCTGTGTGGGGAAGCCAACTCACCAGCATCCTTCAGTTAGGCAGGGCTGCTGTTACAGCTCCCAGGAGCCTAACAAGTCCAACAGCTAATGCACTGCCCACCAGCTAACCAACGCCGAGGGCTGCATGCTCTAGGGCTGCATGCTTTGACATCAATCAAATTTCTGAAGGAAGACTACTTTTGATTGGAAGAAATTTAAAGTTTTGTTTTAATTAGGAATCTACAGGGAACGTTTTTAAGCTATCTTTCCTTATTGTCACATGTAGGACAGACAGAATTAGACGACAGTATAATTAGACACAGTCTGATTCATATTTTGACAAATTTGACGACTGTTCTTCCTTTGACTATGTAATTGCCACTTATTCTTCATATTTTAAGTGGCTTTTCCTTGGGACATCATCCCAAGCCCAGGAGGGAATCTCTTTAAAACTCTCACATAGCCCCTTGTATAGGTATGTCCTACAATTTTAATTAGAAATAATGAAGAGCAACTCTTTGGGGAACTACTTCTCTGGCCTCACAGTTCTTCAACAGTAGATATTTTTTTCATTTTTCTTTACTACAGTGTATCTTCAGCCTTTGGTATTCAACTTGATGCACAGAGGCACTAATCCAGTATTCCCTGTGTGCTGAAGAATTGGCTAAGTGAGTTTTATAAGTGTTGGGTAGACAGAGTATCTACAGAGAAAATGAGGAGAAATACACAGACATGTGCATACTCTCTCTCACACACACACATGCACAATTCCTGATGTCTATTTTAAGTTGGCAAAAGTAAATATACTATACAAGATTTTACCAGGAAAACACAATTTCTATTTCTTGCCAAACTAAATGAAGAAAGACAAATATTATATTTGCATGGACAGATTACTTCTCACAATGCTCAAATAAAATTTGGGGTTTACTGTTCTTAATGAAGAAGCAAGTTTGTAGATTCTGCTTTTCAAGGTATCCTACACTAAAGTTCTTCTGGAGCGCTTCCAAAGGGACATGTGACTTTCTCTGTGAGAGTTCTAAGGTACAGTTACAACTCTATTCGGGCTGCAGTGTTAGCTGACTATTACATCATATGAATATACAATCTAACTATGTATTCATGCGTTGATATAAGCATGTTGAATGATATCTGCAATAAGTCAGATACCCTCAGTGCATATCTCGGATGTTAGCTGTTCTCTTTTGATTTAAATAATCCATTGACTTTTCAAAGGAGTTCTTTGTTGTTTTGTTCCCCCAATGTTTAGTCTGCACCTAGAAAACATCTCTAAAGATTTATTTCTTTTCATTTCAAATCTTTCATATTTTAATGTCCCAAGTCTTAAAAACTACACAAATGATTCGCTCACCATTTGCACCCATTTAACCCACTCTAGGATCTTCTGGATATGTCGGCTAGCTCTATATCACAAGCCACTTGGACAGACGTTGTTTTCACATAACCTTGCCACTGAAAACAAAAGGGAGTTGGGGGTCACTGCCTCCAAGCACTAAAGTGGAAACGGCTGACAATGATAGCTGATAGAGTGTTTGGAGTTGCTAGTGTAAACATTCAGTACAAATACTGAAACTGTTAAAGGGAGTTTTAACGGTAAGGTTCTACACATGGACTGGAGATGGGAAAGCAAGAGGTGCTAATCCCAGCGAGCATGTAAGAGTTGGGCATGGTCATGCTGCTTGTAACTTCAGCACGAGGAGATGAAGATGGTCAGATCCTGGGAGTTTTTTGACAATCTATCCCAGTCAAAACAGCAGGCTTTGAGAACAGTGAGAGGCCCTATCTTAAAACATACAATGGAGAACAATAATGAAGACCACCCCAATACCTCCCTGTGTGTGCATGGGCTAGGTGCATGCATGTGCACACAGAAAGGGAGGGAGGGAGGGAGGGAGGGAGGGAAGCTCTTCCTACTATCATGCTATTACTTATTTGAATATTTTATCACAGTGTATTAAATTATTATCAGCAAAAAAAACCACAAAAGAATACCCAAATCTTATGTTTATGTTGTCATATCAACTGAGATATTATAATACTTTTCTAAGATAATCACAGATGAGTCTTGAATTCCCTAGCCTATTGTTAGCAATCCTACAGATTAAGTACAAGCCATATGATAATTAGTTCTAATAACAGTTAACATTTGTTTAGCACTTTGCCCTTTACAAAGCACAATTTAAATGTTATTGTATTTGTAACAGCTCAATAGTAATTAACCAAACCTCAGGTCATTGATGGATAACAGGACCAGCATTAGGGCTGTCAGGACTGCAATGGCAAGCAGATGACCACTAGGTGGCAGCAAAATGTTAGCAATAGGACCAGACACCCAGGGCAGGTAGTCCAGTCTCAGGGTCTTAACCAATAAATCAGGGAGTCCTGGTGAATTTGCTCTGGGAGATTTCTATCCTTTGAGGTAGCACACTCGTGGATCTATTAGCCACCTCACAACAGTGCCTTTGCTATCTCACTGAAAGATGGAGCTCTGACCTTTATGCTATACACTGGGCATTCTGGCCTGGGCCAAGTCAGAAAAGGAGAAATAACTTTTTTTTTTTTTAATTAGTGGGGAACAGTTGAATGTCAGTAATGATGATGACAATAATAATGCCACCATATTGCCAAGTATGGAATGCTTTCTTCCCACTGAACTGTGTTCTCCACACTGTAGTACATAAGACAAAGAAAAATGGTTTTGAATTCAGACGTCCTAGGCCCATTTCTTAATTCTGCCACTGACAAAGCAAAAATGTCAGTTCAGAGACTAGCTTCCTTTATCCACACACTGATGAAGAGCCCCCCCCCCCCGGTTGTGATTAGGACTTAAGTACGTGAGGTGCACATGTGAAAAGGAAGCTGCTGGACAAGTGCCAGGGGAACCCAAGACTGAGAAAGAACATTAGAGTGAGGGAATACTGACTGAGCTCCACTAAAGCCTGCTTGGAAGCTCAGACCTTTAACTACACTCTAATGCACAAGCACCGCTCTACCCAGGGAGAAGGTGTTTCCCATGATTCTGTTCTGCATGCCTCTGTGGGAGTGGTCCCCTGTCCAGGCCCACTGTTAACTAAATACTGCTCTTTACTACAAAGATGAGAACCAAGAGAGAAAAAGAATGACCAAATAAGAATCTTATCAATCATGAAAATAAAATTTAAGGTTAGAACACTTAGACATGCGATGCCTTTAAGACATAAATACCTATACTGTAGAGATGGATGGAAACAGTATATGAGCAGTTCCCGTTGGGGAACACCTTGCAGTGTTTGAACGGTAAGCTTTTCCACTTCTTTCTAACATCCTGAGCTATGGCTATGGGGAGTGTCTGGGGAGAATGGACAGGCAGAAGGGAAAGGTCCGATGCAGGATCCTTATCTGTGGCTATTAATACAATAGGAATGCAAATATTAGACTCAAAATCTCACTCATTTCATCTGAATAACTACATGCCCTTATTCCTCACATTAGTCATTTTCAGAAGACTTCAAAAGTGCCCTCAAGCTCCCTTTCTGTTGCAGACTGTACTCTAAGGAAGTCACAGGGTCCCTGAGGATATCTTGAGGAACTGTCAGGTTTCCCTTCAGTCTTATCCTGCATGTAAAGATCTCATCAGTGCCACCCACTACAGAGACCGACTGTATTTACGATAAAAATCCTCCATAAGCTTTCCTTTCAATGACTACGTCCTCTACTTCATCTATTCGTTGTTAGTCTAAGCCCAACAAACTAGATGCTATAAATGGATAACAGAAAAGGGTAAACTCTAGGTTCTAATCCGTTGTGTTTTCTAGAAACAATAGACTCCAGAGTATTCAAACTTAAGATTCCAAAACACAGAAGTCAAAAAACGTGCAAACTATTGTCAACAATATTTCACAAAACCATATTATTCAGCCGTACAAGTTTCAGAGTTTAAAGGTTAGATGTTTAACAGCATATTTAACAGTTTTATATTCTTCTTTTATGATTATTTTCACTTTATCTTTCAATATTAGAATGAAACCATAAAATCTAAGATGTTTCATTAAAAAAAAAAATCTTTACAAAGCACGAGGACCAAATGGGGGCTGCTGGAAGACACAACTGCTAAAACGACTGTGAACCTCTGATATAGTAAATGGCCGTTTCCACTGATGCCTCAGACTATAGTTTTACAGAGACATTCAGATCCTCAGAGGCTCTCTTTGCCCACTCCTATTCAAATCATTTGAGCTAATCTTGAAACAAGGTTAAGTGAGGCATCCTGGTCAGCAGGTCCAAAGCAAGACAGAAGTCTTGGTAACAGGAGGAGTAGCTACAAAATGGCACACACTGCTCTGCACTGAAGTGAGCCGTCCACTGACAACAGGGTTTTGGAACAAAGCAGCTTCGGTGCAAGATTCTTTACAATTACTACTGAGCACTCTCTGCAACGGAGCTTAAGATCAGATCCTGTAGACACTTCACCACAGCCTTCAAGGCTTGCTGCAAGTATCAGACAAACTCTAAGCATCAGTTAGGAACGTAACCGACATACTTGTATTCAAGACTGGGGTCAAAACAGCAGCTTTCCAGGGCATCCAAGGACTTCATCAGAAGAAGGTTCATCTGCTGGCCAGACATGTCACTAGATAAGGAGACAGGGACAATGGATTACTAACAATCACTCAACTGTGCCAAGTTCATGGCATATCTGGGAGTGTGAGGCTCAATGGTACAGTGCTTGCCCAGTATGCATAAGACTCTGGATTTGATCCCCAGTACCCCAAGACAAAATGCATTCTGGTCCAGAGAGATGGCTTAAGAGGTAAGGATGCTTGTCTAACATGTTCAGTGAGCCTGATGATCTGTGTTTGATCCCCAGAACCAACATAATGAACGGCAACAAATGATTCCTACAAATCATCCTCCAGTCTCCACATCAGCACCATGGCATGAATGACACACACATGTAAACATATACACAGATAGATACATGTTAATTAAAAAGTCAAAGTACTTCAAATAAAGTTTCTTTTCTCTCACTATCTACTGGAAATTTCAGCATTCCTTCACATGTAAAAAAATGTAGTAACAATGTTGGTGACTCACATATGCTCGTTTTGTAGACAGGGTAACTGTGAAACTTTTTCAGTAATCAAGTTCTGAAGGATGTAACCAATTACAAACAATTAAGTCCTAAAGCTTCCTTTGATTTTTCTCTGTGTATTTGAATTTGAAATCACTGAAGAACACAATTTCAGACATTTTGAAGAACGTAAAAGTGATGCTTTTGAAGCAAATTGAATAAAACTATTGATAAAGTTGTTATTCATTCCAAATTTCTCTCTTGGGAGGGATGCAGCTTGTGACCCCATGTCTCAGTTGTATGGGTTGCCAGTTAGCCTCGTTCCTCTAATTCTACAGCTTTAAGGGGGGAAGTTCCCTAGCCCTACATTTTTGTGCTTCTATATAACAATTGGTTTTTATAATTGTCTTAGTGAGAACTAAGACTGGGTAGTAAAAGAAGCCTTGGATGGGAGCTCTCTGGTTCTTTCCCCAGGCACAGCTGCGGGCTTCCACACTCACACTGGATCACCCAGGGCTCCTAGGGATCAGCCCCTTCTCTTCATCCCCAGATCATATTGGATGAAATGCAGTCCAAGGATACCAAGCAGCCAGAGCACACTTTACAGCTTCCAAACCAAGACTACAGCAGTGCTTGTAAACATGGATTATACTGCAGCATGAGAGAAGCCTTGGTGGACAGACAGACAGACACAGATACACACACATATGGGGTATAGGGGAGGCCTTAAATAAATAAGCTCATTTAGAATTATTCTTAGGAATAAAAGATAATTAAATATTCTCATATAGAGATCATATTTATATGATCATATTTATACGCTCTACAGGTTATGACAGAGCCAAGAAGCTCCGTGTAATGAACCGTCCTGAATAATCTAACACAGGAATTGAAATTCAGGAAAATCATAAGCCAGATTAACTGTGATGAGTCTCTTCTAGGAGGGAGAATGTACTCTGAGAACAATGCAGTGCTGACATCTGTTCTTTTAAGGGGTACTTCACACACCCATTTCAAGCCAATAGCCCTCTTGGTACTTAGCTTTATTTTATATTATTTATATTATTTGTAAGTATGTTTGTTTATGCACCATGTGTGTGCCTGGTGCCCAAGGAAGCCAGAAAAGGGCATAGGATCCTTTAGGACTAGACTTACAGATGCTTGTGAGCTGCCATGTGGTTGCTGGAAATGAAACTCTAGCCTCTGGAAGAGCAGTCAGTGTTCTTAACCCTGAGTTCTCTCCCCTATGTTTGATTATATTTTTAAGATTCATTTTATTTTTGGTTTTCTGTCCGTGCTTGGTGCCTGTGTAGGGGTGTGTGCACATGAGTGGGGATCCCCTTAGAAGCTAGAAGAGTGTATTAGAATCCCTCGGAGCTACAGTCACAGTCACAGTGAGCCACCCAACAAGGTACAAGATGCCAAACTCAGGTTGTTTGGAAAAGCAGCAAACACTCGTAACCACTGAGGCCCCTCTCCAGCCCCTAACCTTTATTGTAGAACAACAACAGCAACAACAACAACAACAACAACAACAAGACAAATCTGAAAAATTACAACATCTGGTAATATTGCAATTACCAAGTAAAACATGTACTGGTAGAAAGAGCAAATATTTCTGACTTCTCTGCTCTAAAAGAAATGGGCAAGTAGGAGCCAGGAATTATTATTGTTGATGACTACACTATCAAGACACAGGTCCCAGAAAAGAATAAGGCCATGAGGCAAAGTTAACATCTTCAGGTACTCAGGGTCAGGCATGGTGGCACATACCTTTAATCCTAGCACTCAGGATTTTGAGGCCAGCCTGGTCTACACATCGAGTTCCAGGACAGCCAGGGCTACACAGAGGGGCCCTGTCTTAAAAAGCAATCAAACAAACAAATCTACCAGTATTCTCAGTGACTCAGCCACGGAGGAGCTTCCTGTGCCCAGGATTCCCTGCAGGTACAAAGTCAAGTAAGAGAGACAGGGGTGGAAGGGGACGTGGGAATGAGGGCTAAGTGTGCACCTGTGGGTTTTCCAGGCAGCATGATTAAATCAAACCCCAATGCAAACCTGAGAGTCATGAAGCCAGTGCAGCACTGTATCCCAAGTTAATGAAGAAGTGAGCCCAGCCAGGATGGGATGAAGCGAGTCACCTACAACTGAACTGCCAAGGGCTCAGTTTTAGATGTAAAATCATACTGCTTGAAAGAGCCTGAACACAGATGGTGAGGAGAGCATCATGTGTTGCACAGCAGCAAAGGGGAAAATCACTTCGAAGCCTTAAGCTTTTACAAAACACTTTATGTTCTATCAGACACAGGAGGGATGGAGGAGTCGATTCCCATGCAAGGGGCAGATTCTTTGTTCACATCTAGAGCTGGGCCTCAATGAATATTCTGGGCATGTCTCATTTTCATTTGCAGATACTATGCCAGTCATTTCACTTGTCTGACAGATGTTTCCAGAAGCTAAAAATGTCCTCTTGAAATATACCGTTCCCAAGAGCAATAGTAATCTCCCCCAAAACACAATAGTGTTTGTCCAAGGTAAGGAAGTTACAAGCACAAGCTTAAATCGAGCACTCTAGATGCTGTGTAACACCATCAATTTTATCCACAACACAGTGTTTGCTTTGGGACCACTAAATGCCACCAACTAGGAAGTATAAGATCATCTAACATCATAGCTAGATCTTTCTCCCTATATCCTGTTTCCAGTGTAGGAGGAAGCCGCTAAAGTCCAAGTCACTACCATTAATATTCATAGTAAACAAATATTCATGTCAGACTGCACTACAATCAACCTGGATGCATAAAATTCTAAGGTTTAATATAAAATACAGGGAAAAGAGCAATTATTAACAAAGCTAAGATAGATTAATAGATGTGTAGGAAAACTTGCCTATTTGGTGGAATTTTCCACCTGGGTCTTTCATATTCCATTTGCACCATTCACCAATAATGCTAGCAGCCGAAAAATGAGCAATCAAACCAAATAAAGCACCCAGCATAATATGCACAGATTAGGACTCTTTAAAGATTGCTAAATGTAGCCAGGTTACAGAACAAAAGCAGCATTTTAAAGCTGAGTACACGCTGTTCTTGGGTGATTCAGTGACTACAGCACCCCTCTGCTACATGGGACTCCCCAGTTGTTTCTTCCCAGTTTATGGAGATGCCAATAAAGGAACAACAATGAAAGGGGGAGGGGAGAAGTTTCTCTTTACTTACGGTATTCTAAGACTGGTGTTCATGCCTATTAACTATACATTTGTACTTTTATCTCAGCCCGAGATGGTTTTCAAGTAACCAGTCCTTCAATAATAACCCTTAAAGAACACTAATATCCATATAATATTTTAGGCAGCCAAATTCACCCATATATGATAATAAACAACAAGTTCAACTATGTCAAAAAATTTAGCAAGCACATACTGCTCATTTGTAAAGTTTAGGTACCTGCATATGTGTGTGTGTGTGTGTGTGTGTGTATTCCACCTAAATCACAAAGAGGAAACACAGCAAACACTTTAATCAACTGTACCTGAGTTTCTCTTCACACAAGCGAGAGAGAAACATCCCCAATGCAAGGCCCATGTGGATTTGCACGGCTTGAGATTCATCAGCACTTGGTTTCCCAGGTAACCTGGCAGTCAGCATGTTCAGGATTTCCTCAACCTTCTCTTTGCAAGAGATAATGAAAACCGGCACTAGGAGAGACAAAGCTGTGGCGGCGGCAGAGCGAGCAATAGCACTTGCCGTGTTCTCACCAGAATAGGACTTCTAGGGCAACCAAAGAGAGAAATCGGGTTAGCCTCTTGCTTCAAACACAAAGGGTGCGTATCTCTGACCCGAGTGCTACAGCGATGCAAGTGTCTATACCTGCACAAAAAGGAGTGTTTGCTGCACACCCAACTTTCAGTCAGAGTGCCCATCTACTACTGAGTAACCAGTAACGTCCTCTGAAATTTCAAAGATGAAATTCTACATGCCCGTGTTTAGAGGTTGTAGATTCTCTCACTATATAAATTCAGTTTCGATGTTTTTAAAAGCCTGCATGCAGATAAGAGGAAAGCCATATGTAAAGTGGCCTGAATGTAGACATGCCACATGCCAATTGTCCAGAAAGCTAGGACTTATACAGAAAAGAAAGGAGAAAGGCATGCGGACAGGAGTTAGGCTTGCTACAGACGGGCAGGTGGAAGTTCAGCACAGGAGTTAGGCTTGCTACAGACGGACAGG
>JADRCH010000303.1:1544349-1571718 GCA_019843965.1 Rhynchomys soricoides | reverse complement strand
TACAGACGGACAGGTGGAAGTTCAGCACAGGAGTTAGGCTTGCTACAAACAAGCAGGTGGAAGTTCAGCACAAGGATCGATTGGCACATCTCCCAAATTTTTTTGTGGGAACACAACCCAATAGATGGATTATTTTCTACAGGGGGTTAATTCCTTTTAATTAAGAGGGAAGTTGAAATTCTAAAAGCTTCTGGTTACAAAGCAATAACCAGCTATTCAAAAGGAAACTGGGGGCTCTACATGAGCCTTCTGATATGCAATTATGGGAAAAGAAATTAATAACAGCCCTAACAAAATGACAGGGCAGCTGAACATGAACAGCATCTGCAAGAGTCCCACGTTGGAGCACTCTACCACACATGCTATACATTCTGTAAGTGTGTCTCAAGTAGAAAAGAAAGTCTCTTTATCACCCTCACTGTTATCCATTTTGGATTTTCAGACATGCCATAAAAGCAGCCTTATCCTGGCAGTCAAAGCACGGTACAATGTGCTTTAATTCTATGTGTATTTGCTCCCTAAGCTCTAGTACTTTAAGGATAAAAATCAAGCATGTAGAACATTATACTGAACGCTAATTTAATGTTTTCAAATGACGATGTTTCTTGCAAGGACTCAGTTACATATGACACAGGAAATAAAGGAAGTGGCTTTTGAAATATGTCCTTAAAATAAGTAATAATGTAAAAAGAACTGAAAAGGTAAGCAGTAATTCTGAACTGGCCAATAAAGAGTTTGTCTTACTGGTTTGTAAGAACTAAGCAGAATGCCTAGGATTCTTACATGGTACCTTGTTCTGGTGAATGTCTGACCCTCATAGTTACTCTATAAGCTTCAAAATAATTTAAGCAAATTGTTCCTTTTCTGAAGGATTCCTTCTCTGAACAAAATCTAATTTCCAATTTAGTTCTGCATTACCTATTATTTTTTTTTTGTCCAAAGCTGTAGTTAAAACTCTAGCATTGGACCCTAGGCCACAGATCAATACCTCCCTGGTCCTCCTAAGGGCAGGGTAAGAAACAGACTATTTACAGAGGAGACCATAGGCAATGGACTTTGAACTAAAACCATAATCTTCACAGTAGTTCAGGATCTGTGCTGCATTTTTCTTTAAACAACTGTAATCTGCAGCAACTTGGCTGACTGGCCCGTGACCTCTCTAATTCCCTAAGCAAAAGATACTGATAGGACAAAAGCAAAATAATTATACTCCGTTGCAGGAGTAAAGTAATTCTACAACCCAAAAGGGAGCATTAGACAGCAACAAGATGCGCATTTCACACTGCTGCAGTCATCAGAATACCATCATGAAACCGAAATATGTGGGCGGCAGGAATTTTTCATGTGACCAACAGGATTACTTGGTATTTACAAAGAAATTTACTGTTTTGAAAATACAACACTTTTACATAACTAATTTCACCTTCACAGTCTTTGGTAAGTCACAAAGGCATGACAAAGGATTTTTACTTTTATTTCATAAACAAGAAAAACAAGAATGATAATGGTGAACTGCCAAGTCAATAGTCACAAAACTAAGAGGTGGTATGAGGCATTCATTACAGAGGATGCTGTTATTCCTTTCATTTTATAAATAATGACAGAAAAAGACCAAGTATATTCCAAGAGCCACTTAGCCTACAAATGTAGCCCTTGACCCTGACGATACGTCAGAAAAAATCCTAGAGCTTTCATACTACTGTATGTGGTACACATGTTAAACCAACTTAATCAAACATGGAAACAGGGCCTACACACCAGTCTTTCTACACACACACACACACACACACACACACACACTCAAACCTATAGTTAGAAGCAGAAATTACTATACCATGTCATATTTTTCATGTGAACAATGGATGTCCAGAGAGTCAATCCTTGGTGATTCTGGTCATTTATATTTCTTGCACTTACATGATAAAAGCAGGTGAAGAGTTGTCCTCTGGGATGGTAATGGCTATCCACAATGACCAGGAGAGTATTAAGCACCATGGAAACCCACTCTTTCACTGGAAGGAAATTAGGTTGGACCTATAGATGAAGAACAATGTGAAAAGATAGTAGAAAAAAATATAACAAATCTAAACTTTATTTATTAATTTATTTTTTGGTTACGTAATGAAATGCTATCCCCACAAAGTAAACTTTATCTGTTTGGAGTACATGAAGTGAATATAATTAACAAAGGTATGTTCTTACCTGTTCCCCAATACAAGTATAATCACATTTTACTCAGTGATTATCAGAAGTGGGAAGACAGAGGCTACAGCAGAATATACTCAGGTTTCCTCTACCCAGTGAATTGTGATGAAAATAAAATACACAAGAGAGAAGTGCAAAAATGAAATTTAAAATTTCCAAACTTTATGGCTTACCATTTCACAAAGTGGTCAATTAGCTTGCAATAGTTTGACCAATGTCTCTAGCATTTCTGGTCACTATTACATATGGCTGTCCATCATTTATCATGACCATTCACCTAACTAACAAATTACAAAAACTATATTCACTAAAAATAAGACTTGGTTATAAAAGTCACCCGTGGCCATTGGGTCAAAAACATTCATCTTAAGATCTTTTGTTATTGGTCACACATATTCAACTTTAATCAAATAATGAGATCTGGACTTTGCATTGATAAAAGGCCAAAGGCAAGGCCAATAAAAATGAAAGCAAAGCCCCATTCTTAGCCTATTTGGCTTCTCAGTCTGATAAGACTGGAAGTAGGGGATAAAGCATATGAGAATTTAGAACTTCAACTCTGAGCTATTCCTCAGTTATTATGGGGCAAATTAACTTCACAACTGGTAATCACCTTAATTATCCCCCAAGAAACGGGATCCTATAAAATGCATGAACTTTTAGGGTTGCAGATCTAGTTAGTATGTAGCCTTTAATAAAGTATCCCATGGCTCTTTGAATGAAATGAAACATTTCTTTATCTTTGTCATTATTAAAACAAAATTCTGGGTTCAGTGTTAAATATTTTAATGTTAAGTAATTATACTTTTACCGTTCACATCCTAGTTCCGGGCCCCATTCCCTTCCCTACATGTACATTTGCAGCTCTTGTCTCACAGCACTGAGTCTCCTGCTCATTGGTGTCAGTGTCATTGGATGTGATATCCAGGTTATTTGTTTCCAACAACAAATCAGGCAAGACCCAGAGTAAGAGTCAAAGTATACAGATGTACTACGTGAGAGGAGCAGAAGAATTAGAGCAGCCTTAAGCAAAGAGCTGACTGCTCGAGAGCCTCAACTTCATTGAGGTTTGTGGTTTAGGCAGGGGGAGAAGCTGCTCCCAGGGCCAGGGATAAAGTAGATCCTAACCCTGTTAATAACTTTGGAAGACCTGCACTTAGCCCATAAAAGGAGTTTGTGTCTGACTTAGAGATCACTTCAAGGTTAAATGCCCCTCATTGGCCTTGGTCCAGTAGTGAGTTGAATGCTTATCTTTCCTTGTACCAGGACATGTCTCACCAAAATTACCCACAGGAGAGAAGGCACTGGGTGGTACCCTACAGGGAGATACATTTTTCCCCAAGGGTAGTTGCCTTGGCTCACAGGACTGTTTCCAAATTACCTACTTCAATAACACCCTTTGGATAATTCTCTCTTCTTCATTATTTTGGGATTAATTAAATGCTCAGATGAAACTGTGTCCATAGCCTACCCATGGGGTAGGAATAGGACTCTGTGGATCTAAATTGTAAATGGTGGATGCAAGACAAAAAGTGGCCCAAGTGGGGATGCTCTGCTAAGATATTCCAAGAGCACTCTCAGAGGTTTCCTTTTTCCTGGCCAAACCTAACCTGTAAACTCTGTTTTCAATCCAAGGGTTTCCAGAGCACATACATTTTCAGTTCTTTTTTTTAAATGAATGGGAGGAACATTTCTTTCCATCCAGAAAAGCCCCATGAAAGGAGAGTACAGAGCCAGGTATGGGATAACAGTGATAATCTCAGCACTTGAGAAGATGAGATAGGACAGTGAGTTGGAGGCAGCCTGGGCCACATATAGACCCTGTCTTAAAACCCAAACAAATCCAATGAAGACAGAACAGAGCACAAATGTCTCATAGCACACTCCTCAAGGACAGAGGCGGTAATGTAAATGACAGTTATTGTTATTGAGAGCTTATCATTTACCTGCTATTGTGAGATTATCTGTGAGTGTGTGTGTGTGTGTGTGTGTGTGTGTGTGTGTGTGTATGTGCCCACGTGTGCACATTTAATGAGTTCATTCATTTAATTTTTACAATACTATTATCTGGGAAGTACAGCCATTCCATATTACAGATGGGAAAAGAGTTTCTAAAAGTGGCAATCACTATACATAGGCTATGTAGCTCATAGCCAGAGTAATGAAATTTAAATGCAGGACTCTGATATTCCAAAGCCTATGTTCTGCTTTGTTTCTTTAACTATTGGGGCCACATCCTATCAGGCTAATGATAGCTAACAGACAATAGAACTTAAAACAAGAACAAATTCACATCTTTTTATTTTGACAGATATGAATTATCTGAAAAAGTACATTGGAAATGAATATTGGCTAGTCTATCTGATGTTTAAGAAATAAATGCCTTGCAAAAATGAATAGGCACTTTATCATTGGCATCTACAATTAAAACACAAAGTGTAAGTTTTTCAGTGTGTAAACACAGTTTATTTATCATTGTTTGACAGTATTGTTCATTTTCTGTAAGCCTGGTTAACCTTCTAAGATTGTTCACTAGTGATGTAATCACAAAAAGACAGCCCTTGTTTCATACAATTGTCACCTTCAATGAGAAATGGCCACTTAACAACAGTGAAGAAGGTATAGCAGCAAGTTGGGGAGAGAGGAGGGCTCCCAGTAAGGGTTTACCACAGAGCAGAATCTGATGATGCAGTCACAGAACGTAACCCTGCAAACCCAGGTGCAGGCTCCTAAATAAACACTGAAGGGATGTAAGGAGAGCCCACATGCCAAATCCTCCCAACTCACCTCTAGGACTCCATCAGAATCTGAGGAGAGGCTGGCTTCGTGCTTGGACACCACAACGGCAAGGCTGCTTAAGGCCAACAGTGCGTTGCCTTTGACCACCGGACTCTCTCTATGTTAAAAGATTCCAAGAGAAGACTCAGAAGACCAAGAGAGAAGCATTATCATAGGAGAGCAGACAAGGTAGAAAAGCACCTCTGCTCCAGCACAGAGTTAGTTAAAACAAGAAGGAAGATGTGGGTATGAAGGGCTAGAAAGATGGCTCAGTGGTTAGAGTACTTGTTCTTTCACAGGACCTGGGTTTAGCTCCCAGCACCCACAAGGTGGCTGTGGTTTTCTGAATGAAAATGGCCCCCATAGATTCATAGGGACTGGCAATACTGGAGAAGTGGCCTTGTTGAATAAAGTGTATCAGGGGGTTCCCACACAAGCGGGGACTGGGGGCTTTGAGGTTTCAGAAGCTCAAGACAGAAGCTCACTCTCTCTGTCTTCTACCTTCCTATCAGATGATGAACTCTCAGCTACCTCTCCAACAACACATCTGCCTGTGTGCCACATGACGATAATAAACTAAACCTCTGAACCTATAAGTCAGACTCAATTAAATGTCCTCCTTTATCAAGAATTGCCATGGTCATGGAGTCTCTTCACAGCAACAGAAACCATAACTAAGTCAGTAGCTCACAACCATCAGTAATTCCATTTCCAAGAATCTGACATTCTTCTAAAGCCCATGAGCACCAGGTATACACATGATACATATACATATGTAGACAAAACACTCCTACATACAACATAAAAATAATTAGCCAGGTGTGGTGGTACACACCTTTAATCCCAGCACTCAGGAGGCAGATACAGGCAGATCTCTGTGAATTCAAGGTCATTATGGCCTACGTTGTGAGTTCTAAAACAGGCAGGGACATTGGTGATCCCTGTCCTGAAACTAAGTAAAATAAAATAAAATAAAATAAAATGAGATAGATATTTTTAAATGCGCAGGTCTGTTTATCCTAAGAGGCCAGTAACTTCTGTGTTGATACTAGGGCTGTTTTTCAGCTCTCTTCACCATGGTCATTATGACTTTATGCAACTTAGAAATCCATGCTTCTGTGTCTAAGTATCTTTCCTGCATCTCTTACTCCATTCTTTGACAGAGCATCTCCCAAAGTGTAATATTCTATGTCATTTTTAGCCAATTTAAATTCATTGATTTATCCCTAAAACATCCTTAGCATGTAAAAGTGTACACTTGGTATTATTCCATATGAGACAATGAAGAGTTGCTGTCTG
The DNA here is from genome assembly GCA_019843965.1 of Rhynchomys soricoides. Lineage (NCBI taxonomy): Eukaryota > Metazoa > Chordata > Mammalia > Rodentia > Muridae > Rhynchomys > Rhynchomys soricoides. The sequence goes on along the minus strand of JADRCH010000303.1, from coordinate 1,565,436 downwards.
CAGAACTTCCCCATCTGAAGATGCTATTAGGATGCTTCTAATGTCACACAGAAAAATATCCCCAAAGCCCTGCACTGAGACCTGAGCCTGAGTTTACTGTATCATTCGCTGTACACAGTATGGTGTTAGAATAGGCCAGAAGATGAGAATGACCTTCACACTAGCTCTTCAAGCGAACCCAGTATGTGCCTCCAGATGAGTCTAAAAGGTTCCTGTGAGTACGTGCTATAGTAGGTTTAATGGGATATAGGATGTGTCATTATCAAGTCTTTTCATTTACTAGTCACCGGACCCTTTCTGTGTCTCCCCCTCCCATCCTTCCAGCACAGTGAAGCCCTGCCAGGCACTTGCTCATTCTCTTCACCCCATGAGGTCTGCTGTAAGTTGTAAGACTAAGGACTAGGATGAACAAAGTTGCAAGGACTCCTTGAGGTCTGAAGAAATGGGTCCCCCTGAGGTTATGGATTACCAAGCACATTTTAACTGATAATAAACTATCACGAAGCAAGCTATGACTTAGGTCTTAAAAATCACTTAACAAAAGCAAAACTAAATTGTTTGCTTCTAATGCCAGTTGAGTAACAATGTTTAAAAATTTTCAGATTTTCTAACATTCTGGGTTTTTAGATTAAGATCATAGTAGTATTCCCAAATTTGAAAAATGTACAAATTTTAAATATTTTTTATCACAAGCATTTTGGAATAGGAGTAGTCAAGCCATATTATTTTTCTTTCAATTATCAATGTCCTAAGGCCTTTCCTAATTAAAAGTGGCTATTAAACTCTAAGGATAGACTGAGGAAGAGGAGAAGAAGAGAAGGAAAAAGGGTGAAGGAGGAGAGGCAGGAAGGAGTTGTTTAAAATTCTTAGTAATCTGAAGACTAAGTCCTCAGTCTTCTTACCATGCGGTTCTCACTAAACAAGCACCTTATGCAAGCTGACACAAAAAGTATCCTTATAGCATGCAAGTTACATAGGAGAATTTAGCCTATTTCTTTTTAAAGATTTATTTTAAATTATGCGTGTGTACGTATGCATGTCCATGGGCATGTATGATATGTATGTGCTGATGCCATCAGAAACCAGAAGAGGGCATCAATCTCCTGGAACTGGAGTTGTAGGAGTGAGCTGCCTGACATGGATGGGTGCTGAGAGACCAACCTGGGTCCTCTCCAAAGGCCACAAGTGATCCTAACCACTGAGCAATCTCTCTGGATCCTGCCTTAGCTTTCAAAAAGGATGCCAAATCATTTTCACTCATCTTGACACTCCTGACTATGTGGGAGAAAGAAGAAAAATGTATTTAAGGCCACTGGCAATTAGATCTTTGGATGGAGGTTAATTTTTATCTGGATATTAACTTCTAGATAAAACACAATTGCTCCAGTCTACACAAAGCATCCGTGATTCAAGTTCCACATTTGGCAAAGGCACCAGGACCAGCTTGCTTATCTCAAGCCTGCTCCAGGCCCAGAGCAGCAGCTTTTGGTTGACAGTACACACTGCATACTTAGCAAGACATATTTGAGGAGGAACTGGCTGGTGAAATGTCTACAACTGGAGCAGCACAAACTCACCGTCTTGTTTCTCAAATAACTAGCCCCTACCAGTCAAACAGCTGTGACTAATTTGCATAATAACATGTCAGCATCAGGGCAGTCTTTATCTAAGCAACACCACTGACATTTTAATTAAATTGTCCTTTGGAACAAACTGATGTTATTAACCTAATTAAAAAGCCCAAGGAAGGATGAGCTTCAGGGATGCTTTCTGAGGGACAACGTATCACATTACATATCAGCAAAGTGACCCAATCATTTGGGGATTTTTGTCTTCGGGTTCAAATCCATTTCATTAATAGCAATAAAAACAAATTGCCATCCGTCACCCGGCTTATCCGTGTTCAGCTTCTTCCTTAGTCATAACCCTGACTCTCAAAAATAGTCTCTCAAATGAGCAAGTCAGTAGCTCTGTGACTGCACTGTAACTTCCTGCATTTAACTTATGAGTGGACAAAATATGCCCTGGCCTCAGGCAGCCATGGCAGCCACGGTCCAAGTACAGAAAGGTAAGCTGTCAAAATGCAGGAGTAAGATCTCTGCCTCAGTGAAGGAAGCCCCTGAAAGAAGCAGAGAGAAAGTGGTTTTCATTTCCCCTGCTCTACCATAGTCACTCAGCCTCTGGCCCTTACATAGCTCTTGCTCACTTCCTGCCACAGTTTACACTTTTAAGTTTTTGATTTAAAAAAAGGTAGTAATCCCATAAGAACATGAATTGTTTTACTGCACACCCCTGAGAATGTAAACACATTGACCTTGGGTACTAGTTGAAACATGATGCTTTGCAAATCTATAGAGAAAAGGCATGTTGCAATAAACTTTAAGAACAGGAAGTATAAAGGTGACTTCAGAAGCAAAATTACAGTTTGCCTGCATATAAGGATGCTGGCTTCTTAATCATCCAAGCTTTTGCTCCAAATGTCCCATTTTTACCGGACATAAGAACATTGTACAATAAGAAAACACGAAAGGAAAATTTCCAAGATGGCCCACCCTCACCAATGAAGCAGAGCACATGTGTTCCCATGGTATCTTTTCTACATTGGAATCTGTTTTGACAAAACAGCCCATCCCAGCAGTGGAGACAGGAAGACCACTGGTTCTCTTTTCCTTACTCAGTGGGGGAGGGAGTAATAATGACCATGGGCTCAGATCAACAATTATGTGGCTGTTTGCTTCCACTGTGCCGGATGCCAACCAAATCATTTTAGCTACACAATGTCCCAGGATATGACCAAGATACATAATATTGCACTTAAATACTTCTGTAGGATATGGGCTTCAGTACTTATAAAATCCCAGGGCAAGGATGTGCCTATGTCAATTGGAGCCACACAACACAGCAGCAGAAGCTAACGGTGGAGAAGAGAGATGAAAGCAACCAATTGCATCTCTGCTGCCAGGAACAATTAGTCAGCTAGTTAGCAGAAGAGCCTGAATAGATTGCTCCAGCAAGGAAGTTTATTAGGCTGTAATTTCTTTAGTGAGCTTTGGCTTAAGGTAAATGAAAAGCCTGAAGGAAGTAACACTCGAGTCATTTTTGTTAAAACCACCACAAGGCTCTGACTGGCACTGCCTTTCACTGAATCTTTGTATCAGCGTTGTATGTGTAGATTTCATTTTTTAAAAGTTTGTCATAGAGCTGAGGTTTATCCAAGGTCAGATTAATTGCTAATTAGAAACCGACTGGCAACCAAGAAATGTAAGAGGAGGCCCTACTTTGCCTGCTGCATTGCAACTGAGATTTAATCATCTATTTGTAGATCCATTGTAACTCACATTCTCAAGAATCCATTTTCCTCCTCAAACTAAATTATAATCCTTGAAATTTAAGCCAAAACACACGGCATTTTATTAAGGGTTCAGGTTGAGTATTCTGATAAAAAGCTAAGTATTTGTACCAGTCTCTGTGTTTGCATAAAAAGACATGTGGTGAGAATTAATATAGTTAACAGGGGTAACAATGGCTTTCTATAAAAATAATCAAGAAAATACTTTATAGTTCTTAACATTATGAAATTCTGTAGAGGGAGAAAGCATGTGTACCTGTCAGGAAGTGAAAGGTTTATTAGTAGTTTGGGTAGAAGAATAGACAACTCACTTCGCAGCCGTCTTGGTGATGTCATCTGTCAGCATGTCTCTGACCCTGCAATAAAGATGGAAAACAGACATGAGCTTATGTGACACCACAGACTGCACCTACATTCTTATTCATCAGTTTATAAGAGCTTCCAGAAGCCAGTCATATGGCTCGGCAGATAAAGGCACCAGATGACCTATGTTTGATCCCTGGGAACCACATGGTGCAAGCTAAAGGTTCACCTTCCTGCAAGCTTCCCTGACTTCTACTGCACACTGTGGCGCATGCTCGTTCATATGCCCTGACACATAAATAAATAACGAATGCAAGAAAGTTAATTTTAAAACTTCCAGAAATGCCTCTAGGTCTTAAAAGCACACATGCAGAGCTAGGTTGGGGAAAGGACATTGGTAATGGCTTTATGTCAGAGTCAGCTTTGTCTTCCTTTTTGTAGGCTTTCTTAGTGGAGACAGGTAAGGAGAAAATGTAAGCCAGAAGGATAGACAGGTGGTGCTGGGTCAATGCCATCCCAGTGGGGTGGTGGGTGTACAGGAGTCCTTTGTTTGATTCCTCTATGGACTGGCTGTTACCTTCCTCTAAGCCTGTGTTGAACACACCCAACAGGACACTAATTGGAGGTAGAGTCTTCCCAGATAGGCTTAGGGCCCACACAGGAAGAGGCATGAGGAAGCTTGATCCTTCCTGTTTCCCCAACATGAGGATACATAGGATGTGAGCACTTGCCAGACATGCTGGTTCCCAAACTGCAGAGCTGTGAGAAAGCTTGTTGTTGAAGCCACCCAGCCTACAGTATTTCTCTTGTGGCAACCCCAAGTGATACTGCTCTCCCCTTTGTGCAGGAGAGTTCACCAAAATACCAATTTATTGTATACAAATTATATATACAGAAATCATTGTATGCATATATAAAATACAAGTTCAAATTTTTGTTGTACAATTATATAAAAGCGAGAAGAAGATAATCATATCTGTGGGCTGGAAGGTAGGTATGCTCAGTGTAAGTATTTAGATTTTAACATCTTTTCCAACAACAAAATTCTGAGGTACATTAGTCAGCAGTGTGTCAGATTTACATTTTTTAAATTCTTTAAAGATTTGTTTTTATGTATGAGTGTGTGTGTGTGTGTGTGTGTGTGTGTGTGTGTGGAAGAGAGAGAGAGACAAAGACAGAGAGAGACAGAGAGAATGTGTGTGTATGAATGTGTACATGAGTGTATGAGTGTGCCACATGTGTATGGGTGCCCAAAGAGGCCAGAATAGGACATTGGATCCCATCAAAGTAGAATTTCAAGTGTTTATGAGCTGAGAAGAAAACTTGAGTCCTCTATAAGGGCAGAAAGGGCTCTGAACCACTGAGCCATTTCAAGGTTCAGTCACCCAAGGTTTTTTATGAATGTAAAATTTTATATTCATAAATATTTGCATGTGACATATAAAAAATTCTTAGCAAGTCAGCATTTCTGAGAATAAGTCATCCTTAAGAGCCACGTTTTTCACATACTTGCAAATTGCTCTTATAAACCACAAGCATATTTTAAGAAGTACTTCAACGACAAACTTATCTACAGATTGTCCACACTTGCTTAATCTTTTATTATCCAGTGTGCAATAGTAACAAATGAGGGGTTGTCTATTAACAGGCAGGCATAGTCTCAATAGAGCTCCTGGAGGCTCGCTTCTCTCTGCTGCATTACCAGTTTCCCCTTCTTGTATCATTGCCCTCAGCAAGTGAAGATGTTGCAGTATCTGTGCTTTTAGGAGAAGAAAAGGCCTCCAGTTGCTACTTACTACTACTACTAATCTTATGCTGCAAAACTTTAGACTTCACTGCACCCAAATCGAGTACATCTCCTTCCACTTCAAGTCCATCACTAGCCTAGCTCTTATCCCACAATTTCACCCAAACAGCTCCCTTCATGGCCACAGAAGACTTCAAGAGTCTAGACTGAACACTCAGTTCTCAATCTCCATATTCAGTATTTGACACAATGCTGGTCCCCTTCTTGGATCACTCTCTGTTCTTGACTCTAGAGAAGCAACACTCTCCCGGCCCTCCCCCTTACCTATTGCTAGTTTTCTGCCTTGTTCATGGTCCTCTCTGCATCCCCCCTCCTCTAAATGCTGAAGCAGTCCAGGGCTCAACGCTCTGAAATTCTTTCTTTACAAATTTCCTCCACCATCATGGTTTTAGCTGTCACCAATACAACAATGATTCTAAAACCGATACCTCTAATCCTATGTCCGCTTAGTATTCTACACTCATACCTACCTGGTATCTTTAGTTTTAGACCTCATTGGGTATCTCACATTCCTCAGATCCAGAATATGATAGTTAGCTGTCATGGTGGCCATTTTTCCTAACTTAGTCATTGGAAGCTTCATTTGTTCAATCCGTGTTTTACCCCTGATGTCCATCTTCCATTTAAACCAATAATTTATTTATTTATTTGTTTGTTTGTTTGTGTGTGTGTGTGTGTATGTGTTTGTGTGTGTTCTTTTTTTAAAAAAAAATAGAGTAAGAAAGAACATGAAGGTGTACGGAGTCAGATCTGCGAGGCCTTGGAGAAGCGGAAAGAGTATGATCAAAACATTGTGTGAAACTGAAAAGTAAAACCCAGTCTCTTTTTAAGGACGGTATGTCTTATAGAGTTAACTTTCTTTTTGAACTCATAGTTCTTCACTATTTTCACAGAATTTTGCTCTAATGAAATACATTTATTTATTTGTAAACCAATAATTTAAACCTATGTAATTATAAATGTACCTACCTGCCTTTAAAACAGATTAGAAACCTATTTGCTTCATTCTTCCTCTGCTATTACCTTAGCCAAAGACTCCACCATCAGTTGCCTGAATTGCTGCAGTAGAGTCCACAAAATCTGCCTTCATCTTCAGAAAAGTTAGAGCATCCCTTCCAATCCAGGAAGTAGATGCCCATATTCAAATCCACCAATGCTACCCCTGACAGAGACCTTGTGATCTCCAGAACTCTGTGCTGCACCTTAGCCCTTCCCTTGTTCCTTCCATGCCATCCTGGCTTCATGTTCTAGCTACACTCCTTTCAACTCACTGTCCATCCATCATAGGGTTCTTCCCTGGCTCACTCCATCACTGCAGGTCTCATCTCAAGGCCATATTATTAAACAGGCTCTCTCTCCAGAACTTTCTATGGGTGAAAGTAATCCTCAGCTCCTCCCACTCACCATTGCCCATCCACTCTTGCCCTAATCAAAATCCATCCAGTTCCATTTGTGTGTTTGCTTATTTGCTACATGTTTCAACTCAATGGTTTATGAGGCTTGAGAAAACAACAAGAAAAAAATGCTGTTCTTCTATGCTCAAAAGAATGCTTGACACAGAGCAGACAATAAATACATTTGAAATAATAGAGAAATGTCTCTTCTTGGATTGGGGCTGTGTTCTAATAAAGTTGCTGAAGAGTTCATTTCAAAATGGCCTATCAGTTGGATAGGAAAGTACCCAGCCTATACTATGCTAAAGAAACATCCAGGACCATTTCTCCCTGATACTCATATCCATTCTGCTTGTGAGTTTCATTAGATTCTTTATGTTCATAGGTCTATATTTTTGAGAATGCAGTAAATTTACCATTCCTGTTAAATTATCACTTCCAGAAGACACATTAAAATTAGATCTCAAAACAGCAATGAGAGAGACTGGAGAGATGGCTTAGTGGCAAAGAGCATTGGTTGCTCCTCCAGAAGACCTGGGTTTAGTTCCTAGCACCCATGGTGGCTCACAGCCTTCTGTAACTCCAGTTCTAGGCAACCTGATGCCATCTTCTGGTCTCTGTGGACACTGCATGCCCACGATGCACAGACACACAGGCAAAACACCCACACACATTAAAAAAAATAGGAAGTGAAACCAAAATTCTTTATTTTTAATAATAAATCCATTGCTTTTTATCAAAAGTCTATGAAATGAAACAACATAATTAAATACCTGAAGATTTTATTTTCTACAACTTTTAATTGTGAATAAAGCAATCTGTGGATATAGACAAAGCTATTTAGGTTTTTGGCACTTTGTTTGCCACATCAATTAATATGAAAAACTACTCTTCTCAAACGACACAACAATTTGTGTAGCTTTAAATATGTCAGTACTTATGCATTTCTAAGTAATATAGTAGAAGCACCCTAGGGAGCATCTGCTGAGGAAACTGAAGGCCTGAGGTAGAAAGACTGTCCTAATCATGAAGATGTCTTGTTGAAGAGAGGCGAGGAAGAGCAATTCTAGATAGACTACATCTGATATGGAATGGCAATAAATTGGGTAGGAAAATAGAATTTTTATTCAAAGGGACTAAAATAATCCCTTATAAGAAACAACATGGAGGGGACCAAAGCATTCCCACATTGCATTAGGAAAACAAAATATACAGATTAGTCCTCTATGTGAGTTCCACATCTATAGATTTGTCTGGACTCAACATGTATAGACTCTTATTACTCTTATTACTGTATAAGTTAGCAAAGTAATTTAGAGGCGATTTATATGTACAAGGATGTGCATAGGTTTCACGGAAACCTGTGGATACGAGACATGAGCTTCTGTAGCTTTTACACTCTACAGAGGATACTGGTACCAGTTTTTCACAGACACTGGGAAATGGTAGTGCTCAACCTCTCCTGTGTGCGTGCGTGCACGCGTGTGCACAAACACACACACACACACACACACACACACACCTATATATTTCTGAAGACAATGTTCCTTATATCAAAGAAGTAGATGACAGTAAACCTATATGGGGTCTCCTGAGTTCCCTCGGGCTCACACAAGGTACTGTAACCAGCATGGAGACAGTTAAGGCATTTAATGTTGCCTTCACTGCTCACATTCCAGGACAACTGTGTACCGTAGAATGCCATTGTCTTACCAGAGCCAGGCCGTGCTTCGTTTGTACTGCACCTCCTCAGGGCCTTCCTTGCCATGTTGCAGCTGTAGCTCCAGCTCTGCTATCCTTCCCTGCAAACCACACAAGAGGAATCATCATGTGGACCTGTAGGATGAAATGTCGCCACAAGTGTCCTGGTGGCTCAGTAGACCTTCAAAAAGCTTGAATGCGGGAAGCACTCGCATCCCTGCTCAGAGAATTCCTACGTTCCCTAGAGGCAATTCCTAAAGAGGTTGTGAGCTTGGCTGACTCAGGGCAGTGCTGTCTTCCAGGATGCCATTCAAAGCAGAGGTGATACTCATAGGTCCCATTGTAAAGTTCCCTACATGGCAATGGTCAGTGACTGACAACTTTAGTTGGACAGACATTGAGGTCTGAGCACCACTGTCACAACAGAAGAGCAGAAAGTAAATTAGATGAAAATATAATACTTAAGATGTAGGTATTATGTAAAAAAAGAAAAGGAAAAAAGTAATCACCAGTGTTACATTTCTACTTCATATAAAAATAGAGTTCTCAACCATGGAATAAAATTAGAGTTAATATTCTTTCTTTACAGCTAACTCCTTCAAGTACTAAAATTCATAGTTTTTACTGTATTACTGTAATCAGGTTTTCTCCCTTTACTCCATTATCAATGATATTATTTAATGTAATTAAAATAGCAGTTTACTGATGGATTCTAACTTGGACATGACCTCAGATTTAAAGATTATAGAGTAGTACTTAACTATTTTTACAAGGTTTGGGAGCTAGATAGATGATTCAGAGTTTAAAATCACTGGTGTCCTACCCACCTCCAGAAAGTAATATAGGATGTCAACGTTTCAGCCTGTCTCCTAAGGGTAACCAAGAAGACAGCTCCTCCAGCTGATCAAGTTTAATGCTACCAAACCTGTCCAGCACCAGATGGAAGTATCCATAGCTACTGTAACAGAAGACACCTCTAGGACATGAATTCCTGTATAGACAAGGATACTTTTTAAAGTTTCAAATGCATGAGTCCAATCAAGAAACTCATCAGCTGAAGCATACAAGCATTTGTTAAGTAAGAATGACAAATTTATAGCACACTGCCTCATTTTCAAGTCCTTGTTTAAGAGAACCTTTCCGTTTCCCATTTTTCACCAATTCTCAATGTAACTGAATGTAAAATCCAAAGGAAAGAGATCTTAAGTAAACAAACATACACATCACTACACCAGTTAAAGAGAGTTTTAGGCCTACATTACTAAAAATAAAAGACTTTTCATAAATGCATTTGTCTTTTTCTAGACCAGGGCAGGAAAGATGGCTCAGCTGACAAAGGCACTTGCCTCCAATCCTGGACACACAGAGTGGAAGGAGAAAACCTGTTTCAATAAGCTGACCTCTTATTTCCACATAGATACTATGGCATGCCCCCACACACCAACAGACAGACAGACAGATACACAGACAGACACATACACACAGACACACACACAGACACACACAGAGACACTAAATTAATAAATGTAATAAGTAAATAAAATATTAGATCAACTTGTGTTATTAGTTATTATAATTAATGATGCTATGAGGCAATCACATGAGGCTCTGGGATCAGAAGATTCCAAATTAAATTCTATTTCTCTCATTTACCAACTGTTGGCTTTGGATTATTTGCTTTCCTTTCCTACCCCGATTGTCCACCTATAAGATCATTATACATGGGATTAAGAATAGACAGTTCCCTGGGTATCTGTAAAGATTAATTGATGTGGTATATGTTAAGTGTTAGCTACATACAAGTATTCAATAAAGAGTAGCAGTTATGGGGAAAATGGAGGCTTTTGTAAAGTCTGAACTACATCACAACCCTCTTCACCTTAGCCCCTCTTCCTCTAAAGTAACATAAATTCTCAGCTGACCACAGGAATTGCTCATTTCCTTCTCCAGGTGTTTGCAGAATTTTGTTCCCTCCTTCATTTAATCATAGAGGATACTGCAGTGAAACGGCTAGTAGGCTTGTAGCTTTCTACACTGGACAGGGACTCAACGGCAGGAAGGGGCATTTTATTTCCATCTGTGTTCTGCAAGTTAGTTCAGCACCCTGCCTTGCCAGGAAGATGTGTAAATCACTAAGGGAAGCATGAACACGAACAAGCCTGTGCTCTGGTTTGTACACTCATGCCTTCTGAATAGGAATTCAAAATTGTCTAGAGGTGTATAATGTGCTTACAGAAGTATACACACATGAGAAAGATATTCCTTCACTCGGGGTCTATTCAAAGCATTCAGTCCCTTCTCCAACTCCTCCATCCAAAACCCCATGCTCAGTCCAATGGTTGGCTGCCAGCATCTACCTCTGTATTTGTCAGGCTCTGCCTGAGCCTCTAAGCTTATCATGCTTCCATCAGCAAGCACTTCCCAGCATCTACAAGAACATCTGGGTTTAGTGGCTGTATATGGGATGTATCCCTAGGACTGTATGGGGCAGTCTCTGGACAGCCTTTCCTTCAGTCTCTGCTCCACACTTTGTCTCCGTATTTCCCCCTGTGAGTATTTTGTTCTCCCTTCTAGGAAGCACTGAAGCATCCACATTTTGGTCTTCCTTCTTCTTAGGCTTCATATGGTCTGTGAATCTTGGATATTCTTAACTTTTGGGCTAATATCCACTTATTAGTGAGTACATACCATGTGTGTTCTTTTGTGATTGGGTTACCTCACTCAGGATGATATTTTCTAGTTCCATCCATTTGCCTGCGAATGGAATTAGTATTCCATTGTGTAAATGTACCACATTTTCTGTATCCATTCCTTTGTTGAGGGACATCTGGGTTGTTTCCAGCTTCTGGCTATTATAAATATGGCTGCTATGAACATAGTGGAATATGTGTCCTTAATACATGTTGGAGCATCTTCTGGGTATATGCCCAGGAGTGGAATAGCTGGGTCCTCAGGAAGTACTATGTCCAATTTTTGGGGGGTCTGCCAAACTGATTTCTAGAGTGGTTGTACCAGCTTGCAATTCCACCAGAAATAGAGGAGTGTTCCTCTTTCTCCACATCCTCGCCAACATCTGCTGTCACCTGAGTTTTTGATCTTAGTCATTCTGACTGGTGTGAGGTGGAATCTCAGGGTTGTTTTGATTTGCATTTCCCTGATGACTAAGAATGTTGAACATTTCTTTAGGTGCTTCTCAGCCCTTTGAGTTTCTTCAGTTAAGAATTCTCTGTTTAGCTCTGTTCTCCAATTTTTAATAGGGTTATTTGGTTCTCTGGAGTCTAAGGTACTGAAGGAGCTGAGGGAGTTTGCAGCCCCATGGATGGAGTAACAGTGTCAACTGGCCAGACCTCCCCTGGAGTTCCCAGAGACTGGACCACTAACCAAAAAATACACATGGAGGGACCCATAGTGCTGGCCACATATGTGGCAGAGGCGGGCCATGTTGGCCATCAGTGGGAGGAGAGCCCGTCGGGCCTGAGGGTTTTAGATGCCACAGTGTAGGGGAATGCTAGGAAGGGAAGACAGGAGTGGGCAGGTAGGTGAGGGAGCACCCTCATAGAGGCAGGGGGAGGAGGGATGGGATAGAGGGGTTCTGAAGGAGAGATCTGGAAAGGGGAAACATTTGAAATGTAAATAAAGTAAATATCAAAAACAAAAACAAAAACAAAACAAAACAAAAACCATAAGGGGTGCCCATCCTGAGAAGGATAAAACACAGGGTAAGATAACAAGGAGCCAGGGAGCAGGAATTCTGATGAGCAGCTTTGTGGGTGCTCTAAAACAATGCTGCTCAAAGTGTGGCTGCAGACTAAGCACATTAGAAGGACCTGCCTCCTTAGTTCTAATGGATCAGAAGCTCTACACTGTTTATCAGTTCTAGGCTAAAATGACTGCACTACTGCAGGGAGGTTTGAACTGGAGGTGGGAACACAGATGTCCAGACAGTCAACCATCCTTGCCTCCCCACCATCCCCTGGCACTCTTCTCTGTGCCCTTATAAGACAGCCATCATTTTTACCTATAGCACTATGACGCCTTGCACTCCATGAAAACTTCTTCTGAGACACGTTGCTCAAGTAGTCTCAGACCACACACATACACACCATTCTTAACAATGACTTAATAATGACTTTTCAGTCACTATCCAGTGGCAATAGGAGTTAAGTACATGTACTTAACTAATCTAATGAACAAGGTAGAACGGGGTGGGCACAGAGAAATGGCAGCATCTGAGGCAGAACAGAACCGTATATATGAAAGGCACGACATTAGGGATACATGCCAACTTTTAGAAACAAATTAGGAAAAGCAGAAATATAAATGTCTGAGAGAATGGTCAAGCGATCGTGCTAAAGATACAGACAGGTTCTACCTAGAGACAAGATGCTGAGCTCAGTGTGGAAGGCACTCAAGAATAGATACTCTGGGGCAGTCAAGTTGGGTATTCAGGAGGCCAAAATGGGCATAAGAGAGTAGATCATAGAAGCAGTCTCTAGATGGGACTCAGAAACATAGGAATATCCACATTTAAATTTAAGTGTAACTATATACATATGCCTTACATTTCTTTTATTTAATGTAATATTTGTATCAATTCACTGAGACTCCCATACATTGTAGTTGGATCACAGTCACTCCTGTTCCTCCTCTTCCTCCCTAAGTATATCTTTCGTTTTGCTTCTAATTTGCTTCTAATAATCCAGAGTTCAATTTGCATTGCTGATATACTCATGAGGATGGGGCCCCTGGAGCCTGATCAACCTACCAGGAGCTACACTCTTAAGAAGAGTCTCTCTCCTCTCCACAGATCTCATCAACTATCAGCAGCTCCTCAGCAAGCGATAGGGGATCATGAACTTCTCCTGCCTCCATGTTAAAATGCCAACTAGCTTGATTCGGTGTGGATCTTGTACAGACGACCAAAGCTGCTGTGAGTTCATGACTACACTGGTCCTCTCATGATCAGCAGACACAGTTTTACTCTGTTCCTTCCTAGTCTCTGACTCTTCCCACCCTCTCCTCCCTAAAGAGTGTGTATGTGTGAGAGAGAAACAGATGTCCCAAGCCTTACATTTCTTAAGAGCAAAAGGAAGCACTGCATTTTTGATAGTGTTATTCTTCCCAAGAGCTCTTACACTTGATCAATATGATCCTCTGGGTAGAATAATCTCCATCTTCGGAAAGGCAACTGTACTGCTTGCAAAAGATAATTCAGCTGCACTTGTTGGACACTGACATTCCTTCATAGGAAGAGAAGGTGGAAAGGCCACAGACACACACCTAAGAATTCAGCCACTCCTAACCATCTTGGGGTGTCAGGGAGAGGTATAGGCTACGGAAAGGGGGCTTCATCTGTTCAGCTATAAGGAAACCATGCATGCTGGGGGAAGATTTTCCAGGGAGGCCTCTTTGGGATAACCCCCATCCCTGTCAATAAGCCTCATCCATGCTTTCAAATAAGCCCAATGAACTCATTGTTTTCCCAGAGGGACCTTCATGCAGTTGAACTTTGCTTTTCACTGGGACCTTAGAAGCAGAGGGTAGTAGATATTACGTGGTCGGCCCCAGAGAGAAAATTCTTGAAACAGTAAATACACACTGTTATAAAATTAGTGCTAAGGGGGAAATGCTCCCCCAGGAAGCAGACCCCTTACAGCAGCCTCACCTGTAACATGGCATGGTAAGCGCGAGTCATATATGCAAGCCAGACCTGTGGAAGGAAGATTGCACGGTGCCATTCTGAAGGCTGGACATGGACCTGTGGGAAAGATGAACAAAAACATATTAGACTACACAGAATTCAGAACAGAATGAAAACCTCCTTTCTCCTTTCCATTTATTTAAGCGGTCTGTTTTCTAAAACAAACCAAATTAGTACAGGACTGGAACCACAAATAATATCTTTACTATATTCCCAGTTGGAAAGAATTTGGAATCCTATAAAGACAAAATAAAGTAAGCCTGGAATTTTCTAAATTAAAGCAAATGAAACCCTGCAATAATAACAAGTTAAGATGTATTTGTAATATAAATCTTTCTCTGAAAGCCAGGGGAAAGGCTATAAAACCTCATGCCAAAGATGGGGAACAGGGTACTGTCTAACAAACTCCCCAATAATGTTAAATAAAAATAAATATGACTCATAGCCTGGATTTAAATATTCATCTCTGAAGTAATAAACATAAACTGCCAACAGAAATGCTGTGTAGAAGCCACAGTAAAAAGTGCATGCAGATGTGCATGATTCCCAGCAATCATGTGCACTGCTAGAGAGCTACCATTTCATGTGTGTGGGAATACAGGAGAAAAATGATACATGCCAACAGTGAGATCTACTACTGAGCAGAGCCCAGACAAAGCAGGTGGCTTGCATAGTCATTTTGTACACAGCAACCTTGCAACACATCTTCCCAGGGTCTGTGCCTGTTCATGATGTCTCAGGAGGAACAGCCACAGTGCTTCACAGCTCATGCATCCCTCAGTTCAACAAGCAACACTTTCATCCATGTCCCTGAGCTTTCACCCATCTCTCTATACATGAGAGAGAAGTTTGTACATAATCATGACAGAACTGTGGCAAGAAATGGGCAGGACTGTGAAGGCTCTATAGGACATCGGACAGAAGAGAACAATAGGATATAATCCTGACTTCTGTCAATCACTTCTGATGCCACAGCTGGTTTTTTTCAAACATGAGATACTTCAACAGTGTAAAATGGATACTGAGACCATGAAATGACTTGAAAGAAATTATAAAGGCTTTTTCTGACTGAGTCTTGGCACTATCAGGTGGGGTGGGAAGGGCCTTGTCAGTGTGTCCACCAATTGAAGGAATGAGTCCTCCAGCCTTGGTTTGTCTTGTACTATCCAGGAGCTAACCTACAGCCTAGGCCACATGTCCAGCTGAGAAGGAGGGCCTCAGTTTACACCCTTTCTCTGTTTCCAAATGCTGTCCTGCTTCTCTATGAATTATGTTGCCTATTCACAAAATCTATCATCATTAGCTCCTATCTGAGGGCTCAAATAAGTGCAACCTGAATTTTACTTCTTACTTAAGGACTATAAACTGTTTTCAAATTCTCTTGCCATAAATCCATGGATATCTTTGTACTACTAAAATTCTTGTCAGCCTCAACACACTGATGAAAAGAACACCGAATCATTTGGAAAGACTACAGTTTCAATCCATTCTTAATATTGACTTTGAAAAGGGAGGGAATTCTAGAAAAATGAAAATTTGCAAAAGGAATGTTGAGCTTCAAAAAAAGAAAGCTACTCATGCCAGGAAACACATCTGAAAGAGGTCATCAGAAGACCCAACTAATCCTCCTGTGGCCCTGACCAAGCTGAGAGAGGATGTATGGTCTTAGGGAACACTGGCTCCAGCCTTCCAGCCTTCCAGCCTAGACTCCCCATGCTTTATGGAATTATACCTCAATCTTAGGGTGCCCCAGAATTAGTTGAGTGGATATCATTAAAAGCACTCTCCTGAGTATTCCCTCAGAAACAACATGCTGAAAGCTAGGTCCTTTTCATTTGCATCTCAGGCTGAAAGGTTTTCCATAACCATCATTAGGAAGCTATTTCAGTTCAATCCATAGTTACTGATATTGCCTACCTTTGAGATTGAAGTTGCTAGCCTGAAAAATAAACTCAATTGGCATTCATAAAGTATGAAAATTATGTCTATTTTTGCTAGACCAGTAATAGTCAGCAGGAAACTAAAGTCAATGAAAATATCCCAAGTCATGATGTTTTAAATCTAGTTAACCCCCAGCTAAGGCAGTAGGGTCAGTAACCATTGTATCACTGAGTTTTAGTAAACATGAGAAACTCAAGTTCTTCCTGTAACTAACCATACATAGTCTTACAGTAACAGCTGTATGAGGGACTGCTCAGGTACACAGGTCCTTCCTTCTTCAGGAAGAACAAGAGGAAAGTCTACATGTGAAGGACATGGTAAATTTGATGAAACATCACTCATACACCTAAAAAGAAGTCCACACAAACAGGCAATGAGAAGAGGGGTGAGGGCTGGCATAGGCTCCAAGGTTGCATCGTGTTCTAAGTAGGTCTCACTGAGAGGGTTAAGTCTGGGTGAAAATAGGCTGACAGTGAGGACACACGTATTAAGGAGGAATGACAGTGAGGAATACACAATGGATCTGGAAATATTTGGTGGTTTCTCAGAATAATAAACATAGAAATACGATATGATAGAGCAGTTCCATTTCTAAACAGACTCCACAATGATTTCAAACAAGAATTTGTAAATAATGTCCATATCAGCATGTTCATAAAAAAAAAAAGGAAAGAAAGAAAGAAAAAAGGAAAAAAGGAAATAACCTAAACATCCATCCACAGATTAGTAAGATAATATATATGTATGTAAGATGTAATATTAGCCAAATAAACTCCTGATACATACTGGAATGCTAAACTGTAGACAAAGCCTGAAAACATACCAAATAGAAAGAAGACAGACATAAAATATCATATATTCCATCTATATGTAATAACCAGAATGGGCAAAGGTATCAGGACAGAGTGCAGATTAGTATTTGGTGACAGAGGGTAAGAGACCAAGAAGTCACAAGGTATCTTAGTCAGGGTTTCTATTCCTGCATGAACATCATGACCAAGAAGCAAGTTGGGGAGGAAAGGGTTTATTCGGCTTACACTTCCAGGTTGCTGTTCATCACCAGAGGAAGACAGGACTGGAACTCAAGCAAGTCAGGGATCAAGAGCTGATGCAGAGGCCATGGAGGGATGTTCCTCACTGGCTTGCTTGCTTGCTTCTCCTGGCTTGCTCAGCCTTGCTTTCTTATAGAACCCAAGACTACCAGTCCACAGATGGTACCACCTACAAGGGGACCTCCCCCTTGATTACTAATTGAGAAAATGCCTTACAGCTGGATCTCATGGAGGCATTTTCTCAACTGAAACTTTCTCTGTGATACCTCCAGCTTGTGTCAAGTTGACACAAAACCAGCCAGACAAGGAATGTTTAATGAGAACATGGCTCATTTGGAAGGGATTAAAATCCTGGAAAGAGAAGGGAAGAGTTGCCTAACACTGTTTCTTCTCACAGGCAGTGAATTTTAAACATCAGCATGGCTAACTGCATGCTTGGCATGTCATCTCAATCTAAAGCAAACCAACAACAACAAAACCAGAAATCACGACAAAGGCCATACATAGGCTCAGGGCTGACCTGTGTGAGAAAGAGTTAAAAAGCCAGAGTAGCTGGAGTGGACAAGATGAGGAAAAGAAAAGTGGAAAGATAAGGCCTGGTGGACTGAGGAGCTGGAAAGTCCAGACTCTTCTGGCTCTCCTTTCACAGCCTGCTTCCATTCTCAGTAATAGAGGGGTCCTCCATCCTTGGGTGTTGAGATGAACTGGATGGTCTCATTTACATTGTACAGGGACCTGATGACTACCGAGCTGAAAACTCGAGCACAGAGCATGAAAACCTTACAGAGGTGTCTACAGCTACTCAGGTTAAACAAACAAACACCACAGTGACTGTGGACACCATGGAGTAATGTGACATTTTGAAACTGTGACACTGTGGAGCAAAGGCTTCAAACACTGAGCTATCCCATTTGCTGCTCCACTTCCAATACCATGATAACCATTTGGGTCAGAAAATCAAGAGGAAGATTTGTGTAGACACAGTGAGGAAAAGAGCTGGGACTCAGAGCACCTTTGTGGTCACTGTGGTTGTTTCCTGGACAGTTTAAGCTATAGCTTTAGTGAGGGGGAGACAGAAAAGAGAATGAGAGCTAGGAGATGGGGAAAGTGACAGTATGACGAGGGAGAAGGCACTTTTTAGGATGTTAGAATAATTCTCATCTTGATGGGTGCTGGTTACAGAACTATGTGTACCTGCCAAGATGCATAGAGTATACACTAACAGGGAATCAATATCAAGTTATAGCTCAATAAAAACATACATAGTTTGCATGTATTAACACACTGGAGTGTATCAAGATATGAATATATATATATATATATGTTTTTCAAGACAGGGTTTCTCTGTGTAGCCCTGGCTGTCTTGGAGCTCACTCTGTAGACTAGGCTGGCCTCGAACTCAGAAATCCGTCTGTCTCTGCGTCCTGAGTGCTGGGATTAAAGGCATATGCCACCATTGCCCGGCTAATATTCGTAATTTTATGTTTAATGTATCAGTTAAATTTCTTTTAATTAAAAAAAAAAAATCAAAAGTAGAGCCAGAAATGTGGCTCGGTAGTTAAGCGCATGTGCTGTTCTTGCAAAGGGCCTGAGTTCAGTTCCCAGCACCTAGGATTGGCAGTTCACAATGCCTGTGACTCCAGCTCCTGGGGTATCCAGGGCTTCTGGTCTCTGTGGACCATGTGCACATACCCTCACATGCACACATGATTAAACATAATAAATCTTTTAAGAAATCAAGAGTAGTTAGAAAACCACTGCATTAGAACACATTTCTCAGATGTGAAATCGGAGGTGGCTCGTCCATCAGCATTTAAAACCCACCCTTTCATCTTTCCCATGCCTGTCAATATCATCTATCAATAATCCGCTATTGAGGTTTGAAACCTTGGACTTGCCTTGGAAGTCTCCCTTGGCTCACCAATTAAGCCAATTTCTGAAATGCCTTTCCATGCTTTGGCATGGAAGCACTTTGGCATGCTTCCTTCCATGCTGGCCTAGTCCCATCCCTCCCCACGTGACTATGACACCACCTATCAGGTCATCAGTGCCCTCGTACATCTCCTAGGCCACCCCGGCACAAATGGTGCTGACTACTCAGAACTTCTGAGAAAACTCTTTACTGGTTCATGAAGAATACCGTGAAAGCATCTTATAGTACCCAACATCGTCTCAGGATCAAAACAACATCGTTCACTGGAGGGATAACTGTCCTGCTCCAAGAGCCTCAACGGACCTCTCCGTAATCCTTATGCCTCTGAACTACACACCAGTTCCCACATTTCCCCTGCTCTTCACTCACTCTCCACTTGTCGTACCCTCACTTCCTATCATTTCAACATACTGAGCTGATGTCTCTCACCTCTACAGTTCTAGTATGCTATGCACATCTGAACCTTCACACAATTCCAAGGCACACAGATCACATCTTGGTTTTTCTGGGATCCTTTTACATTGCCTGTAACACTGCTTATGCACACCCACTGAGTCAAAACTATTTAAATATACTACATCTCCTTAACAGAGATGTTTGTCATATTAAAATTATAAAGTGAAATTTTAAAAGT
Source organism: Rhynchomys soricoides (assembly GCA_019843965.1). Classification (NCBI taxonomy): domain Eukaryota; kingdom Metazoa; phylum Chordata; class Mammalia; order Rodentia; family Muridae; genus Rhynchomys; species Rhynchomys soricoides. The sequence continues at coordinate 1,545,621 of JADRCH010000303.1, read as the reverse complement.
AATCATCACTTGGGAGGCAGAGACAGGCAAATTTCTGAGTTCGAGGCCAGCCTGGTCTACAGAGTGAGTTCCAGGACAGCCAGGGCTGTACAGAGAAACCCTGTCTCGAAAAACCGAAAAAGTAATCATAAAACTATTGTGCTCAACTTTTTATTATAAACCTTGTAATTAACCTGGGGCCTCACATGTTGTTGGTAGCTAGGCAAGCACTTTATCACTGAGCTATATCCTAAGCCTTCATTCACTTTTTATTTTGAGACAAGTGCTCACTAACTTACCTAGGCTGGCCTTAAACTTATGACTTTTCTGCCTCAACTTTTTGAGCTGTTGGGATACAGGCCTGCATCACCAGACCCAGATTGGCATACAACTTTTAATCATTCTAGAAACACAAAGCTTTAAAAAAAAATTTAGAGCCAGGCATAGTGGCATATACGTCTTTTAATCCCAGTACTTGGGAGGCAAAGGCAGGAGAATCTCTGCGTGTTTGGGGTCAGCCTGGTCTATACAGGAGTTCCAGGACAGCCAGGAATAGAGAGAATTTGTCTTAAGAACAAACAAACAAATAAAAAAAAAAACTTGTCTGAGTCAACATAGCTAAAGTAAACATATAATTATTATTTAAACCTTATAGGTACATGCCCAAAATATTCCAGGCTAGAAATATTTATTTTCAGGTAAGTATCTACTAAGTGAAAATGTTATATTTTATAGGGAGTTTTAGAAACTTTATAATTTGAAATGCCATAAGCATCTAGATTATGATTTAGTGTGCCTGAAATACCAGTTCATGGAGATATCCTGCTCAGAAACACAATTTTTAAATATGAAAGAATGTTGGGAGGGAGAACAAAACATACATTTCCCCCATATGTTTGCCTAATGGAACCACACAACTCGCTCTGCTTCTTGAACAGACAGCATTGTGTGATTAAACGTATAATAATCCTTTTTACAGACATCCAACAACTACTCTAAGTCAAATAAAAACTTTTGATAAGGTTATTTTTAAAACTAGAGTAGGATAGGTAGAGCAGTGTGCAAAACCTGACAGATAAGCAAGTATTTTTTATTAATTGTATGACCCCAACGTCATAAAACAAGACAATTACCCTGCTCACAATTATCAAAATCACCTGCACCTCAGCACTGGCCATCACCACCAACACCACCACCAGCACCAGCAGCACCATCACCTCCACCTCCACCACTTCCACCTCCACTATCACCTCCTCCTCCTCCTCCTCCTCCTCCTCCTCCTCCTCCTCCTCC
>JADRCH010000303.1:1514655-1544249 GCA_019843965.1 Rhynchomys soricoides | reverse complement strand
ACCTCCACCACCACCACCTCCACCACCACCTCCACCACCACCACCACCACCACCACCTCTACCACCATAATAATAAACACAACAAAGGAAAAGAATAAAGGGCTTTGATTTCAGTTGCTGCATGGAATACAAAGGAGTATCAACCCCACACTCATTCCTTCAGAAGAAAAGCCGTTTTCACCTGTTAGAGGTCCTAAACGGCATTCCCCGCAGGACTGTTTATAAGTATGAATAAGAGGCTTCAACTTTGTGTCATTAGTAATCCCGTGGCTACAGGGTAACTTTCTGCCATCCCCACTCACTGATAAATAGTAAGAGAAGAGAGGGTGTAAGAGGACGCCTTGTTAAAGGGCAAGGCCCTCATCTTCTTGTAAGTAGTTTCCAGACATTCAATCTTCCCCCGCCCCTACCTCTCCCCTCCATCATTGTCTCCCCACCCCATTTCCTATCAGGATAACATTAGCTTGAAAGCTGACAATTCAACTGCATCTCAAGTAACCATTTACTCTGTTATTTAATAGAAGGGGAACCCAGTTACCATAACAACTCACATCCACATGGTAATTACGGAGTATCTAAAACACAGCAATCCATACTTTTCACAGTATTTGCTAGGGAGAATCTGTAAGAGGCACAGATATAATTTCTTCCCACTATTATTCGCAATTTTCACGCAGTTGTTTCATATTGCATAAATGTGAACAATACTCCTGTACCTTTAAAGAAATATTTCTAAGACAAAGGAGCCATTGAAAGAAAAGGTGAGGCTGCACTTCTTATATTTCAGGCAAGTGGCTACACAATATCTAACTTGAAACAGCTTGGAGGAAAAATTACAGAATTACAAAAGCAAATTAATTTTTAATGGATAAATATTAAATAGTGATTACTTGAATAGTAATAATAATAATAATAATAAGAAGAAGAAGAAGAAGAAGAAGAAGAAGAAGAAGAAGAAGAAGAAGAAGAAGAAGCAGCAGCAGCAGCAGCAGCAGCAGCAGCAGCAGAAGCAGCCATACCACCACCACCACCAATGTTTTTGTTCAGGGTCCAGCTTCCAGTATGGCTGAATAAGCTTTCTCTAAAATACAATTGGAAGAGCAGCTCATTACTTAATGCTAAGCATAAACACAGCTGGGAGAAAGTCATGAACTTTGACTGCCATTCTCATACCAGGATAAGCCACCGTTGCCTAATTTAGAAGAGAATGTCATGTTAAAGTAGTAAATGCCAAAATATGATGGGACTGTCAGCAAACCCCAGGGAAGAAAACAACCACTAGCCCTCAGCTTCCTCCCAAAGGGTGGAAAGTATGTATCAGGGCAGAGGAAGGCAATAGATAAGCCTGGACAATAGGCTATGACCACCAGTGGGGCTCAATTCAAACGATCAAAGACAGAAGGCACATGGTTTTACCCAACTCTAAGAAGATACTAGTCATGTGGGATTAACTCTGTATCAGACATAGATCAGCAATCCTTTCAAATGTGTAATAGCACAGAAGAATGGAATATCAGGTTTTTGGGGTTTTTTTGAAAAGGAGGAAAATAAGGGGAAATTTATGAGATGACTTTACATAAATAGTTCACCATGGCATCGAAAAGCCTTAGTTTAGCTGACACATCTTTCTTGACAAGTATTAATAAAGTATTACATATAAAATATATGTCAAGTGATATATATGATAAACACCCGTTCCAGTCCAGCACATAAAGGGCTTACAATCCACAATTCATGCTAAGAAGCACAACTGAGAAGCTGATGCACCGCATGGCTCTCTGAGACCTGTAAGGGATTACATCACAGCAAAGTGCAGCTGGAGAGTAAGCAGGCAAACACAGAGAAGTGCCACTTATTGAACAGTCACCAAGAGGCAGATACCTAATGGTAACAAGAACCTTGGTACAAAATCCCAGATTGGACACAGTCAGGGAAGAGTTGGACAATCAGTGGATCAGAAGCCTAAGTCATTAAACCACCACACGCCACTGCATGATCCACTTAGAGCAGAATTTTCAAATTTTCACAATAAATACAAAATAAAAGTCACCCTATACATCTGACATCTGGGAAGGGAAAGAAATCATTCTGGAATACACCATTAGAGGAAGCCTAAGTTAATGCAGTTAGTAAGTGATAGTTTGAGACTTACTATGTAGCCTAACTGCATTTGAACCTGCAATTTTCCTGCTCCAGCATCCCAAGTGCTGACATTACAGGCATACTCCAATGTATCAGGCTTGTAACTGGGTTTTATGAGAGCCTAACTAACCCAGAGGGAGGGAAATATATAAATCCAATCTCTTTTATCCATCTATGTAGAAAAGATGTGCATAAATCATGGCTACCCTATGTTACCTTGCCTCAAGGCAGTAGAGGGAACTGAAAAAGACATGGGAAACATACAATCACACTAATTTAAAAAAAAAAAAAAGACCTAATTATGTGATTAAAGCATGATTCCACCTTACCACAACCTCCTTACTAAACAATTTTACATCATGTCCTGTGTTCAGTAAAAGAAAAGGCACAATAAAAGGCAAAAAAAAGTTTGAAGAAATCAAACAGGAATAGGAACCAGAGGCAAACAGTTTGAATCTCATTCCTGGGATTTAAAACAAATTAATGCATAATGACTGGGATGGACACAGTAGACAGCATGAAAGAGCAAAAGGCAAAAGTCCTAAGAAAGAACCAAAAAGAAACTAAGGATCAAAAAGCCCTGCTGCAACAGACATGGAAAATGCCTTTGGTGTGTTTAATAGACATGGCTCAACTAAGGAAAGAATACCTAAGCTTGAGGATGTATCAATAGAAATCTTCGAATCTGAAGAGCAAAGAGAAAATACCAACAAACAAAGATAGAATGCCCAAGGTCTGTGAAAATGTTACCAAACATGCAACATGCATAATAATCAACAGTCAAGGCCTGGGCATGAAAAGGAAATCTCCTGGGTCTAGATGGAGACCTGACATTCCAGCCGGGTAGGTCAAATCCCCAGTTAGAGGACCACTCCTAGGAAGGTGGTACCACCCCTATGAAGGTTGGGGTCACCTTATGCCATGCAGAATAACAGAACCCTACTCTGAGAACAGTCTCTTATACAGTACACCCATGCTGCTTCTGTACTGAACCCACTTTTCTGAATTACTCAGAAAAAAAAACACAGTTTAACTTTTCCTTTTCTCCTTTGTATTTTTGTTCTAAACATGCTTTTTAACAGATTTTATCAGGCAAAGCTTGCCTTTCAGGACACATTTTTCTTTTAAGTAACTTTTACACTGAAGAAAAGGATACAGATTAAAATCTCAAAGCTACACAAAGAAAAAAAGAACACCAGAGCAAGTACACAGAAAGGTAAAATGAGATTTGGCTTTCATAACTGATCTAACAGTAAGTTTATTCAAAATAATATCATGCTTATGCACATGCAAGATGAATGATACTGTGTTTGTTACTTTTATACAACAGGGAACAGAATCAGTGAGGGAACTTAAAAGAAAGGAGTTTGATTTGGGCTGAGGGTTTCCTAGCTTTCAGTCTATGGTCCTTGGTTCTGTTGATTCTGGGCCTGAGATAACAGAGCAATGGCGTGGCAGGAACATGTGGAAAAGAAGCCTGCAAACCTCATGGGAGAAAACACTAAAAGCAATAGCAGCAGCAGCAGCAGCAGCAGTAATAGTAGCAGTAATAATAATAATAATAATTATTATTATTATTATTATAATAATAGCAGCAAAAACTGGGCTAGCAAGATGGCCCAGAATGAAAACACATTTGCTGCCAAGCCTGTCTTGTGGTTGACTCCTGGGCTCTACATGGAAGAATTAGAGAATCAAGTTGTTCTCTGACCTTCACATGCTCTGTAGCATGTACGCCCCCACACCATAAACAAATAAATGTTATAAAAAAAATTGGAACAGTAATAATTGAAATTAAAAACTAACGGCTGGGTCGTTGAAACGTTTAAATGAAAACCATAAACCTGTAGCAAACAAAACTAGAAAAAAACAAGGAGCAAAAAAATAGTTACATTGAATTAAAGAAAAGATACAACTCCAGATCCTACAAAAATTAGAAGAGTTAATGAAGAACACTATGTACTAACTCAATGACCCAAATTAATAACCTAGAAAAACAGACCAATGTCTTGAAAAGCAAAGCTCCAAGGTTCACATGAAAAACACATTATCTGGATAGTCTCCACCTTTTAAGAAAAATTACCTTTTAAACAGTTAATAACGTTTCAGAATAGAAGTTTAAGCCTCAGATGTGCTCATAGTTAACTGCTACTAAACATTTAAGGAAGCAATCATTCTGATTTTCTATTGCTTCTTTTAGAAGACAGAAGCAGACACTTCCTCACTCTATTAAGTTGGTGTTACCTGATTTGAAACCAGAAAAAGACACTGACAAGAAATCCACAGAACAATATTTCCCATAAACATAAATATAAAACTCCTCAAATGCATGAGCAAAATGAGCATAACAATGTATAAAAAAATTTATACACCACAATTAGTGGTATTTATCCAGTGAGAGTGGATCAATATTTGAGAATGTATGAGATTACACGTCAGATCAATATTGTAGAAAAGAGCGCTTGAGGAACTCAAAACCTATCATGATAAAAACAAAAAAACCAAACCAAACCAAAGCAAACCCTTCCAACTAGTTTAATCAAGGATTAGTCTAAGCTTGACAAGGAAAGTCTACACAACACCCCAAGCCAAAAGAATCCCATAGAACACACATGGCGAAAACCTGAAAGCCTTTTTTAAAGATCGGAACGAGGCAGAGATGTCAGTTCTCAGCAGTTCTTTACAAGACCATACCGGAAGTCCTCACTGATGCAATATGATAGAAACAGAAAGTTTAACATACACTGGAAGGAAAGAAAAAGATTGCCTCTGCCACAAACAACACATGCATTTACACATAAAATCCAAACAAACTGGCCAAAAGATCCAGGAATTAGTCACTTTAGCAAAGCTAGTATAAACAAGAGTACGCAAAACCCAACCGCATTCCCTGATATCTACAACGAATACATAAATATTAAAATGTGAGACTCAGTGACATAGCAATATCACCTGAAACGGATGTGTGGGTACAAATGTATGGAAATATTTACAAGGTCAACATGAAAAAACCATAAACTATGAAAAACCAATGAGTCAAATAAATGGAGAGATATGCTCAGCTTATGAATAGGAAGATTCAACCATAACTGTATGCTCCAGTGAGGTTCCAATCAAATCCTAGAATGGTATTTCAGAAATACCAGCAAACTGATTCTAAACCTCAAATGGCAAAGTAAAGAGAAGAAGAAAGGGGGGCTGGAGAGTTGGCTCAACAGGTAAGAGCACTTACTGCTATCTCAGAGTTCTGTTCCTACATGGTAGTTCACTGTGGCATGTACCTCCAGTTCCAGGGGACATGGTGTCCTCTTCTGTCCTCTGCAGGCTCCTGCACACATAGATTCATATAGGCATGCACTCATACATGAAAATAATGAATGAATGAATGAATGAGGGAATGAATGAATGAATTTTAATAAGCAAAGGAGTCAATGAAACAAAGAGGAACATTAAGTAAGTGTGATTATGGGACCTTAAACCTTAATATTCAGCTATAGTTAAGGTAGAAAAGGAAACCTCATTGTGTATACATAGGAGCAATAAGCAGAAAAGTCAAACAGGATGAATCCTAGTTGTAAAATGTAGCAGTTAGTAAATTTAACAAAACGCCTACAAGATTTAAAATATGTAAACAAAATGTTAACGTAACTAAATGCAAAGATATACATTGGTCATGAGTACAGAGACTCTGTCCCTAAGATTTCAGTTTTCTGCCAAGTGGCCTACAGAATTGATGTATTTATAATCCACAACAGAGCAGGCATGTGATTTTCTTAAAGCTGTATTTATGTTTATATAGAAAAGCAAAGGGCCTAGATACCACTTCAATTCAAGGCTTACTGCTAGGTAAAAATAATTAAGATGTATGATTTGGGTAAAAGTACAGAAATGGTAACAAATAGAAAACACACACATCTGAGAAAGAAGAAGAGAGGGAGGGAGGGAGAGAAAGGGAGAGGGAAGGAAAATGGAGGGGGGATGATTTTTGGCAAAGGTACTTAAGTACAAGTGTAAAACTTCTACATGAAAACATAGCATACCTACAAACTGACTAATAAATACACTAAACATGCAGCACCTACTCAGTAAAATACTGATCTGCACAGAAAGCAATGCAGAACCAATGTGGGCTATAACAGGGACAAGCCTCACTTTACCTTACTTGCAAGTAGCCACACCCAATTAACCATACATTTTGAGTGTATATATAAAATGAGTGAGTTTTATGATATGCAAATTATACCTCTACTTTAAAAATTAATGAGTAAAAGTTAAGCAGAAGAGAAAAGGAAAATTCTTGTAATCTTGTTTCAGATTTTAAAAAGCCATAAAAAGAAAAATGTGACAACTTAAGAGTCTTCAAAATTAAAAGTTTGATTTTCAAAAGACAGCCATTTTTAAGGAAATGACAGTACTAGGTAAAAATCCATTTCTAACATAAATTTTATATCTAGAATGTGTAAAGCCCTTTCTTCAGAAAACAAATTTTCAGGAAAAAAAATAGTAGAAATATCATACACCTCATGGAAAACTGAGGATGACAAACAGAAAAGTGAAAAAATGCTGAATACCATTTATCAGTGCAGAAATGAACAACCTACCCATTACTGCCACTGGCAGGGAGGCAGGCAGAGAACTCTTATATCACAGGGGCAGCTACAAGCAGACAACCACTGGGAAGCAGTCTACTATAAAGATCTAGGTTCAATTACCAAATACCCCAACAATCTCACTTTTGGCTCTTTCTCTACTAAAAGGAAGTGACATCAGCACAAAACAGATGTCAACACAAAAATATCTGAGTAGTTCAGTGAGAAATTATCATAAAAATGTTTATACGACCACCAAGAACCAGATGCAAACCAAAGGTCCACCACCCACTAAACTGATAAACAAATGAAATTCTCAGTAAAAAACTTCCAGAGATACAAAGCAGAGTTTGAAGAAACTTCTAGAAAAATGCCAAACAGGCTCCAGAAAAAATCAAAACAAAACAAACAGTGTCAGACAACAACAACAAATAAGGCAGGAGCAAGGGGGAGAGCTAAGTGTCAAGGTAGACTTAAATGATTGACCTGGAAGGGGGCAGTGATCTTCATGAACTGCAGTTTCACTCTCTGATTTCTGTTACTCACCGTCAACCAGTCTGATAGTAAACTGAAAATCCCATAATGAAATGGTTTGCAGGCTTGAATTTACATGCTGTCCAAAACAGTGTGAGGAAACCTTTTACTGCCCCACTCTGGATGTGAAACATTCCTTCACTGTGTCTGTACTGTATGCACTACCTGCCCCTTAGTCCTAGCTTACTCAGAAGCCATATTAACTTTCAAGGTATTGTTGAGCTTGTATTCAAGTAACCCATATTTTAGTTAATAATGTCTCTAACCTTAAGAATGGTGGGACTGGTAGATCAGAAATGCCAAAGCAAGCCAAGGAGTGAATAAGTAAAAGCTGTGGACTTAATAAAGAAATTTTAAAAAATTCCCTTCATATGGTTGCTAAGCTCTACAGTAACAAACTGAAATTGAATTCCAGGGTTCAATATCCAGACTCTTCCACTTAGCTGCTTTATGATCTTGAACAAATTAACAGGACCTACCTCAGACCGTGCATGTGGAGATTAAATGAATGACTATACTGTGCTCCTCTGATTATTATTCTGAGGTCACGTCCTAATAAAACATTACAAACTGAAAATGTCCTAACTTGAAAATACATGTAATTAACCTAGCTTGCCAGGCATCCTAGCTCAGCTGCACAGTAGTACACTGCAAAATGCAGCAGCTTTTCACAGTGGTGGTGTGGCTTGCTCGGCTACAGTTTACTGCCCTTGTGCAGGATCAAGAAAGAACATTGTTCTATATGTTGCTCACCCAAGAAAAATGTAAATTCAAAGTATTGTTTCTACTAAAGCCATATAAGTTTTGGACCATCAGAAAGTCAACATACAGTAAGCTAAAACACACTGTGTCTGGTATGTATACTGTATGTACTGCAGTAGTGATACAGGACCGTTAGAGTGTATAAGCTGATTATAAGTTGCTCGTATTGCAAGTATTGCTAGTCAACTCTTCAAAACTGTCATTATTTCTGGTTAAACAGTTTAAGAAACAACTGGCCCAGGGACTAAACCACCAACTAAAGAGTATACATGGGCCAGTCCATGGCTCCCACTACATATGTAGCAGAGGATGGCTTTATCTAGCATCAGTGGGAGGGAAGCCCTGGGTCCTGTGGAGGCTTGTTGTCCCAGAGAGGGGGAATGCTAGAGGAGTGAGGCGGGAGTGGGTGAGTGGGTAGGGGAACACCCTCTTAGAGGCAAAGGGGAGGGGGACGGGACCAGGAAGGGGGATGACATTTGAAATGTAAATAAATAAAATGATTAATAAATTTTTAAAAAGAAACCAATGGATCATTCCATCTCTGATTGTGTACGTGTGTGTGTACCTGTTCACATGTGCACACATGTGCATGCATGGAGGCCAGAAGAGTGTTGAAACACAGAGAGCTAGAGTTACAGGCAATCATGAGCTGCATAATGTGGGTGCTTGACCTGGAGCTCCTGTTAACAACACAGTTAAACTCCACAACAACACAGTTAAGCATGAGGCCATGTGAACTGAGTCTGAACTAAAATCCCATCATAGATTTAACAAAATTCTGTTCAAAAGGCCCTCTAACTGACTCACAAACGATACTGTCATCCCTCTGAGATTTACTAGGCCCTCTATAACACAAGCTCCAAGTATCTTAGACCATATGTGGAACATATCTCATAGCTCCTGATACAGTAGCTAAATTTATCATAGCTTCTACTAGCCCATACCTTTTAAAAATTTTTCTGTTCTGATAACTTCTCATAAAGAGTTTAAACTTGGATTTATCCTGAAAATACCTACACAAAGATCTTAAAATGATTAAGGTAGCAAATCTCTTTCTTCTCCATGCTAACTAAGGAGATGCCTGGGAATAACAGATACAGAAATGACCTGTTTTCCTCTGCTTTGCTTAAGCATTTTACCCGAGAGAAACAATACTTCTTCCACGATTCTTTCTCTTAACTGAATGAAAGACACTGTTATCAAAAAAGACTTCAAGTACTCTGCAGGAGCCAGCATGATGACCCCATAAGTGAGGGCACTTACTTGCTGCCAAGCCTGACAGCCTGAGTTTCACCCTATTGCCCATGAGGTAGAAGGAAAAAAGAACCTCCTACATGTTACCCTCGGAATCCTATGTGTGTCACAGGCATGCACATACATAAAAAGGTAAAGGAAGGGGGTCCGAGGGTGCTGAGCACAGGAGAGCATTCGCCTCTGAGCAGGATAACCTGGGTTCCATACCAGAAACCACATGGTGGAAGGAGAAGCCTCTTCCTGCAAGTTGTCCTCTGACCTCTCACATCCATCATATTCTCTCTCTCTCTCTCTCTCTCTCTCTCTCTCTCTCTCTCTCTCTCTCACACACACACACACACACACACAGAGAGAGAGAGAGCAAGTTTTTAAGAGAAATAAAGGGGAAGTATTTTTCTTTACATAAGTTGAAATTCAATTTAAACAATGTAAGTTAAACATTGCTGAAATAAGTAAACAAGTAAAATCTTTAATAATACTGCTGAGCAGTGGGGAAGTGTCAGCTCTCTGTTGTAGAAACACAGGACTTTGTATCCTATTTGGCCAGCTATTTTGGAAGGCATTAAAAGCAACCTATACTAATTGTGGCAAGGAAGAAAACCATTCCAAACAAACTCAAGTCATACACATAAAGGGAAGGGAGGAACTCTAAAGCACAAAGGGCTGATGGGGTGTAGAACAGCACCTACTTCATGAAGGAGGGCCAGTGTCCTCTGTTTGAAGCTTCGCCCTCTACTGGCCATCAGTCGATTCAGTGGCTTGCCATCTTTGCTCTGATACATGGCAACATCATAGCAAAACAGCATGCCACCTTTTAAAAGAAAAAATTCAGAATGAGCATTTTCAATGAGAGAAAATTATAAATTATATTCTCAGTAATCCACACGCAGCCAATATGGATGAAGAATTTACAAATGAAAATATAAATTATTGAGCAAATTATTATTTTTGAATATTGGCATCCAAAGAATGGAAAAATGGATATAAAAAGTAACATTTAAAATATAATTTATTTACAAGTCACTTATAATTAATATGTATCAGTATAAATATTTACAAAAAAAGAAAATTTATAATATGAAATCATTTCACTTTTTTTTTTCTTTTGTTTTTTTGAGACAGGGTTTCTCTGTGTATCCCTGGCTGTCCTGGAACTCACTCTGTAGACCAGGCTGGCCTCGAACTCAGAAATCCACCTGCCTCTGCCTTCCAAGTGCTGGGATAAAAGGTGTGCGCCACCACTGCCCAGCTTCATTTCACATTTTACAAACCATGAGTACTATCTATTAAACTTTATCCTAAGATAAGTTTCATTAAATAAAAGTATGTGCACATATAATGTCAACTCTTGATAAAATAAGGCCCTTAGTCCATGCTCATATATTAACAAGCTGAGCTCACACCTGCATCAGCAAACTTTTGGTTGGGCCTCTTTTTCCTGCCTTTGTAACTGTGGTTAACTGAGTTCTCAATGAACTTCCAGCACTAGGTAGGCCCCATGTCAATCAAAAGTCAAGGAAGCCAGTAAAGTAATTTATGGCAGCCCTAGGTAACTTGTGGAAACTTGGTAATTCTGAGCCAACAAAAAGACATTCAAGGACCAAGATGGCAAAATATACAGATGACTACATTTTCAACATCTATTCTTAGTATTGACAGAGAAAAGTGCACACTTTATAAATGTGGCTCAGTAAGCTGTTTTTCACTGAGAAGACATGTCTGAGCAGAACCCAGATCAAGGAGCAAGTCATTTTGTGCCTCTCAAGAAGCCTTTGGGCACACCTTCCTTCCTGTCATGCCTCCCACTCGGCTGGCAGCAGCACTCCGAGCAGCCACTTTGCCTATCATGGTTCTTTGATTCTTTTTGTGAATGGAGTTAGACCATGAAGAAGCCCTCATATCTCACTTTCTTCGCCCACCCTCGTTGTTTTCAGAATCATCTTGCTCTCACTGGCAGTTGGAGCCTACATATTCTCTCATCTTATTCCTTCACATGAATATGCAATATTTGTGCATTCGTTTTCCTGCAAACAGGCATCAAATAGCTCCTGAGTTAAACAGTGGGCAAATAGTACTGCTGAGGAATTTATGTCTCTGGCAGCATCAATCAGGGTTCAAATTCTGTAAAAATAAAATCTCAAGGATGTAGGAATTTTTTCACAATCAATTTTAAAAATATCAAAGAAGCTTATGTTTGCAACAGCTGTCCTAGTTACTGAGCCGACAGCCTTTGCTCGGTGTCCATGGGATCAGTTCCAAAACCCCCATGGTTAGCAAAATTCATGAATATTCAAGTCCCTAATATAAAATAACATAGCATTCGCATATAATCCAATCACTTCCTCCTGCATTTCTTATGACCTCTATATTATTTATAAAGAATACAATGCAGACATCAGCATGGCCTAAACAGTTGCTGTGCTGCATTGTTTGGGGACTAATCACAAGAAAAGGTCTTCTTATGTTCAGAACAACTGTAAACTTTTAGAAATACTTTTGATCTGCAGTTGGTTGGATCCTCAGATGTAAAAGCCCATGGGAACATGGTATTTTTATATTTTATCCATTCCAGTGGTATGAAATGATCTTATTACAGTTTCAACCCAAGTTTTTCTTGATGTTAAAATTGATTATCTTCTCATATGTTCACGGTCTGGTGAACACCTCTCTTAATCCTATCAGACTGTGAGTTTAGTCATTTCTGTCTCTTCTCCATCTCCTCCTGGAACCTCCTTCCCAACAACAAAGAAGCCCCTCCTACTTTCCAGCCTCCCTTTTGTATGTGATCCAATGGGCTTAGTTACAGTTCTTAGCCCAAGTATGGGTAGGAGATTATTCCTGGAGCAAGGGCAACTTAAGAAAATGACACCTGTCCTTCCCCACACCCTTACCTGTCAACAGTTTGTTCAAGAGCATAGTTTGCAAAGTCATAAGACCCAAGGGAGAAACCTAGTACTAGTTTTGCTAAATGGTCATGTTGACAATGTGCCTTCTAACTATTCATGGTATACTCATTGATGGTGCTGAGTCCATCTTTCATTGCAGTGAGCAACGGTTAATGTTGAAAACAATTGATGGTGAACTATCCTCTTTTCTAAGTGTCAACTCAGGCAGTTTCTAGCATTTCTATTAAATAATTTTCATTACTTCACATTCTTCAGGTGGCCTTCATCAGATATGTACACCATAAACATCTTCAGTGTATTTGTCTTTTTTAAATTTAGAGCTTTTAGATCTGGGAAGATGGTTTAATCAGTAGTGTGCTTGCCACACAAATGTGAGGACATGAGCTCAGTATCTAGTACTGATGGAAAAAGCAAGGTGTGATGACACATGTTTGGAACCCATGCACTGGGTAGGCAGAGACAGGTAGATCCTTAGAAGTCACTGGGCCAACCTGTGCGCTGGTTCAGAGAGATGCACACACTCAGATAATAAGGTAGAGGACCAAGGAAAACACTTTCCCCCAAGTGTAAGGGCTGCATGTGCATCCTGACACGTTTGTATACATGGACCATAAAGCACAGACAGATAAACATTGAATAAAAATAAACACAGTAGAGCTTTCCATGATAGAGATCATGGCTATTCTCCGCATCACTGCTATAAATCAGTGACACACTGACTATTGTGCACGATGCACACTATATGCTTTTTCTCAGTCTATGCATCACTGCACTAACACCAAATTACCAATTACTGTGAGCTTATAATAGTTTTTGACATCTGATAATGTATGTCCTCCTACATTGCTGCTGATGTTCTTCAAGATGGCCTTGGTTTATTTTTGGGTTTCTATATTTCCACAGTTTTTGGAATAAGAATGTCAACTATCAAAAATGTATTGTACTGATTATGATTTACTTAAATCTATATAATAACTTATAGAGAACTTAAATTTTTACAATACATAACCTTCTAGCCCATAAATATACATCACTATGTTTGTTTTTTCTATATTATTTCTGTAGCTGAAAAAATACAGGTTATTGATTTGTTTTAGATATTCAATATATATGATGCTATTATAGGTTTTAAATTTTATTTTCTATTCATTATAGTATATAAAAATACAACTGATTTTATATATGCATTTTTTTATAGATATATGTGCAGCACGCTACTGAATGAAATTCAACTATATTTTGGACTGTCTATGAATATAATGTCATCTGCAAGTAATGAATGTTTTGTTTCTTTCATCCATGTAGCTTGTATTTCTTTTCCTCAGCTAACTTCACTAGCCATAGCTTCTGGTCCAATGCTGAGGAAAAGTCCTGATAACCACGTTCATTTTTTTTTTTCCACTATCAGAGAGCAAGGCCATCAATATTTCAGGATTAACTATGAGTATGTATTAGTGGTTGGTGGTTGTTCCTTATCAAAACAAAAGTTTCCATCTATATATAATTTTTAGTAAGTCTTTTTGGCATCAAGAACTTGTGCTAAATTTTTTAGATTTTTTTCCCTGCACATTTGAATCTACTTAAAGCCTGATCAGCCTTTTAAGTTAACATAATGAATTATATTGGCTTTGAAACATTCACTTTGTCTTGCCCTTTACATGTATTGCTTAAGTCAACCTCCCTCCCTCCCTACCTTTCCACCTGTGCTCACAGGAAAAGGGTGGTGCATTAAGTTTCCTGTCTTGTAAAGTCATGTCAAGTTCTCGTGTTAGTATTATGCTGGTCCCATAGAGAAGAATTCTTTTTTCTGTGTTCCTGCTGCAGTCTGTATAAATTTACTCAAGAAGTCACTTATACCCAAGTTTTCTTTGTAGGATGACTATTAGGTAAAAGAATGAATTTCAAGAGTAAATATCAAATTGTTCATATGATGTATTTCTCCCATCAGTTTTATATTTTAGGGACTTCTGTAACTCACTTAAATGTTCCTTGCAGCACTTCTTTTTCTGAACAGTGTAAGATCTGCAGGAGCCTTTCTTCTCCCTCACACAGGCCTTCTCAGCCTTCCGTAGCTGTTGACTGGTTACAGACTACTATGACCTTCCCTTGATTTGCTATTCTTTCCTAAGCTCTTTTAAACAGAAGTTTGTTTTCCCTTCCTTGTTTCTAATATGTACACTGAAAGTGCCCATTTCTGTGCTGACTGGTTTTTGTTTTTGTTTTTTAACTTGACACAAGATGGAACTATTTGGGAAGAGATACATTTATGGAGAAAATGCTTCCACCAGATTAGCCTGTAGCAAAGTCTGTAGGGCATTTTCCTAATATTAACGATCAGTGTGTGAGAGCTCAGTACACTGTGGGCAGTGCTACCCCCGGGCTTGTGGTCTTGGGTCTAAATAGAAAGCACACTGGGTAAGCCCCAGGAAGTAAGCCAGCATACAGCACATACAGCACCACAGTTGGTCTCTGCCTCAGTTCCGGCCTCCTGGTTCCTGTCGTGAGCTCCTTCTCTTGGTCATAGACTGTAAACTTTAAAGTGAAGTCAACCTTCCCTCCCCAAGTTTGCCTTTGGTCAGAGCATTTTTTTTTTATCACAGCAACAGAAAGCAAAGTAAGACAATTTCTCTCTGAAAACCACTGTGGTAGCTCAGTGGATAAAGCATGAGAACTTAAATTTGGATTCTAACACACACACACACACACACACACAATCATGGCCATTTGTATATGTGTAACTCCAATACTGTGGGAATAGAAATATTTGAATGCCTGGGGCTTATTAGCTACTAGCACAGAGCCAGGTTCAGAGAGAAACTCTGTCTCAAAGGAATCAAGTGCAAAGTAATATACAAAGCCATACTGTATCCTCCTCTGGACGCCACAAACATATACACAGGTGAATACATTCATACAGACACAGACAGACAGACAGACACACACACACAGAGAGGCATCTTCACATATATATACCACTTGCTCATACTTATGTATACACACACAAAACCAATCAGTCTACAGAAAAACATTGTAGCTACATAACACAAGTTATTCTATGGTTTGTCTTCACTATCGTATAGTTCCAATGAAAATTTAAAGTATCTTCATTGGTGTACTCATGTATAAAATAACTGACTCCACTGTCATTCCTGTGCATGTCCAGCATGTGTTGGATCATATTTGTATTGCCATCACCCCTTAGTTCTCACCTCCTCTTAGTACCCTCCCCCTTCCCGAACAGTCTCTTTTACTTTCATGTCGTATTTTTAAAATCTGGATTGCGAACATGCAGTACGTCCTTCTGAATCTGACCTATGTCACTCAATAGATGACATATACTTTACCTGCAAATGACATGATTTTCTCCTCTCAATGGAAAAATAAAATCCACATGTTTGTAAACTATGGGTTATTATTATTATTATTATTATTATTATTATTATTAGTGGTGGTATTACTAATTAATCTTTTGATAGACACAGGCTGATTTGTGAACATGTCTTAATAAATGCAAAAGTACAAGTATACTATATTGTATGCTAACTTTGATTACTTTTCACAAAGCCAACGAATGGTACATGGGATCATGAGGTAATTCTAGTTCTCCCCTTCTGTGAAACATCTATACTGACTTCCATAGTGACTTAAGCTAATTTATAGCTTCAACAATAGCGTAGGACTATCCCTTGTTCTCTATGTCTTTATCTGCATTTCTTGTTTCCTGTCTTGTAATGGCTCTTCTAACTGGGCCAAGCTGGAATCTCAATGAAGTCATGATTTGCATTTCCCTGAGCACTAAGAATATTAAAATTATTTCCATGCATTTGTTGGCCACTGGTTGCTCTTTTCTCCAACAAGACCTGACCTCTGCCCAAACCAGCTGCCAATCAAATCCATAGCTAGACTACAAAATATTCTCCAAGTGAATATGCTCCAAGGGGGTTAAAGGTCTATCTATTTCTCTTCACTTCTACATTTTTCGAGTTCCTTTTCAAGTTCAGTTGTTTGTTGTAACTTTTCCAGCTATGTGTAGATGTGAGCAGCAGCCTAGCATGTCCTACCATGTAACCTATTACAATTATACAGGGAAGTAGAAGTTAAGACACGACGCTATAAGCCTGCACTTCACCATCCAGCAGTAGTCTTACCTGCCAGGCCAGGTTTCAGTCCTGGTTGCTTGTTTGTTTCGTACGTCTTCAATATAAAGTTGGGGATTCCTGCTACTGTCTTCCCTTGGTCTGAGCGGACACCCCCTTTCAATGCAGAGTGATATATCCCACGGGGCATATTCACCATCTCTTGCTTCACTAGAGATGTAAAGAATTCTTCCAAAGCTGGAACAAAATAAAAAGAGTTCAAAATCCAAATAAATGTACTGGTCCAGAAGAGGTGCATTCCTTCTTAACCAGCGCACAGGCACCCAGCTCCATTTCAAGCTGGACTTCACCAAGGGAAAAGTCAACCGTTGAGTATCACCTCTCCCTTCAATGGTCCCAAACTGGAACAAAGTGCCACACTGTTCAGGAATTCTTAGCTTTCCATCTTAGCTCTTGGGATTCATTCTTACTTCTTCATTTCTTACACATCATCTACTGGCAAGTTCTTGTGGCTCTACCTTTGGAGCCCTTCTTTTACAACTGTTCTCACGAAACCTTGCCTAGTTACTATCTTTGCCCTTGCTCAAATATACTAACAGAAAAGCTGCATCTTCAGTCTCCTCTTCCTCATGACCACGCCTGCAGCACCCTCTAGCAGACGCTGTAGTTGCCTTTACTTTCCTAATACCATCTAATGGCTTCCACTGCACATACAAACAAACACAAACAAAAACTATACAGCCTCTGAGCTCAAATAAGGGATCTTCATGACCTTACTTCTCTCATTGTCCCTTCCTGCCAAGTTAAAGATGTCTTTCCAGATACCCTAAATAGCCCCTCTGTTCTTCAAAAATATACACTTGATGTGCTGTACAGGAACAGGAGACTTGCTGGCTGTCCACCTGAAGCACACTGCTTCTAGCTTTTCATGGGATGAGTTCTCTTGTCCTTTGGATGCTTTCAGAGAGACCTTTTGGAACCAAGCCCATTCTGTAGCAATATTAGCACAAGTATTAAGAACTGAAAAACCCATTCCTCACTTCCTTTGTCTACACTCCTTTTAATGAAGCTCACAATCTTTGCTATTTGACATTGTACTTACTACAAAACAACATAAAAATGTAGGATCAGAAGAGAACAAGATGTTTAAAAAAAAATTGGTAAGACTAAGGGTTCATATTTGAGTGTCATTTCCACGAGGACCACTAGAGGCTGCCCAATACAGAAATAAAAATAAAACATGAAAGCTAAACAAATCACAGTGGGAAAAACAAACAGAAAAAGTACTGCACGTTCCTCCAGTAGGAGCTAAAAACCAGGGTCCACCCAGCCACATCCAAATCTAACTAGGAATATGTTTACCTCAAGATCTCCTTTAAATGACCATGATTGAAAGTAAGTGCTCACTGGCACAATAATTAAGTGTCCTTCTATCTTTCTGTATAATGTCCTGAATGCAACCAAACTCATCCATACAAAGTAAGGAGAGGGACTGAGGATGTAGCTCAGTTGGTCAAGTACATGGCAGAGCATGAGGACATTAATTTGATCCCCAACACCTATATAAAAAGGCCAAGTCAGGCAGCATACACATGCCACTCCAGCACTGGGGAGTCAAAGACAGAGGATGCCTACAACCTGATAGCCAGACAGGCTACCTAAATGACAAGGCCCAGATACGAGCAAAAAACTGACTCAAAAAGTAAGGAAGAAAGCAACTGAAGAACACAAGCAATGTCAATCTCTGGTGTATACACATACACACACACATATAGACACACACATATATCACGCACACACACAATGTCAATCTCTGGTGTGTACATATACACATACATATATAGACTTGCATATACATCATGAATACACACAATGTCAATCTCTGGCCTATACACATACATACACATACATAGACATGCACATACAACATGCACGCGCTCACACATATACACACAAAGTCAATCTCTAGTCTATATACATGCACACAGATACATAGCCATGCACATATAACACACACACAATGTCAAAACACATGCGTGCAAATACACAGACATATACGTAACACACACATTATCAACTGCTAGTCTATACACATGCATGCACATATGTACACATGAACATATAATACATACACACAAAGTATTAACCTCTGGTCTGTTGATACACATACATAAACATGAACATACAACACAGACACACTCACACCACACACACACAATCACACACACAGTACTGAGAACATCTGTTGGGAACAGTTTCTATTGAGTCTTCCACACTTACTCTCTACCATTGTCAACACTGCTCTGTGGCCTCCAAACTAAGCTTTAAGAAATGCATCAAGAGGCTACTCATTGTATCAAGCAATGAAAGGCACTGGCAAGAGATAAAAGAGTGAAAACAAGGTGAAGTCAGGGAACTTATTCCCTAGACACTATCCAACAGGTTACTACAGGCTGCCTGCACCTAATTCAGAAGGCTGTGTCCCCTTAGGCAGCTCTATCTGTGACATGCATGTCTTTCACCCTCCCTACACAGGCCAAAGGACCTTAGCTATTCTCAGATGATTCATTGTGTCTAATTTCCATAAACTTTGCAAACGCAGTTATAAAGAACCACCTTATTAAACTTTCTTCAATTTTTTCCATTGAGCACGAAGCCCTTTTTATAATGACCTGCATGACTATAACATCTAAACAAATGAATACCATGCAATCACAGGATATGCACTCCTAAACGAAGTGGTATAGGTATGACTGCTCCAAGCTCAGTCTCAGTACAGACTTTTCAAAATGTGTGCGAGTCATGTGATTGTGAAGACAGGAGTGCTTTGGTAAGAGAGGGTGATTTCATGCTTCTTCAGGAAGAACTGTGTTTTGACAAAGAGGACAAGCACATATGTCAAAAGAGAAGATACACTTGCAACAGAAAGCTGTCTACTTATCTAGCTCTGTGGTTAATAAAAGCCTCTCGACTCCCTCCTACAGATGTGAAGTGAGGATAAGATGCAGGCCCCTGAATGGAGCCACTACAGAGAACACCATCTTCCCCAAGCAGCTGAGCCAGTAACCAGCGTTCTCCCCACTCTCTGCAGCCTTGGCCTTAGCTTCTTCCTTACAGATGACAGGGTGAGAATTTAAAAAGAAGATGAAAATCTATACATAACAAGGTGAGCATGTTAACACTGCAGTTATATCTAATAGAAAATCATCCAACAACTGAAAAAAAAATAAAGTTAGCATAAGGGACTAAGATAAGGATCTTAAACATACTATATGAAATGAAAAAAATAAAGATCTAAGTCCAGAAGTTCACAAACTCAGAGAAATCTGGCGAAATTCAAACAGGACTATAGTACAAACAGTTTTAAGCTAGAGCTTTAAAAGGTCAATATTAGGGGCTGGAGAGATGGCTTCATGGTTAAGAATGCATAATGCTTTTGAAGAGGATCAGAGTTCTATTCCCCAGCATACACATGTCAGCTCACAACTGTATGTGACTCCAGTCCCAGGAAATTTGATGCCTTCTGCTGTCCTCCATGGGTAGTAGGTACACACAGACACAGTGCGCTTACATACATCTACGCAAAGCACCAACACAGGTAAAACTAAAAAGAGAAAGCTTAAGAAGAGGAAGAGAGAGAAAAGGAAGAAGGAAAGGGAAGAGGAAGAAGAGAAGAAAAAGGAGAAAGAAGCAGAAGGAGGAGGAAGAGGAGGAGGAGGAAGAGGAGGAGGAGAAAAAGAAATAATTAACATGAGAAAAAGGCCATGATCCCCCTCTTTTCAGAGCAATGACTTTACTACCATTAGTAACTGTCATGCACCATCCACCCAGTATCCTTCAAGTCTCTGTTCCCATGGCTGCAACCTATGTCCTTGTTTATTTGTCTGTGCTAGATCAATCAGAGAAAGTGAGCACAGGCCAAACTAAAACATTGTCTATGGTGATGGTTGCCAGACATAGTTATACAAAACCAACTTGACTCCAATGACTAGATTTCCAACAAAACAAAACAAAACAAAAACAGCAGCAAAACTATAGTTGGTAGAGTGCTGTAGCTATCAAGTATAAACATTAGCACAGAGGTTCCAGTCCTCAAAGATCTCAGGAGCAACCCTTTCCTCTTTCCCAGGCAGTCACACCCTCCCTCTGGCCAGAGGGCTGCAAAAATCAGCAGACACAAAGTCATTTTTAAAACCCCAAGTGTGCTATTGGCCACAGCTGTTTCAGGTATTGGAGGATTTGTGTAACAAGGCATTTTCCTACTCCTGCTGGCTGTAGGAGACCCTGGAGAGACTCAAGGAGCCAGGGGACCACGAGATAGGAAATATGAAGAAGAAAGTAACAGGGAAGGAGTCTTTGAGGCTTGTTGTGAAGAACAGAAGACATGAAAACATGGTATCTTTGGCTATGCTCCACTGTTCAGTTTGCTCTAATGAAAGGAGGCAGGGACAGTCAGGAATTCTGTCTAAAAATAAACAATACGCACTTGGCTAAATTTCCAGGGAATCTCTACTTGTCATGAAATCAAGAAAAAAAAAAGATATTAACATTACAGATTACTATAATCATATATAACAATCACTATGTTGGCAAGCTATAGCAACATTTTTTTAATTAAACTTCATTTTCAAAACTTAAGTGTTTGCATGTATATATGTTCGAGGAAGAATTTGAACAAAAAAAGCAATATATTGGCTAACACTGAAGAGCTTCCAATCACAATGGATCGTCTATGGAAATTTTAAGGAATTTTTAATAACCAGAAGATGAATTTTAAATAATATAAAATTTTAATCATAGCCCATAATCTATATCTCAGCTATCACAATGAATTATCTATAGAATTTTTAAGGAAATTTAATAACCAGGAGATAAATTTTAAATAATATAAAATTTTAATCACAGCCCATAATCCATATCTCTCAGCTGTAATCTCCTGTTTCTTGGGTAAGACTTAAATTGAGTCAGTGAAAGTTTTACATGTGTGAACACCATACACATGCACAGCATGCCTCTTAAAGGCTAACGGTCTAATAAACTTTATATCAAAACCAATGGACATATTAATTTGATCCTAAAATAATTTAAAAAAACAAAAGACATGGTGTCATCATGTAGCCCAGGATGGCCTGGAACTCACTATATATACCAGGTAAGCCTCAAATCCACCATGCCTGGCAAAAGTCTAACCCTGGCCTCTAGCTCGTGACCTTCTGCTTCTGCCTCATCAGCACAACCCAACTGTATGAATCAGTGCACATACCTTGATCCACTGTTTAATTAATTTACTTCTGTTTAATGTACAAATAACGTAGCCATTAATTTATAGCTCTCAAACTTTAATAGTGTGATTCATATACTTTATAGGAAGAACAAATAGGTCTGAAGTGATGCCTCATGTTCTTGTTCTTGCAGAGGACCTGAGTTCTACTTCGTGCACCCACGTGTCAGCTCATAATTGTCCGTAATACCTCCACAGGCACCAGCCATGTGAATGGCACACAGAGATACATGCAAGCAAAACACCCAAACATATAAAATAATAAACTAAAATATTTAAAAGAATAGACAGGAGCCTAGCATAACTGTCCTCTGAAAGGCTCACTCCACCCAGAAGTCAATGGGAAGAGATGCAGAGACTCATACCAAACATTAGACGGAACTCAGATTGTCTTATGGAAGATCTAGGAGAAAAAGTAAGGAACTCACAAAGGACAGGGACTCCACAGGAAGACCAAGAGTCAACTAACCTAGACCCTTGGGGGCTCCAGAGACTGAACCACCAAGCATAGAACAAGCATGGGCTGGACATAGGCCCCCTGAACATATGTAGCAGATGAGCAGGTTGGTCTTCATGCAGGTTCCCCCCAAACAACTGGAGCAGGGACTGCCCCTGAGCCTGTTACCTGCCTGCTGCCTGCCTGTGAATCCCACACCCCTAAATGACAGCCTTGTCTGGCCTCAGTGGGAGAGGATGTGCCTAGTTCTCTGCAGCAACATGATGTGCTGGGGAGGGCTTGGGGTGAGGATTAACACCCAGAAGGGAGCATCTTCTAAAAGGGAGAAGGAGGGGTTACTGGGAGGAGAGGAAGGGCTGATACTGGGTTGTAAGGGAATAAATAAATGTAATTTAAAACAGAAAATAAATTCATAATGATAAAACCACATGTAAATCTCTCAAAAGTTGATGTTTCTTACTTAGCTTATAACAAAGAGGCATTAAGTAAAGCAGTGGCCTGGAGTTGCACTGTAAATGTGTTTTACACAATAACCAGCTTTTGAGATGAATTCTAGTTCTCACTGAGAACAATTGTGTTCAGCTAAATGTTAGTGTCATCTAATGGTTTTAAGATGGTTAAAACACCATATTACCTAAGACCGTCCCTTTAGAACACACAGGTACACTCAGCATTTCAGCTAGAAAATCTATATGGGAGTAAATGACAATATGTGCTCACCAAACAAAAGGCTCCCACAATTTACCACACAGGCAAAACCACTGGAAAATGTCAGCCCTGTGGTTGTCAAATAGAAGTCACCTGGTAAAACGGAAGGAGCAGTGATGGTCAGCAGTCTGAGATAGCAAGAGCCAGGAATGGAAAGGTCCACAGACTCCTCTTCATCCAAGTCATCAGGAACAGGCATTTCTGGCCTTATCTGACATAAGCAATGACATGTAAGAGAGGATGGAAATAAGGTGTATGAATTATAGTCCTTGTTGACTCTATGTTAAGATTGTCTTAGACTTAATCACCCTTCAATATCAAAAGATGATTTAAACAAAATTTTAAAAATACCTTCATGTAACAGCAGGTGTGGTGGCGCACACCTTCAATCCCAGCACTTGGGAGACAGAGGCAGGTGAATCTCTGTGTGTTCAAGGCCAGTCTAATGTATGCAGTGAGTTCTAAGACAGCTGTAGAGAGACCTTGCCTCAGCCCCCCACGCCCAACACAAACATTCGTGTCCCAGACTGACTGAATGGTAAATTCATTTTATTTGGTGTGAACTCGGTTCCATTTAATGAACTGAGAGCAATATAATAAGAACATCATCATAAGCCATCATAAGCAATTATAGAAAACTAATAAAATACATCACACAGTAAAGATAGAAACACTGACATATTCAATGTGTTCAACTATTGTAGTTTATAGTTAAATATTTTATTTATATGACTTTTACTTTAGAGGCTAGAGAGATGGCTCAGGAGACAAGAGCAATTGTTTCCCTTCTAAAGGACCTGAGTTTGGATCCCAGCCTCATGCTGGGCAACTCACCACTCTTTATAGCTCTAGCTTTTGGCATTCCAAAATACTCTCTGGCCTCCATGGCTGCACACACATGTGACACACACACACATAGACACAAATATTAAATTTAAATTTTTAAAAACTGTTATTACAACTATATCTCTAAGACAAAGCTTCAAATCTTCTAGTGAAAAGACTGGGATCTGACAAATGCATTATTTGACATTCTTTGGACTTAGCAGTAGTTGCTACAGAAGATAACACTAAAATCAGTAATCAGTAGCTTTGCTTTACTGCGGAATTTGCATTTTGAAGTTTTTTTTTTTTTCAGTTGCTTTGTGATTACTTAGCTTTGTGTGAACCAAAATAAGAATGTAAGATTGGCACAATCATATTTTCTATAACATAATGGTAAGGCAATTAATTAAATTTTTAATACTTTCGGTGACACACCATCATAATGTCCATGCGGAGATAATTAAGCATTAGGGTAGGGAATCAAAATACAGAAAAGTAGTTGCTCTAACCGTAAAGTGCCAGAACCTAGTCGTTACCATTTGCCTGTCTCCGGGAGTTATTTTTAGAAATAATTAACAATTCCTGCAGACTGCTTTCTTCATGGGTCCCAAAAGCACCATTTCATTAACCACTGCACTGAGTCAGGAGTCTTCAGAAAGATAAAAGAAAACAGACAGCAAATGCTTCTCTTATGTATAATAATCTGACTCCAGCGAGGCTGCTCAGCTGTAAGGAGAGTTATCTTCACTACTTGAAGCAACTTAACCTCCTGAGTACTCAAGACAAGACACCATTTAGATTCAAGACCGAGAACTTAGCTTTAAGAGGACTAAGCCAGCCACACTTCAGAAATAACAATGGGCAGAGTGCAGATGGGGAGAACATTAATTTATGACACTGCATTATCAGAGATACCCTGGCACAAAGAGAACCTTTAGTTCTGACAAACAGGGTTTCCCAAGCATCTCTAGCTTGTAGTTGCAATTTTCTACATCTTCTCTGATTGAGACCTGTCTTTGAAATTCTAACCAGTACTAAAGCCTCCTAATTCCTGAAAACTAGATGAATAAAAGAGCTAGCTCACTGTTACTCTGATGTGTTTCCTGGTTTTAAGCATCAAGAATGTTTGAGATACCAGTAAAATGATTTGCATAAAGCCCAGGAATTTCAATACTAGGTATATAACAAAAATAGACAAAAGTCTATGCTCATACAAAGATTTATATGCAAATGTTCAAGAAGCATTATTCATTATAGCTCCCAAATATAATGGCATTCAAATATTCATCAGCTTATGAATTAATAAGCAAACGGAAGTATATCCATGCAATAGAACATACCTCAATCATTAAAAGCAATAAAATAAAACTTCAAAAAGAAAATAAATAATAAAGGGTGCAGGGGATAGCTCAATGGGTTGAGGCACTTGCTCCCAAGCCCGATGACCTGAGTTCGATCCCTGAGACCCATAAAGTAGAAGAGAAAACTGACTTATCCTGTGATATCCAAGCATGTGCCACCACACATGTGCCCCTCTTTCAGATGTACCTGATAAATAAATGTTTGAAAAAATGATCAAAAATGAATTTGATGAAATAATGTAAATAACACTGGAAATCTAAAGAATCGATGAAAAAAGAATTAGCCCTATGAATGCATAAACAGCTTTGACAAAGACTTCACCAAGCAAACTAGGAAAGACAGAAAGTAGAAACTATAAAAAGCAGAGGAAAAGCAATAGATTCCATTGAAACCCAGAGAATCTTTGGAGGAAGCTTTGAAAAAATTCTAATAAATTGAAGAATTTGGAAGAATACATAAATTTCTATATACATATCAAATAAAGAAATTAAGTGTGGAAGATGAAAAGCCTAAACAGATCAACAATGAACAATGAGATTGAAGCCTTAGTAAATAACCTTCCAACAGAGAGCCATCCCTGACACTATTAATGATACTCTGCTATGCTTGCAGACAGGAGCCTAGCCTAACTGACTTCTGAGAGCCTTCATCCAGCAGCTGATGGAAACAGATGCACTGAACAATAGGCAGAGTTATGAGAGTCTTGTGGAAGAGTGGGGTTAAGAATTAAAGGAGCTGAAGGGGTCATGGCCACCACTAGAAGACCCACAGAGTCAACTAACTTGGGCCCATGGGGGCTCATAGAGACTGAACCACCAACCAAAGAGCACAAAACAGAAAATAATAATCCTAAAATTCATATTCAAGGACAAACCTCAATAAGCCAAAGTAATCTTGAGGAGAGGAGAGGAATTGAGAGGAAATTGTAAATTATACTAGAGAAGTATAAAAACAAAAACAGCATAATACTGACACAAAAAACAATGGAAAAAACAGATGGATAAAAATCTAAATATACCCAGTTTCAATAGAATGGCTGAAAACATTAAAGTCTCCTCTACAAAGAGTGTTTTGTTTTTGTTTTTTTTTTTAAAAAAAAAGGACCCTGCATATCCAGAGAACACTGAAACCAGACCATTATTTCTGGCTCACTATTTAAAATAAAATAATCAACACAAAATTGATTAAAGACCTTAACGTAAGAATCGAGAGGCTGAAACTAATCTAGGGGAGATACTTCAAGGTATAGACACAGGCAACAGCCCCCTTCCCTTGGGAGATAGAGGAACTCTTTTTGAGAGTCTCAGATAGGTCAGGCTAGCCTCCAACTTGCTAGTAGCTGACACTGAGCTTGAGTTTCTGTTTTTCTTTTTGCTGCTTCCCAAGTCTGGATTACAGATGTGTAAGGCCACACCTAGCTGGCAACAACTTTGCAAAGCTATTTGTTTATATTTGCATGGGTGTTCTGCCTGCATGGATGAGTGTACCACTTGAATGAGTGGTGCCTACAGAAGTCAGAAGAAAGGACCAGACCCTCCTGAACTGAAGCTATAGATAGTTGTGGGCATTGAATGTGGGTCCTTTGTTAGAGCAGCCAGTGCTCTTATCTGCTAAGCCTTCTCTCCAGCACCTTCAATGACCTTTTGAGTAGGACTCCGTCAGTCCAGAAAATGACAAATGGTGATTGTATCATATTACAGTGCTCCTTAGAACAAATGGCAGAGCGGATGAGCAGCACATGCACTAGCAAAAACCCTTCATCTTCTACACATCCAACAGGGAATAATATTCAGCCTATGTATGGAATTTTTTAATTTTTTTTTTTTTTGAGACAGGGTTTCTCTGTGTAGCCCTGGCTCTCTCAGAACTCACTCTGTAGACCAGGCTGGCCTCCAACTCAGAAATCCACCTGCCTCTGCCTCCCAAGTGCTGGGATTAAAGGCATGCACCACCACTGCCCTGCTGAATTTTTAAAATTTAAGATTAAAAAACAATCCAAACAAAAATGAAAAAATTAACAGATACTTTTCAAGTACATATAGCTAATAAATAAATGCAAATGTGTGCACCATTGTTAGTCATTAGGCAGACATAAATTAAAATGACTTTATGAGTCCAACTTCAATCAGAGAAGCAAATAGGAAATATTTAAAAATATACCAAATGCTGGCAATGATGTAGAGGGAAAGAACCCGTAATATACTGCTGGGGATCTAGGTCAGTATGCAAGCTCCCCAATAAACTAAAAGTAGGACTAGCCTATAATATAGCTATTCCCCTTCTCGGTACATACCTGAAGGACGCAAAGGTGGCTGCTATAGAGATGCCTGCATACTCATGTTACTGTGGCACTGTTCACAGTAGCCAAGATTTAGAATCAGCCTAGTTTCCTAGCAATAGCTGACTGATTAAAAAGAAAGTGTCATGTATACCCTGTAGCGTATTATCCTACCAATAAGAACAGTAAAGTCATGTCAGGTGCAGTAAAGAGGATGAGATTGAAGATCACCATGTTAAATGAAATTAACATGAGCACGTTTTTTCTTACGTGTGAATCTTCCTTTAAAATAACAAACATGAAAGTATTTGCTGGGGACTAGAGAGGGGACTACTTGGAAAAAAAAGATCAAAGTGTTTCTAAAAACAGAATAAAATACAGAGATACACAGAGATACAAGCTTCTTATAAAGAATCTCTGAAAAGACTACATAAAAGACCATATTATGGATGATTCTGTTTATAAGAAAGGTCCAGAAAAGACAAATTCACAGAGACTGAAAGAATATTAATGTTTGCTTAGGATTTGGAGAGGAAGAGAGTAGAGATGACCACCAACCCAACAGGGGCTCTTTTCGGGAAGAATGTTCTCACACAGTCTTTATATGTTCTAGACATGCTGGGCTGTCAGCTTTAAATGGCTGAGTTTTATAGTTTGTGAATTACATCTCAAAAAAAAAAAGTGTTTAAAATGAAAATAAAGAGGAAGGAGATGGGGTGGCAGCAGAGGAGAGAAAGAAGCCACTGCTATCCTTCCATGTGAGGAGGAGATTTACCTGCTGGGCAAAGGATGCTAAAGAACAAAATGCTTCCAGAATTGCTCAGCACAGAAGGGATACAATCATTTTGCACATACTGTTTCCTGTCCCTTTCCCTTCTGCTCCATCAAGTGACATTACTCAAAATGAGTAACAGTATTCAGGCCACTGACATTTCTAAAAGCCACTACAGAAGTTCCAAGGTGGAAGGATAAAGAAAATCCAACCATTCATTTTAAATAGTCTAAGTTCACACTGATGTGAGTGCCAGCTAATGTAGGTGCTAGGAACTTAGGGCCCCTGGAAGAGCAGTAAGTGCTCTTAAACGTTGAGCCATCTCTCCTGCCTCTGTTCAGGTCTTAAGGTATTATTTCCTCCTATTATCTAACATCAATCTTTCCCCTTGGTTTAAATGTAACAACTTAATAAGCTCAGAGTGAGAGCACTCACTTGTAAGATTATCTGTTGAAGTTACAAAATTTGGGCAATCGCAACACATTAGCTGCTAAAACATCCAGGGAAAGCTCCATACATCCTTAGAAGACACACAGGAAACTACAAGACCTCCAAATTATAGAAAAGCTTTGTTTGAATAACTCAAAGCCAAATTAAAAAATGACAAATTACTTTTAAAATCTCCTTTAAATTGAATACGAGAAAACTTAGCCTACTGCGCATTCCTAACCAGATAACCTTCTGTGTGTCTAACCTCTGATAATCTAAGAGTGTGTGCACAAGCGAGGAGCGTAATGTAGAACACGGCAAGTATCTGCATAAATTTAGTTAAAAAGAGAAACAGCCTCTGATGAATGCAATGACATTCACTTAAATCAAAGCCAAACGGTTACACCACAGCTATATCAACCCTGGATACATAATGAGTTCCTCTTTATCACTTCTAAAATTAACCTCAAAAGTCAACAAGACTATCTTAAGATCTTATAAGTTTAATTTTAAAATGATTTAATATTTTTAATGATTCTAAGTCAGAAGAAACAAAACAATGTCTTCTATCTAAAAGTTTATCAACTACTGGTTATTTTACCAGAAAAACAATTCTACATTGTCTTAGTTGATTTGAATGGTGTTTTATTGTTGCTGTTGTTATTGCTGTTGCTGTTGTTGGGATTTTTTGGGGGGAGGCAGGAAATTCCTAATCAGAAGAATGCTAAAGAAATGAAGATAAAACAGTAAATAGAATGAACAGAATACATACAAATAATGGGAAAAACAATTGTCTATTTTTTAATATAGAAAAGAAAAGGTCTTCAAAAATATTTTTTACCAAATTTAGATTTTCATTTTGCGATTAAACAATGATATTATTGGAAATTCAAAAAGCACATAAAGTCATTTAATATCTTCAGCCCACAAGACAGAGCCCAAAACTTAGCAAATATCCAGTAAGTAGTTATTCAACAGTAGAGGATGTTTGAAATTCTCAAGGAAGAAGAAGAGGAGGAGGATAAAGAGGAAGAGGAGGAAGAAGAGGAGGAGGAGGAGGAGGAGGAGCAGCAGCAGCAGGAAAAGGAGGAGCAGGAGGAGGATAAAGAGGAGGAAGAGGAGGGAGAAGAGGAGGTAGTGGCAGCAAGGTTCAGCACTGGAGGCTGTGAGTCTACACAGGATAGGTTCCTGGTGACAG
>JADRCH010000303.1:1462505-1506684 GCA_019843965.1 Rhynchomys soricoides | reverse complement strand
AAGAAAGAAAGAAAGAAAGAAAGAAAGAAAGAAAGAAAGAAAGAAAGGAAAAAAAGAAAGGGGAAGGGAAGCGGACTGGGGAGAGTTCAATGAGAGCACTCCTTAACAAGAGAGGAGGCCACGGGCTCAACCCCAGCTCTGCAGAGTGACAGAAAGTACTCGGTGCCAATATAAGAAGAAAGAAATAAGGACATTGGCTAGAAGATAAGATTTTATGAGGTAGTAGCCATACAAAGGAAGTTTTAGATCAATTTAAATGGTTGAAGATGCAACTTGCCCCACAAAATTGTTTTTTAACAACTATGATGCAGTTACCAAATAATTCCCATTATGGTTTAAATATCAAGCATCCCACCAACCACACACAAAGGCTTGATGTGCAGCTCCTAAAGCACTTGGAGGGTGAAGTCACTGAGAATGCTAACCATATGAATGAGTTAATCCATTCATAAGTTCTCAACTGACTAGGTTTCTGGGAGGTGGCAACAGTTAAAGGAAGTGGGTCATCTAGGCTATGCTCATGAAACGTGTGTCTCATCTTTGGTGCTCTTCCCTCCTCTCCCACCCTTCTCTTCCTCCCCTTCCTCCCAGACATCCAAGGCTACCATGAGATGATCAGGCCTCCTCTGCCACCGCACACTGCCTGCCACAGAGCCCAAAGCTACAGGAACAAAACAGCGAGGTGGAGCTGCTGCAGGTGGGAGGCAAAACAAAGTGCCTCCCTTAAAGTCACTTTTGTGGGTATTTGCCACAATAATGACAATATTACACATGTTCTCGTTCTCTCTCTCTCTCTCTCTCTCTCCCACACACAACACACACACACACATGTGTGCACACGCATATCCTCCCTACATGACTCCCTACATATGTGTGTATATACATATGTGTACCTATTTTTTAACATGTACTTCCAGAAACATACCAAAAAAAGGTAAATATAAAAGTAATATACCCCATCCAGAATATTGGGGATGAAGGTAATACATATGATTCAAAAACTTCTCAATTAATATTGCCTCCTTATAAAAATGTTAAGGAGATAAGATATTTTCATCATAAATAATTTAAGTATTTCCAAAGTATTCTTGGATTAAGAGGCTGCTGAGCATTAACTCTGGAAGCAAACGCAAATGTTATATGACTTGTCCCAATTTCCTTAAACGAGTATTCCTAGTCATTACACTATCTGATTTTACAGTTATTTAAATGTCTTCCTAATGTAATTTGAGCTGTAACAGATGATTATTTCCACTGATAGATATTTTATTAAAA
Source organism: Rhynchomys soricoides (assembly GCA_019843965.1). Taxonomy (NCBI): domain Eukaryota; kingdom Metazoa; phylum Chordata; class Mammalia; order Rodentia; family Muridae; genus Rhynchomys; species Rhynchomys soricoides. The sequence goes on along the minus strand of JADRCH010000303.1, from coordinate 1,505,409 downwards.
TTGTAAGACACAGACAAAAAAAGTCCCAACAAAGAACCAATTAGAGTTTAACCAGGATTAATTTTTCTAAAATGCCCATCTCTTCTGTTGCACTGCTATTAATATATACAACTTATCTCTATCTACAAACATAAATTATTTAGGGAAAGCTACATGAAGTCATAATTGCAGACATGGCAAAGACACATAAATAATATATGTTTAAAGGATACAGATTAAGAAATTCCCACCCTCATGGAAAAGAAATGGCTGGAAATAAGAGCAGAAAAAAATACCTCCAGAAAAAGTTGGATTTATGGGTTTTGCTCTAATTTCCTCTTTCCATGAAATATCAAAAAAAGAAAGTACATTGTTTTGGAATCTACTACATAATCTGAATCTAACAAAACTTACCAAAAAAGGAATGTTATAAGAACATTTACAAAAATATAACTGTGGTACAGCAAATAATCAGTTTTAAAATATTACTTAATACTAATTTAAAAGGATTCAATTCCTCAATAGCTACCCACAAAGCAACATGCACATATCCAAAGCAGTACACAAAACCAGAAGGAAACACAATACACAATGCAGTTCAGCCCACTGAGGAGTTTATCAAGCCGTATAAGAAAGGCAGTGAAACATGTGATTCTAAGTTATTTGGCATGACTAGAACTATGTTGGAAATAAAAAAGCTGAAAGAGGAATCTAAGAAGGAAGGAAATGTCAGGGGGAGGGAATCCTGCCATTGAGTGTCAAGAAATGGTGAGGCTTGAGAGCGACCTGGAGAAGAAATGGACGGAAGTCATGCAGTTGCACCACAAGATAGTAAGCCAACCATGAAAAACCATGTGTTGGCATAAAAAAGTATGCATGCTGGGAAAGCAGGTGGGTCACAGAATTCCTAGAAAACCAAAGGATTCAGACCAAAGTTTAAGAAGAAAAGAAACCAACAGAGATTTCAGATCTGAAGGACACATAAAAATGAAAGAGTCTTACTCCATAAAAAAATCTCTTTTGATAACATTACTATGTGACTCGCCTAAAGTTCATGCGGTGATCTTACAGCTCAAGTCAAAGTAGCCACCAGCCTTCCCTCCGCCTCTCATTTCTATTTCTAACTACTCCCTGAGATAAAGGGGCTGTTCAGTAAACTCACAGATTGCCCCTGCTCCCCCTTACCTTAAATCCCTACCTAACACCAATCTTGGTTATTTCAAAACCTGCTTTAAATCACATCTCCTCAATAACGTTTTCTCTTAAAATTCAAGTCCTCTTTCTATCCCTCCTTTTTCCCCTTCAACTTCTAACACTTAAATTGCTGTGCCTCTTGGTTTAGCATTTAATCATACACTGGTATTGCTGGCTATTTTTGTGTATGGAAACTGACTTTTCAACTAGATATTAAGGTGTTAAAAGACAATCACCACCGAGCTGGTTCTTGTCCTTCGCTGACCTAACACAGTTATATGTAAGATATTATTGGTCTTCATCAAGTACTAAAGGCAACACAACACTGAGGGGCAGGAATTAAAAGCTAAGGGTCAGAACAAAGAATTAAAAGAACCGGGGTGACCACTTGGAGTTGGGTAACCAACTGCTGTGCTCCTCCCTAGGGAAGACTGTTTCTCCCACTCTCAGCGTTCCTTAGATGCCAGTAGTTCTCTGTGTATGATTGAACTTGTGCGCTATGACGTTAGCAGGTCTCTTGGTGCGGTCCCAATCATTTCATGTTTAGGCAGTCAAGTTAGAGTGAGCCTTTAGTGTTTTCTCTGGCATTCTAGGAGACACAATCTCACAGCAAACTCCCTGTTCCTCTTCTTAGACACTTTCATTACCTTCTTCTCGTATGGGAATTATTTTATATTTTATATTGCTGTATTTAGGTATATATCTATATATAGAGAGAGAGTGGCCATTCTTTGAAAGAGCAAGGACGGGTATATGGGAAGGTTTGGAGTGAGCAAAAGGAAGGGTAAGTGATATAATTATATAATAATCTCAAAAAATAAAATAAAATAAAATCCTAAACCAAGCAAACAAGCCAATGTAAGAATCCCAAACAAGGATGATTAAAATAATCATCTCTTTAATTCATTAAAAAAAAGAACTTGGGACATGAGTTGGAAACAGAGATGCCTGGGACCTAACATTCTGGGTCAATACCAACAACACAGAAGGAAATGGGGAAGAGGGCACATTCATCAGAATTAAGACCTGGGTGAACTGGTGAAAATGAGATATCCTACATGTGTCTGACTAGAATTCATGGGAAGATGTAACAGAGAACCATTATACAGGCAAGAGGGAAGAATGTGTTCGTGTGTGAGGCTGCTCGGACAATGGCTATCACTCAAATAGTTCTATAAACCCAAACACCATGAAATGGTGTGCCTCACACTGCACCAGCATGTTGATGAACTAGTGGGATCATCAATTATGGAAACACAACGCGAGCTCTCTGAGTGTGGAGAAAGAATATTTACAGCTTTGATTAAAAAAAAAAAAGTTTTAATTTTCTCTTCTAGAGAAAGTTTTAAAAATAATGCCTATAAAGCTACTCTTTTCATAAACTATGAGAAAATGTTCTAGAATCCTTATATAAAGTAGGGCCTTACATGTAAGCAAGGTATACCCACAAACAAGAGTAGACAAGCCTCTGGCAAAGCAGCTTTCCCTAGCCTTCTGAGCTTCCCAAACTGGACCATTCTTGTTCGGGTATGACAAACCTAGCCTCAAGACTACTTGGCGTCAGCCTAATACCTCCGTGCTATATGGCCCTCCTTGAACCTTGCAGATACGATCCTCTTGGTTGCTTAACCTGTCAAGCTGTTTCAGATTAGTCTGGCTTTTGCTGGTTTATTCTGTCTCTGTTGTTCATTAACCCATAACTAATCTGTCTCCGATACAAACTGACTGCTTTTTGCTTTGTGATTTATTTGTCTTGCTTTGCTCTTGAGACAGGAACTTCCTATGTAGCCTGGGCTGGTCCTGAACTCATGGCAATCCTCCTGCCTCAGTGTCCCAAATGTTGATTATAGTCCTGAGTCACAATTACTATCCAAACTGATTTCTTTTAATTTCTATAATATGTAGTTGAGTTTAGAGGGGGCAAATGTAGGAAGGGGATACCAAATAAGTAGGGAAGAAATAAACAGGTATATACTTGCATGTGGTTTTGCAACATAACAACTTTTTGTAAATATTCATGCAAATAGGAGATGTGAGCTTCATCCTACTGAAGATAAGGAGTAGGACCTGAAACTCCCACTTAAAGAGCAGCACCTGGAAGGACCATCTTGGTTTAGAGGTTGGATTAGAAACCCAGAGACCAGGGAGTAGGACACCAGAAATGGCAGTGAGCTGAGGCACCTGAAATGCATACCCCCAAATTCTTCATATAAATATAAAAACAGGCCCACCTAAAAATGAGTTCACGATGAAAAATAAAATTTACCAGTGATAGAGCCTATCATGAGTGTGAGCTGCCAAAAGAAAAGGATTTCATTCTAAGATCTTGGTATAATAAAACAAGTAAAAGTAAAAACACTTAAAAGAAATAATGGTAAGTTGTTTACAATCCAAAGGAAGAACATGACATAATGGAAAATAAGTGGCAAATTTTAAAAATAATAATCTAAAGGTTTTAGAATTTAAAAATTTAAAGAATAGAGGGCCAGCTAGATGGCTCAGTCAATTGCCATTGGCCGCATGGAGCCTCAAAATATTAGGCTACATGGAACCTTTTCATTAAAAGAAAAAACATTTAAAAAGAAATGGGTTGGTCAGACATCTTGGAGGGTAAAGGCACCTGGTGTCAAACTCCGACAGCCTTAGTTTAACATCCAGGACCCACATGATAGAAGAAGAGAATAAACAATCAGACATTGTCTTCTAACCTCAAAACACATGCCATGGCATGTGCACCAACTCACATACATGTATACACACATGCACGCACACAAAATAGATAAAATGTAATAAAATATTTACTGTAATCATGAGCATCATTAATCCAACAATCAGTTACCCTAACCCCAACCCAAGTAAATAAATGTTATAAAATACAAAGGTAAAAGTCAGTACTAGACTTTGGAACTTAAACAGCTCCCATGTATCCAGTGTCAAGGAAACTGACCCCAGATTGGGAATATTAGGAAGTTTCCATCTTAGAAACTCTGTCCTCAGAGTATGATGTGGGGGCCTGGTCTCTTCCTCCTTCACCTTTTCACTCCTCTGCCATGAGAGGAAAAGACTGTCTCCACATCATTCCCAACATGATGTTCCTTGACACAGACCCAGAAGCAAAAAGCGTCAGTCATGAACTAAATACCCCATGAGTCGGATTCGAAGTTGATTATCTAAAGTAACAAATACTGCAACAGAAAGCTGACAAAATAAAAATGCTGAGCAATACTTAAAAAGGGAGTTTAATCTTAGAATGACCCTGGTTGGCTGCAGGGCTGAGATCATGAAAAGTTCAGTCCAGGATATAAAGCAGACTGTTTATACTGGAAAGAGGTGCTCAACAACAGGATGTGGGCTTGTGAAGATAACAGAGTAATCAACCTGAAAGTTCTCTGAATGGTCAGCACTTGAACACTTTGAATAAGTAGCAATATCGGTAATAAGATTACAATTACGGCAATATCCATTGATATAGCAAATTGAGAAATGAATATATGGATACAGAAGAAGCAGCAGCTCTTTCTTATAAAAGAATCCTAACTGATAAATGTAAAAGCAATGAAAATAAAATTGCTACAAGGCAAATACCACAGGATTCACTGTCTGAGTAGCACCTACTGATAGGTGCCAAACTTGGTGCATGAGTTTGAGAACAACCAAGACAAGTGCACAGTATCAAAGCATCTCCCCCAAGAATTATTAATTATGAATGAAATACAGTAATTACAGTAGAGAAATGTGGCATAAATCACCTTTAACATGGGAACAATATCTATATTAACAGTAATAAAACATACAACACATCTCCCGTGGCATGACACACTAAGACAAGAATATTAGTTCTGAAATATTTCTGTCAAATAATGAGGAGTCATCACATACACCTAAATTAGAGAACGTGTTCCCAAATAACTGGCCAGAAATCTTTAAAAGCATCAGGATCACAGAAGCCAAAGGGATCGAAGCACCAAGAAAGGGTAGAGGAGAGTTAGGAACATGAAAGCTAAACTCCACAGGAACTCCTGGGATGGGAGAGGGACCAGGAAGAGAACAGTAAAGAACCTGACTACAGCTGACTAAAACTGACAGCTGGTTACCAGCAGGGCCAGTTTTGGTAACTATATTTAAGTAACATCAGTAAGCAGTTCAGATGAGAGGCTGGGTTGGAAATGAACAGGAATTCAACATTTTGCATGAGTTTTAATGAGACCTTTTAAAGGAAATAATCCACATATCCACATACAATTGCCCCTGGTAAGCGATCTCAGCACACACTTCTCTGAGCACCACAATCAGTGTGAAACCATCTTGGTCATCTTTCCTCCAATCACTGCTCAATCTTACTCTCCATTTTCTCTGAACCTTCCCACCCCTCAGGACCCAGAACTCCACCTTCTACCTCTACTGATTTCCCTGTAAGTGGAAGCCAAGAGCATGTGGTCTTTTATAGCTGGCTCCTTTTATTTAGGATGCTGTTTTCAAGGTCCATCGTGTTGCAACACATATTTGCACTTTTCACTGAATATCACTCCGTTCTACTTAATATATTTTTCATATTATTTTTTAACTTCTCCATAGCACTTTGACACTAAGGGTTATAAAAAGAACAGAAAAGAAGCACTAGAGAAATAATGGCTAAGAATACCCAGAGTCAATAAAAACCTAAGCCTCTAGCTTCTCTCTTAAGATAAAAGGTTGTTGCTGCTGCTGCTGCTACTGCTGCTGCTAACACTATGATTGTTGCTGCTGCTGCTAACACTATCATTGTTCATGCTGCTGCTGCTAACACTATGATTGTTGCTGCTGCTGCTAACACTATGATTGTTCATGCTGCTGCTAACACTATGATTGTTAAATGATAGAAACAAAGAGATCATCTTCAAAGCTAAACAGAAGAAAACACATACTACCTGTCAAGGAGCAGCTTAAAACAACAACAGACTTTTTAAAGTTAACAAACCAGACAACTGTGAGGTAAAATCATAAGTGGAAAGTGCCACTTAGAAGTGCTAAATCCGCCATTCAATAGTAAGGGAAAAACAAGGAAAAGGTAAGTACATAAAATCTACCTAAGCACGAGACCTACGAATCGCATGCAGACAGCAAGTTAATACCTAAATTCAAATGACTCATTGAGTTTGTCTGAGCCGTGATTCATCCCATGCTAAGTGCTTTCATTATGCATATTTTACTGTTGAGGAAAGAAATGATACTTTTCCTGTGTTCGTCTTCTACAGTTGTAGCAACACGGAGACTGTGAAGTGAGATGCAGAAGGAACATGGGATTACAGGAGGGGACCCAGGCTTTCCCATTCCATAGCTGTGTGAGTACGGCAGCCATTAATCTCTCTGTCTGCTTCCCCAGCTGCAAAATGGAAGCAATGCTAGTAACACCTGCTCTTTGGATAGTGTGAGGGTGATGGTAAGGGCCGCAGAGACAACTGCAGACAAATGTGCTCCATGTGATGAAAAGATGGTTACTGCTCTTATACACGCAATGCAGGGAACCGGCCAACCCCAGGAGCATAGGAGCTTTCGCTCTTAATTCCTGTGCTGCAAAATTACTTTGTTCCTGCATGCAGAACAGAGTGCTATCTCCTAATCTTACTTTCAAAAGCTATTTCTAGAAATTCCTGAGAGCAGCCTACTCCTTTTGTCCTGATTCTTTACTCCAACAGAGAGAAAGCTTTAGACTATGAAAAATGCCGTGTGCCCTTTTCATAATGAAGGTAAAAGAAACTGCCTTTACAATTAAAGGACTCAAGCCACCATCACATAGTGAAGCCCTCTTAAGCCAATTCAGTACACACAATTCATAAAACAGGATGCTTCTGTTACCAAAGTACAATAAGCAGGGAGAAGAGGAAGCGAAAGACACACAATTGATGGGACAGAAACTCTTTCTCACCCCAGTAATATGGGCTTAAAGGTTATAAATATTTTAAAAATGGCTAACCAGAGTTTATTTATGCAATTTCAGTGCTTTACTGTGTGAGACTAGTTAATCAGGAAGGCAGAGTTACAGGAAAAGAGACACAGTACAGTACAAACACAGAGCGGCTTCCTAAATCTCTCACAATCTAAAGACCAATCATTCCACTGATTTCTCCCTTACATCTGCTCAACCTTTGTTCTGCTCATGGCAAAGAACGCGGATGCACATTTCTAAATCCCACCATGACTAACTGATGAAGTTATTTGCTTCTTCCATATCCTATTAACAAGCCCCAACACCACTGTCCCATTTCCAACGTTGCTCAGAGAAACAACTCAGCATTGTGAAGTGCACTTTTAAAGCACTCTGATGCCTGAAGAGGTGGGAAAATGTGCAGGTGACACGAGCAAGAGCTGAAAGTCCTTCAACAAACAGAATAATCTACCGAGCAGTCAGTAGAGGGGTTCCCAGCTCAGGGGCCAGGATGACTTCTTTTGATTTATCTGTTCACTCATATGTTTTATTCCTCCTTTCTCTCCGCCTAGTCCCTTCCCATCCACTCTTCTTCTGTTTTCCTTCAGAAAAGGGCAGACCTCCTAGGAGATACCAACCAAGCCCGGCATACCAATCTGCAGTGAGATTAGGCACCTCCGCTCATATTAGGGCTGAATAAGGTAAGGCAATAGGAGAACAAGGGTCCTAAGAGCTGGCAAAAGCATCAGAAACAGGCTCCACCCCCTCTGTTAGGAGTCCCACAAAACACCGAGTCACACAACTGTAATACATACCTCAGCCAGGCAGATTTTAATCAGGTTTCTTTTCTATCCCCCAGAGTGAGAAACTGCAGGTTTCATGAAACATGTTCCTTACAGGAACAAACTCTTCTAATATATACTCAACTGACTTCTCTGCAGGAGCAGCAAGAGGTATAGAGAGCTCCTGAGCACACTCACCTTTTACTGGTACCAGATTCTATCAGAACTAATTATCTACTTCTTGGTACATACTCATTTGATACAAAACCCATGGTAAAAATATGTTCAATTGTGAGTGTGTGTGTGTGTGTGTATGTGTGTATGTGTGTGTTGAGGGTCATGCCACAGTGCATGTGTAGAGGTCAGAGGATAATTTTGGGGACATGGTTCTCTCCTTCCACCTTGCTGAATGTGGGTCTCTCCCGTTGCTGCTGCTCTCTACACTCCAGGCTAGCTGGCCCTCAAGTTTCCAGCAGATTCTCCTGTCACTGCTTCCCAGCTCACTTCAGGAATTCTGGGATTACAAATGCAACTCAGCACTTCCTGCTCTTTGTAAGATACAGGGATAAAGCTGATATCATCAGGTTTGCAATGCAAGCAAGCCCTGTAACCTCCAAAGTCACCTCCATACCCTGATTTTTTTAAGTCCATCTCTTCCTTGTTTTTTTTTTTTTCTTAAATGAAGGTAAAACTCCAAAGTGAACAAAGGAAAATAGAAATTCAATCAGTATAGCTTAAGACCTACCTACCCACATACGAAAAAGAACCCAACCACAACTATACTAAGGTTGTACAGAAAATAAAGAATTGAAAGCAATGGACATTAAGTATTTTCTAGCACAAGAACGAAATACCATCCACCTAGATTGGCCATGATGGCAGGCACATGCCTATAAATCCCAACGCTCGAGGGACTGACATAGGAAGACCATGAGTTGAAGACCAATTTAGGCTATTTTTAAGAACACACACACACACACACACACACACACACACACACACAAAGGCCAAGCAATTTAAACATCATTCACTTTAGCTTTAAAATAGAAGACTATAATGAGCACACACATTGAGATGTATGGTCTGAGTTTTCATATTGAAAATTGATGTACTATGTGCTACAAATATTTGATAAGTTAAGCAGTCACTTCAGGGCCTCCAAAAATATTGTAGAAAACAATTACACATTGAACAGATGATGCTTTGACACATTTATTGAGCCTAAATAACTTTAAAAGATGAAATTACACAACTGCATTTCTAAATAAGCAGTAAGGACTAACCAAAACTTAGGGTGACTCTGTGTCCAACGGAGGTAATTCTGTCACCCCATCTATACACACCTAACTAATGCTCAGAGTAGCTGACTTACACAGACAGTGCTATCTGTATCTCCCTAATAACAAGGAAACAACCACTGCCCCTTCCAGTAGATGCAATCTCCTCCTAAGGAAGATTGATTGAAGAACACAATCTATTACCTACTAGTGCCAAAGGAAGGAAATTAACAGGCTTCTTTAGGAATTGAGTTTTTCCTCAGTTTGAAAAAGCCAGGGAATAAACAAAAAAAATGTTTACTCGAATAAAGTTTTACAAATGTAAACAAGGGTTTTTTTTTTTTTTGTTCCATCCAGCACAGCATTTCCCCACAAATTTGTTGATGAATAAATAAAAGACCAACCAGCATCTATTACAAGACTTTCTCTGCAAGGGAAAGAAGGTTAATATTTCAGAATTTAAGGGCCAAATATTACTGTCATGGCTACTGGACTCTTCCCTTATAGCATGAAAACAGCTCAAAACACTAAATACACAAATGGGTATACGTATAGTCCAAAAGAATTTTGTTTATAAAAACAGATATTGGACTGAATTGGACCAGGTAGCCATAGTTCACCAATCCCTGAAACGACAATATGTGACTGTTATTTAGAGACAAGTTCATAATTAAATTAGATGGATGCCTTGAGAGTACCACATGCATGACCAGACTCTCCACTGGGGAAAGGACCTTGTTATAATACTGTATCTGATCATCAGGTGTGGTGCAAAGCCTAAGGGTCCTGATCTCTAATCAGCTCACGGGTGACAGTAACTCCTAATAAGAAAGGAGGTGTATCTCTCAGACTTTAAGGCCAACTTGGTATACACTGAGAGTTCCGAGCTAGCAATGGCTACATAATAACACCTGCTTCAAAAATACAAAAGCAAATGAACAAGAAGGGGAAGAAAAGAAGGAAGAAAGGAAGGAAATTAAACTATACTTTGAGTTAAAAAATACTAAACTGCATTAATAGAATTTTCTTAGAATTTCAAAACAGGTAGGAAATTACAGGTGAGGCAACAAGCTCTGGACTTTACAAGAAGAATCCTAGTAGTAGGGAACTCTCTGGCTTCCACACCATAGAGAAGGCAGTTTGACCATGGATTCTAAAGCTCTAACTTTAATTACACGCTTTCACTTACAAGAGGAGGCATGAAGATGAGGTCAACGCTTAGTTTCTCATGTTGGACTCTAAAGAGGAGAATGTTATCATGTCTAAGCCATTTCTTATGGTCAGGCGAGATGTTTAACATGCTTTATAATATACAAATACAATTAAGAAGCACCACTAAAAGGTGTTTAAATCCCCCAAAGTTCTAATAGTTCTTTATACTATTTGGCAGTAACGACTTTTTAAATTACTCACATAGAGTAAATACTTTATGAGAAAGCTTTCACTAAGGTTGGATGAAATTAAACCCTAAGGAGTAAAACAAGTTAAGAATAGCTAATATTTTCCTAAGACTCAAAATGCTTTGTCTATTTTTCATCATTTAAGAAGTACAAATTGAACAAGTGCTGTGTAGCAGATACTAAGCTGGGACACTGGTGAGAGGAAGAAGAGAAAACACTGTTTGTTAGAATATACTTCATACCTTCAAGAAGCTTGGAGGTAGCAGTGGCTGATACAGGAACACACATTACAGAACTCCAGGTGCAAAGGAACTGTGCAAGTCACCCATTAGATGCAGAGTAAAAAATAAGTGAGCTGATGTCAGATATGTGACCATAGAGAAGATAACGTGGAAGACCACTTATGTGCCCAACATTCCCAGATCTGTGTAATTTCTAATACACCAATTTGACTGTACAAGAAAAGTTATTATCACAGCATAATAGAGCTCAGTGAGGAATTATTTGTGCTCATGTAATTTCTGAGAGTCTTGAAAACCTTTCACATCTTGGCATCTGACATGAGAATTTGAGGGTTGTGACAGACTTATTTGCTAATATATGGTAAATATTGCCAGTTTAATATAAAACTGCTAAAACAATCTACAATGTTTATACTGTGAGATAAAATGTTATTGCAATATAGAAAATGCCTAAAAGTGCTTAAAATACTAAAGATATATGTGTGTGTGTATGTGTATGTATGTGTGTGTGTGTGTGTGTGTGTATTTCTTTTCCTTTAAGAACCTGCATTTTTATTCCACTTCCTCTCAGTTTTATCCAAAGACATTTTCGTGGGTGAAAGCCTGCTACGGATCACCTGTCAAATGCCCCTGACATAAAAATGTGTATATAAATCAAATCTATTTGTTTTTCATTTTCTAACACCATGAGACTCAGGTGCTTTTTAAACTGAGTTACACAATGGTCACACAATTAAGACACAAATATATTGCAATATTACAAAGTAATCATTAGACAGAAATGGTACAAATGCAGAAAGGGCAATAATGTAGGTAAAGATGGTGACTTGATTTAAAAGTACTTCTTTGCATTCTTCTCCGTTTTCGGCTGCCCTTGGCACTGTGGCAGGTTAAAGAATTAGAAAGCACTGACAATGAATAGAGATCAGAGTCCTTTTGTAAGGTGGAGAGGTAGATTGTGAAAAGGACAATGGAGAGGGGGTAAAGAATGACCTCCTGTAGATACAGACTTGTGAGGAGGACACAGTGAAATTAAAGCTCTGGGGAAAGAGTCAGCTTAAACCAACCATAGCTGCCTCACCCTTGGGAAGTCATTCAACTCTGGGCCACAGAGATGGCTCAGCAGGTAAGATCATGTATTTCTCTAGCAGGGCATCTGGGCTCAGTTCCCAGCACCCACAACAGATGGGTCACAACCACATATAACTCCAGTTTCAGGGAACTGTACATGTTCTTGCTTCCATAGGTACCTGCATACACATGGTATACATAAACTCATGCAGGCACACATGAATACACATAAATAAATACATAAATCATTTATAAAGGAAAGGTATTTCCTCTCACAGGCACAGTAGTTTGCAGACATCTCTTTAATGAACTCTTCACTACAAATCATAAATGCTGACACCTTATACCCAAGTCTTTTTAAGATTAAAACAAAACCAAGCTGCTCTTAAGCAAATACTAAAAGTTCAAATTTTAATTTCCATAAAAATTCCACAAATCTAAGTGAGCTATTAATGCCATGTGAAATTATTCTCAACAACTTACAATGCAATTGAGTATTTCAGAAAGTACCAGAAAAACATCTGTGTTACAGCGGTGATGAAGGAGCCCTCTGAAAAACATGCAGCAGCTGCTAGTAAGCAAGAGAGAGAACGAGAGTCTATTTGCCATGGGAAGGAGCATTAAAAAGAAGATGGGAAGGGGAGGGGACACATGAGGGGAGGTCAGGAACAGGAAAGAAATGAAAATAGGTCTTGGCATTCTGTGGTAAAGGACGACAAGGACAGACCTCCATCACTTTTCCCATTTTACTTCCAGGAACACCCCACTAGCTTTACTATTCCTCCATTCAAATTTTAAAATAAACTGCTTGTTTATTTTTAACTAATTATTGTATACAAAAAAAATGCTTCTCCCCCATCCCAATTTTTTTTAATATAATTGCCTACTTGCCCCCCCCAAAAGGTAGGAGGGCAAATCGCTAATAAATCGTACTTCAAGAGTTAAATCATTTATTAAAATGTGTTCTATAAAAAATTATAGTGATGGTGATAACTAAAATCAGCATCCCACAACCTGAAATTCATTAACTATATTATATCCATGAGCTCATTCAATAGATGCCAAAACAGACAATCAAAACAGTATGATGTCCTGACAAACTGTTAGCTTAAAATAACAGGTGGTTTGTGAAGACAGCTCGGTAAAGCACTTTCCACGAAACATGAGGACCAGAATTCCAATCTATAGCATCTATGTAAATACCAGGTGGGCATAGCAACCCAAACCAACTGTAATCCTACACTCCAGAAGCAGGGACAGGATCTCAAAAGCAAGGAGCATAGACAGACTAGCTGCAACGGGAATGTCTGGGTTCAAGTAAGAAATCCTGACAATATTTAAGGTGAACAGTGAGAGAGTAAGACATCCAGTGTCAACCTTGCGACTCCACACCCATGTGCCTGCAGACATGTAAAGCATGTAAAGCATGTACATGTGTGATCTTCGCAGACAGGAAAAGTCACAAAAGCATGTATAGTAAATTCATATTCACACTATGTGTGATTTCAATGTATACATAGCATTATAATTCTTAATCTTTTCTGAATCTCCTCTATAATTTGACCTTTCAACTTTGCTGGTTTGAATGAGAAATGTCACCAATTGTTTCAAGCATCGGAATGTTTGGCCCTCAGTTGGAGCCATTGTTTCTGGAGGTTTAGGTGGTATAACATTGCTGGGGGAAATACATATAACTGGGGGAAATTTGAGGTTAAAAAACCTCCATTGCTTTAATTTTGCTCAGTTTGCACTCCGCTTTCAGTTCTAAATGCAAGCTCTCAGCTCCCTCCTCCGGCTGTCACCCCTGACAAACTCACTGCTCTGGATCCAGAAGCCCAAATAAACTCTTTCTTCTATACATTGTCTTGTCCATGGTATCTTATCACAGCAATGGAGAAGTAACCAAGACGGAAGTTCGTACCAGGAGGCGGAGTGTTTGGAGAAACATGGAAGAGCTGGAACTCAGGACTAGAAAGGCAGTTGAATGCTATCAGCAGACCATGAGGGGTCACCTTATAAGAATCTTGGAATAGAGTGATGCTAAGAGCCATGCAGACCATGGAGGCACTACACAAGAAGGAAACAATATTTCAGAGGGAACAACAGTGTCAGAAAGATGGCTAGAGGCTATTTGTGTGGTATTTTGGCAAAGCCTTTGGATGCCATCTAGTTTAAACTTAAAGGCAATGGTCTAATTCCTTTGACAAAGGCTATTTCAAGGCAACATAATATTGACTCTCTGGAGTAGTTGTTATAAATGACGACCATTATGCAGGCTTACAATTTAAAGAGTAGGTAATACAAAAAAAAATAAATAAGAGCTAAACAGAAAGAGAGACAGATAGACAATACCTACATGCCTATCTACCTACCTACACACACACACACACACACACACACACACACACACACACCGTACAGTTTAAAGAGGAAAAAGCAGCACTCTTTAAACAGTGTTGCAGCTAAGTCTTGTGCTGGAAGAGATACAAAGCTCAGTCCCACTAAGGGGAGGCCTTTAGCTGGAATAGATACTCTCAGAGCAACCCTCCAACTTCTAAGGTCATAGAATCTTACCCATGGCTTCTGAGAGCCAAGCTGCATGTTCCTGGCAGGGAAGTTCCTGGATGAAGACTCTGAGAGGCCATTGCATAAAGCTATGAAAGAGAAGCCTGGGTTGTATTGAAATGACAAGATGTTAAACATGCCAAAAGAATAAAATATTTGCCAAGCAGAGCTTCACAAAGGGATAGGACCAGTTTAAGAAAAAGATGTTGCAGGCAGCAGAGCTGGAAGGTCAGAGCCATCTAAATCCTAGACAGTGGACACGCAACCATAGGATTTGGCCTTTGCACTGCTGAGTTTCAGTCTTGCTTTGTCAGGTATTTCCTCACTACTCCCGAATTACTCTTTTTGGTGGTTGTAATGTACAGTCCGTGACATTATATGTTATAAACATGTCATTTACTTTTTTAGGGGGGTGCAATTAAGAGATTGCCTTGAGTTTCAAAAGAGACTTTGAACTTTGGACTTTTTTTTTCTAACTCTATTATTCTGATGAATGGACATAATGTTAAACTAAATTCTAATGACCTATTGTTTATTTTTTAATTTTTAATTTTTTGATACTTTGAACTTTAGAGTTTTAAACTTTGTTGAGACCATGGCTGTAGGCACTTTTTAAGTTAGACTGAATGCATTTTGCATTATGTTATGGCCATGTGACTATGGAGGCCAGGAAGGAGACTGTGGTGGCTTGAGTTATAAATGCCGCCCATAGTCTAGAACAGTTTAACACTTGGTCCCCAGCGGGTGGTATTACTGTCTTCGGGCACATCTTTGCTGCCATGTTACAGAGGACAGAATTTGAGATTCAAAGCCTTCACTGCTTATATCTCACTGTCTGTTCCTTTACCTGCAGTTCAAGATGTGAGCTCTCAGCCTCCTGCTCCAGCTGCCATGCCTCCCTGCAGTGGTGGACTCTAACACTCAGGAACCATCAGAATAAATAAACTCCTCCTTGGTCATGGTGTTTTATCATAGCAAAAAGAAAAGTAACTAATGCAGCAAGTGTGTACATAGAATAATTAATACATACAATATTTAAACAGAAATACATACTCATTTATGACTTTGATATTTCTTTAATTAAAATAATTTATTTGGTTTCCTATATCTTATATAAGCTTTGTATATGACATCTAAAACTACTGTGATTTTTACATTATATTTGGCAGAGTGGTCACTCTTTCATAAGAACTAACATTTAGGATTTCTCCAGCCACCTACTTAAATTTTATTTTACAGGGAAACATGAAGGTTTAAAATAGTTACTCATACTTTACAAAACAGTGTTAAATGTCTTCTACCATACTTGAGAAACAAAGTTACAAGGTTATGTACCATTTTACTGACGACAGGTTTATTGCTCCTCCTTCCCAAAAACTAAAGCCAGGAACTAACAGCCATTCCTATGACATCAGCTAAGTATACACTTCCAGGTAAGTAACTACATAATCCATAAATATACACCAGAAAAATACTACACAGACAAAAACACAGAAAGACATGCGGACACATGCACACATGCACACACTATTTTAAGGTACATAAATGGGTACAAGATTTTCCTTTTGCATTAAGAAACGAAGAGGAATAGCATCCTAGAGGAGGATTAGTATGTGACTCCTAGAAAACACTATGCTATGTGAAAGTCATCTTAAAACACCACATATGTGTGGTTCACTTACATAAGACGTCCAAAGCTGGTAAGTCTATAGTGATAAGAAGTAGGGTACTAGCTATATAAGGCTGAAAGTGGGGTACAGACAGTGGTGGAACATTCTGGGTGACAGCTGAAGAGTACAAAGAGTCTTAGGGGATGAGGAAACTGTTCCAAACCTAGCTGTTATGATTGAAGACCTCGACGGACATAATAAAAACAAAAATCACTGTGTATATAAACGGAGTGAATTTTACTATATGTAAATTTCAATAAAGCTTTTTTTTTCCAAAAAAAAAAAAAAAGATTCAATTTATAATAACTGCAAAACAACTGATGTTTTCCAATCAGTGAGATCTAAGTTCAAACCTCACTGTGCAATGTTAAACCAAAACTCAACAAAAGAGATAAAGAAGCTGACCTCATACTAAGAAAGGCAACAATCTGTGAAGATATTATAATCATAAACAAATATAGACCGAAGTGACACCCAACTGCATAAAGCAATTGCTACTAGATAAAAAAAAAAAAAAAAAGCAACAGATCCATCCCGACAAATTAGCAGTGCACAAGTTCAACACCCTGCATTCCCTAATAGACTCATCATCCAGAAAAACAAACAAACAAAAAGAAACAAAACAGAAAAGTAATAGAGCTAAACAACATCCCAGATCAAGTGAACCTAACAGACAGTTGTAGAATAATTCAAACATAACTAGTTACAAATTCTTCTGAGCAGCCCATGGAACTTTTACTAAAATAGATCAAGTGCTGGAACACAAAAGATAGTCTCAACAAATACCAGAAAACTGAAATGCTACTTGTATCTGATCTGACCACAATAAAACAAAGTTTCAAACCAATAGCAATAGATACTACAAACACTAGCTATGGAAAGTTAGCACATTATTTAATGATAAGATCATTGTACAAATAAAATAGAAAAATCACAAATCCAAAGAACTAAATGAAAATAAAATCACAATATATAAATCTATGCTACACAATGAAGGCAGCCCTGAGAGGAAAGGTTTATAATTCCAAGTACATCAAAAATTCAGAGAGAGCCTAAGGAAGCAATTCAATGATGTACCTTAATACTTTGAGGCCTTAGAAAAATATGGGCAAACACTATCTCAAAGCAGAATGCAGGGAGAAATAACCTAGATCAGTGCAGAAACTGATGAAATAGAAACAAACCAACAATACAAAGCATCAATGACTAACTGCTGGTTCTTTGAAAAGATTAAGACTGACCACTCTTTACCCAAATAATGGAAATGCAGAGGATCCAAAGCAATGAAACTAGGATTTGTAAAAAGGAGACGGTACAGTGTACACCAGTGAAATCCAAGGACTATAAAGATACATCACAACCCTATTTTCCACCAAACTAGAAAACCTAAAAGAAATGGTTTTTTATTGTATATGACCTACCAGAGGTAAACCAAGAAGATATAAACAAACAATGAGATTGAAGTAGCAATAACCTTCCAAATAAACTCCACAAAATCTCAGGCCCAGTTGGATTTCCTACACAAACTAATGAGACCAGTGAAGAAGAGCTAAAAGTACTATTTCTCAAACTGTGACATAGAATAGAAAAAGGAAAGAAGGTAAAGATGCAACAACAACAAGGAAAGAAAATTACACAATAATCTCTCTGGTGAGTATAAAGGCAAAAGTTCTCTACAAAAGACTTGCAAACCAAATCCAAGCAAAAAGTCACCTACCATGATCAACTTGCCTTTAGCTAAGAGATACAAGATTGGTTCAACATATATAAATCAATAAATATAATGTTGCACATTAACAAACTAAAGAACAGAAAATACGTGATCATCTCTTTAGAAGTAAAGAAAGCTTCTGACAAAATCCAACATCCCTTCTTGCTAAAAGTTATGAAGAAATAGGGAAGACAGGGGTCATAACTCAGGATAATAAAGGCAATATCCAACAGGCCTACAGTCAGCAGCATTCTAAATGGAGAAAAACATGGAGCATGTCTACTAAAATCACAAGCAAGGCAAAGATATCTGCACTCTCCATTCGCATTCAATACAATGCTTGAAGTCTGAGCAGGGGCAGTAAGGCAAGTGGTGACGGAAAAGGAAGACGTCAATGTATCCTTGTTTGTAGACGATACAATTCAAGTGGTGACAGAAAAGAAAGGAAGACGTCAATGTATCCTTGTTTGTAGACGATACAATTCTATACCTAAAAGAACCTAAATGCCCCACCAGAAATCTCCTATAGCTGGTAAACACTTTCAACAAATCCCTGTTCGTAAATGATAAAATTCTATACATAAAAAAACCCTAAATGGCCTACCAGAGATCTCCTACATCTGATAAATACGTTCAGCAAGGTGACAAGATACAAAATTAACACACAAAAATCCAGTCTTCCTACATAACAGAGATAAGCATACTGACCTAAGCAAAGACCTATACAATGAAAAATTCGAAACACCAAAGAAATATAAGACACCAGAAGATGGAGAAATCTCTCGTGTCCATGGGTTGGTAGGATTAATGAGAAAATGGCCATCCTACCAAAGACAATCTACATTTAGTAAAATTCCCATCAAAATTCCAATACAATTCTTCACAGAAACAGGAACAAAAAAATGTTAAAATGAAAATAAACGAAAGATCCAGAACAGCTAAAACATTCCTGAACAATTTTTAAAAACAAACAAACAAAAACTGCTGGAGGTTTCACCATTCCTATTTTTAAGATATACCTCAGAGACATTGCAATAAAAATAGCAAGGCACAAGAACAGAAACATTAAGTAAAATTAAGGATCCAAATGCAAGATCACGCCCCTATAGACACCTGATGTTTACAAAGATGACAGCAATACACATAGGAAAAAATCAGCACCTGCAACAAATGGTGCTTGTCAAACTAAAAAATTACGTGTACAGGAATGAAACCAGACCTTTCTCTTATCATGAAAAGTTCATGCTAAATAGATCAAGGAGGTCAAACTAAAAGCTGATACCCTAAATCTGATAGAGAAGTCAGTACTTACAGGCACAGAAGGGGTTCCCTCTATAAGAGTCCAGAAGCACAGTAATTAATGCCCACACTGATAAACCAGTCCATATACCATTAAAAACTATCTGGACATCAAAGAAAGTCATCAACTCAGTGAGGAGACAGCCTAAAAAATGGGTTAGGGAGGATCTTTACCAGCCATTTATCTAATAGTGGGTTAATGTCTAAATTATACAACAAACTCAAAATACTAAGAAAACAATCAAATTGTAAATAGGATACTACACAGAGTTCCCAAAAGAAACACTACAAATGGCTAAGAAATATTTTTTTCACTTCCCAACATCCTTAGCCATAAGTGGAATATAAAGGAAAAGTACTGTATGGGAGTCCCCGTATTCCAGACAGAACAAGTGAGGTAAATAAAACCATTTAAAACAACTGTGTAAGTCTGGGAAAAGGAGAAAACACACTCATTCTTAGTAAGAATGCAAACTGGAAAATTTGACCCTATGGAAATCAGTGTAAGGTTTCTCAAAAGTCTAAACTCAAGAGTACCACTTCTGAGCATAGATCCAAAAGATTCTATAGCCTACTGTAGAGATACTTGCTCATTCGTGTTTGTTACTGTCTCATACACAATACATAAAAAAATGGAAAGAGCCTGGATGTCTATCAACTGCTGAGTGAATAAGGAAAATGTGGTTCATATATACGATGTCTTATTATCATTAAGCCGTTAAAAGATAAAATTATGAAATTTACACGTAAATGGCCAGAGCTGGAATTAATCATTATGAGTGAGGTAACTGAGATTCAGAAGAGCAAACACACGGTATGCTCTCTCCAGTATATTGCCCTGACTGAATCCTTCGATGCATGGGATCAAAGTAGAGTGCCTGTAGATGTCAGGAAACGAGAATGTGACCATGGGATAGCGTGGGGGTGGGTACTGCAAGGGGAGAGGACAGACAGAACCCAAATGATAGAAAGGGGGAGACTAAAGGGGAAGGAAAGAGTAAATGAGGTGAGGAATGTGACAGTGGGGTAGAGGAAGGCATGGAAGGATAAGAAATTCTAAATAGCTTTGAAAATGCAATTTAAAAACTCAATGTATCAGACAATTCCTAAAATACATAATATACATATATAAAAAGATTTTTAGGGCCTGGAGAGATGAGATGGCTCAGCAGGTGAGAGCACTTGTTTTTCTTGCAGAGGACCCAGTTTCAAGCACCCACATGGTAGAACATTCTATAACTCCAGTTTCAGTTAATTTGGCAGTCTTGTCTGTCCTCCATGTATACCAGGAATGTACATGGTGCATATACATGCAGGCAGAATACATGCAAGTGCGCGCGCACACACACACACACACACACACACACACACACACACAGTCTAAGATAATCTAAACAAAAAGTAGAGTTTCCCTATATGAGGGGTGGAGAATAAAGCCTCTCCTGGGAACATAGGTCAAAAACAGAAGTCCCGATATCAGATGTGGGTTTTCACGCCTGTGTAAGCTGTTGGTCATTAGGTCACACTGACCTTCAAGGCAGTACAGGTCCTTGACATTGCTCTTGGAATTCAATGATAAGACACTGTTTTTGAAGATACCATATACTTGATCCATAGGACATCAAGAAAGCAAGCTGGTAATGACCTAGAAGCTTTATACCTACTAGCGAGATTTTATAATGCTGAAAGCTGCAGGCCAGCCAGGGCTACAAACCTGTCTCAAACTACAAGTGTGTGTGTTTGGTGAGTGGGAGGAGCCATGAATTTGAGGGAACAAAGTAGTAGAGGAGACCTAAGGAGAAGAAGGTAAAGGGCAAGCTTGAAAAACCTGATATGCATGTATGAAATTCATAAACCATAATCTTCTATTTTTTATTTTACTAAAAATAGACTTTTTCATATATTCTGATTATGGGTTTCCCTCCTCCAATTCCTTTGAGATCCTCCCCACCTGCCCTCCCATCTGAATCTATACCCATTGTGTCTCCTTAGAAAACACACGGCATGTAAAGAATAATAGAAAGATAAAACAAAACAAAACTAATCAGAAGAGGACAAAATGAACAAACAGAAGAAAAGGGGCCAAAGACAAAGGACAAGAAACACACAGATGCACACACCAGACACTTGCACACCAGAAACCATAAAAGATATTCACAGATCCTGTAACAAATAAAATAAATGAAATAATTTTTAATTTAAAAATATATGAATAAATGCCCTGACTAAACACTTTTGAAATTTGTACTGTGTGTGTGTGTGTGTGTGTGTGTGTGTGTGTGTGTGTATGAGTGCTAAGTAGCTTTCTGTTTTTTCTTTAGCCAGGATCCACCAATATGGACTGCCTTTATACCAAAACCATAAAGGTGACATCCCAGGAGCATCATGGAGAAATTTAGGGTAATGACTTCACACTAACAAGTGCATATGCATGATCTCTACTGTCTCCAGTAAGATGCTCCATCACAAGGTGACAGCCCATGTCACACATCCAAAGAAGTGGATTCACAGAGGTCCAATGAAAGGTGTCTCCATCAAGTGCAGGAGAAGGAATGGGACAAGGAAGTAGTGGAGAGATATTATCTTCCTGAGATGGCAGCACTGCATCAAGGGATCAATGAGGAAGATCCTGATAATAAAATGCTGCAGCTTCTGGATGTTGACACTCTCTCCCCAAGGCAGGGCACTCAGCCTACATCACATGGAGCCATTTAAAAATGTGCTGCTATAATATTGTCAATAAGCCTGAGAGCAACTGAAAAGAAAATCACTCACTGGGGCTGGAGAGGTGGCTCTTTGTTTAAGAACACATATTGCTCATACAGAGGGTCTAGGTTCAGTTCCCAGCACCCACATCAAGAGGCTCATGTGCTCAAGCAGAGCCTGACAAATACAGAGGCAGATGCTTGCAGCCAACCACTGAACTCAGTTGGGGTCCCAGATGAAGGAGTTAGAGTAGGAACTGAAGGAGCTGAAGGGGTTTGCTGCCCTATGGAAGGAGCAACAGTGTCAACTGGACTGACCCCCATGCTCCTAGAGACTGGACCACCAACCAAAGTGTACACATGGAGAGACACATAGTGCTGGCCACATATGTGGCAGAGGAGGGCCTTGTTGGCCATCAGTGGGAGGAAAGGCCCTTGGGCCTGAGGGTGTTAGATGCCCCAGACTAAGGGAATGCTAGGGAGGAAAGATGGGAGTGGGTGGGTGGCGAGGGGAGCACCCTCATAGAGGCAGGGGAGGGGGAGGGGATAGAGGGTTTCCAAAGGGGAGACCTGGAAAGGGGAAAAACATTTGAAATGTAAATAAAGTAAATATAAAAAAGGAAAGAAAGAAAAGAAAAGAAAGGTCATATGACATTGGTGTTTAATCTAAAAAGAAAAAAAGAAAAAGAGGCTTATGTGTCTGCCAGCTCCTGCTCCAGGGAAAATCCAAAGCCTCAGGCCTCTGTGGACATCTGCAATCACCCACATGCACATTCATGTGCCTGTCCCATACACAAACAAGCACACGTTAAACAGAAATAAATCTTTCAAAAGAAATCTGGGTGTTGGCAACTCTTTCTGTAATGAGTACATTTCTAGCCCATCATTCCATGTGAGCAGTGCTAACAATTTCTCAGTGCTACCATTTTAACAGGAAAACACTCAATATAAGAGTGGGTGGGTGTGCCTGTGCTGCAGTTACACTTCATTTGGAAGCAATAACAAACAGAGATTACATTCTTTTAGAGTTTGTCTATCTTCAGTCATTTCTAAGACCAGACACGCAGCTTGCTGGATGTGTCAGTATTCGGTTTTGAAGGCCATCGTGAACTCCTTACATTAGTCATCACAGTGACAGCAGGGAGGGCCTGGAAAGCTAGCACATTGGCTGGCACCTGGGTCATCCAACAGTGCAGGCTGCACTCTCCAGGAAACCTCTACATTATCACTTGGCAGAGGCACTTAAGTCAGGCGAAATACAGAGGCTGAAAACACTCATTTTACCTTTGAGTTCTTTTGTGCTTCCTCTGTGTCACAGGATTTTACCTGCGGAAAGATTTCTTGGAACTGAAACTACTAAGGCCAATGAAACAGAGCTGGAAGCACCAAGATGGTGGCTGCTACATTTCCCTATGTTGGCTCTGGTATTACACTTTAAAATGGGAAACAATGGCGATTTGGACTGCTCCTTTGACTCTGACTCTATTCATCATAACTTCAAAGGTGGGGAATGAGGCAAAACTAGATAGCAACTTCACATAGGAAGAAAGCACAGACTTGTCTCTGCAGTACCTTGAGCTTCAACCCTCATAAATATAGCCACAAAGGAGAATGGCACCTGGGATAAAAAGACACATTATTATAATGACTCCAACATTCTCATTCAAGCCTGGCCTCCCTGAGGAACACAGTGAGGAGCTAAGTCCGGAGGTGTTCTGAGGTCTCCTCCCAACGCCATATCCTCACACTACAAGAAAATAACTACAAATTTCTATTGTAAAAATAAGGAACAGCTAAGCTCTCCTGGCATTTTTTCATGCAGCTGAACCTCAGTGGAGTCTAACCAAATCATCAATAATGCCCACTGTTAGAATTGGCAGAGGAGACTCAAATACTAGGAACACATAACAGAAAAAAATTAGGAATCCAGGTAAGGGATCAGGCATGTTTTCCGAAACAACATCAAGACATTTATGAAAAGCTAATAGACCATACAGAAGAATGGACAGGGAAAGCAGCAGTCCCAAGTCATGCATGCAGCAGGTCAGGTAGAAGAAACTGCTGGGTTTGTAATAACACACGGTTGGACCAGCAACCCCTAGATTATAGAAATATTTGGAATGTGTGTTAAGGTTTAACTCTAAAGATGAAAACAACAGCACTGCATACGTCAGAAAAAAAAAAAAACAATAACAACAACAAAATACCCAATCACTAGGTGGTAAATGAACAATACATATGCTCTGTAGCAAAGTTCATATGGCCGTAAAATATGTATGTGGATACAAAGGCATGAACAGTAACCACCATAAAATTATACACAGTGCATCCTTCCAGTTACTTCTAAATAGTGGCATTACGGCTTACGTCTCATTTCTAAGCTTATTAATTTGTATTTTCTGATTATTTTTTAGATTTGTTTATTTATTTTATGTATATGAGTAAACTGTAGCTGTCTTCAGACACACCAGAAGAGGGCATCATTTCAGATGGTTGTGAGCCACCATGTGGTTGCTGGGAATTGAACTCACTGCTTTTAACTGATGAGCCATCTCTCCAGCCCCATATTTTCTGATTTTTAAATAACAACCATGTACTACACAAGAGATCTTTTAAAACTCAACATGCATATTATACACAGACAGTCATTGAGACAGTGAGATAATATGGAATGAGGATCTTCGTGTGCAATCCAAGCTGTCTTAAAATAATTAGATGCTATAGTTTCCTATTAAGCTTAACCCTCTATTAAACTTAGAACCAGAAATAAAAAAGAGAATACACACCTAAACCTGCTCACAGTTCACAGACCTGTAACAAACATTTACTCTCAATTACATTGATCACATAATGGGGTGCCATGGAGCACACTGGGAGGGACACAAAACTAAAGAGCCAGAAATTTTCACACAGAACAACCAGAAATCACTCAGTAAAACTGTAATGGTTGATCTTCACTGTCAGCTCAACTGGATTGTAATGACTGAGGAGACGCATTTGCGGTGTCTATGAGGATGAATCCAGAGAAGGTTAAGTAAGAAGACCCACCCTGGGAGCTGACTGAGTACAAGGAAATCCCAGCATTCCTCTTCCTCTGCCTTCTGCTCTGCCAAGATATGCAGTCCCTGTCACACACTTCAACTGCCTTCAAGTCCAGTGTGCCTTCGACACCATGATGGATAGATAGCACCGTTACAAACCATTACCCAGAATAATCCTGCCTGTCTCAAGTTGTGAGGTACTTGTTTACAGCAATGAGGGCACAGAACAAACAAAAACTAATTCAAGGTCCTCCCCATTACCTTCATCATTAAGTTAACAACTACAAATGTCTCATTGACAGCAGAAACTGTGATGGCCTTCTTACACTAGTATGAATCCCCTAAATTTCCGAAGTAATTTGCATTGCTGCTTTCTAGGATCTTTTACCACTGCAAATACATAAACTCCTAAAACAGCCACTTGTTTAGGGTCTTGAACATAGAGGAGAAGTTTCCTGAGGGTTAAAAACCATGTTTATCCTTCTGCCCTTGTATCTGTAAAGTCTAGTAGCTCTTCACGCATGGTAGGCATACAGACTGAATTAACTGAATTAACTTGGCTGGATAAATGTAAATTAAGATGCATAGTTGACTAGATAGCTATCTCAATTGTTCTACTTTGTAGCTCTTATGAATACTGTGGTTGTAAACATTTTGTGGCTACATGCAAATGCTTTTGTATGAACACATTTTCACTTATCTTGAGTATATTCCCAGAAATGAGATTTCTGGGTCATGTAATGATTAACTCAATGATTAAATTTTGAAAAAAAATAGGGACTGGAGAGATGACTTGGCCGTTAAGAAAACTTGCTGCACTTGTAGAGAACCATGGTTCAATTCCCAGAATCCACAGGGTGACTGAGTCATCTGCAACTCCAGTTCGAGGCCAGCTGATTCTCTTCTGGAATTTAAGGTCACCAGGCACATACATGGTGCACACATGCAAACAAAACATTCGTGTGTGTGTGTGTGTGTGTGTGTGTGTGTGTGTGTGTGTGTGTGTAAATAAATCTCAAAAAATTAAAATAAATAAATTAAAAGAAGTGTAGTTGGATGTCTTAGAAAACAAGCCCTCTTGCCTGACCTCAGGCTGTCTTTCAGTTAGTTCAGGACTTTAGAATCAACTACTCACACTACTGTTCTACACTGGGTAGATACCAACTCCAACAAATCCCAAGTGTACTAAAATTGTATGTGGCTAAATACTGTCTTTTCAGCTCTCAACCTTTTTTCTTTAATACGTTTTATTTATAAACTGGCAGCCATTATTAGTCAAGTATTTTGGATATATATATCTGAAAATAAGCCCAGCACTATAAGTCATTGGGAAGATATGAATCAAGATCAGAATGAGGTTTCACTTCACACTTAATAGAATATATCGAATAAAAAAGACACAGTAATAAATGTTAAAAATGAAGAGATAAGCTGAGTGTGGTGATCTCTAAGCTCTACAGAGACAGGTGGATTTCTGAGTTCAAGGCCAGCCTGGTCTACAAAGGGAGTTCCAGGACAGCCAGGACTACCCAGAGAAACCTTGTCTAGAAAACAAAATAAAACAAAAGAAGTAAAATGGAGAAAGTCTCATTCCTTCCTTGCAATATGTAAAATGGCAGTGAGGGGAGATGACTCAGCAGGTAAAGGTCTTTCCACTCAAATGTAAGGACTGGAGTTTGGATTCTTAGCATCTGAACAAATGCTTGGTAAGCATGGTGGCCCACCTATAATCCCAGCCTTTGGGAGGCAGAGTAAACAGATACTTGGAAGAAGCTAGCTAGCATTTGATTAGCAAAGTTTCTCAACCTCTGCGTTCAACTGAGGTACTCTGGGTTGATACTGAAAGTATAGAAAAGATGGGGAAGAAAACTGACATCAACCCAAGGCTTACATATAAACACATGTACACACATGAACACTATACACACATATACATGCAAAGCAAACAGGAGGCTCGGTGTAATGTCACACAGGTTTGGTACCAGCACTCAGAGGCGAGGGAGACAAATTTTTGAGAGTTCAAGGCCAGCCTGGTCTACATAGAGTTTTCCAGGCCAGCCAGGACTACAGTAAGATCCTTAGAAAATTAAAACAAGCAAACGAAGAAGAATGAATGAAAGAACGAATGAATCTTCTTTCATTAAATATGAATTTTTAAAATAAATATTTCTTTTAAAAGAGAGGGGCCAGAGAGACAGCTCAGTGGCTCAGAGAGCTTGCTGCATAACCATGAGGACCCTAGTTTAGATCCCAGCACAAATATAATGAAACTGGGTAAAAACCTGTAGCACCATCAATGTAGAGAGGCAGAGACAGGACTTAGCAAGGCTGGAGGACAACAATCCTACACAGGGAGTTCCACAACAGGGTTACTCAGAGAAATCCAATCTAGAAAACAAAACAAACAAAAGAAAAAGGAGAAAAATAGAGGAAGTCATGCATTCCTTGCAACAATGTAAAATGGCAATCAATGGAGACACTTGGATATGAACAGCAGCTTCAAAGACAGATCCTGCCTGAAGGGAAGGAGGAAAAGGATGGAGGAGGACACCCAATGCCCTACTCAGGCCTCAATGCATAGGTGCACACTCTTTCACATATACATGCATATACACCACCCACCCACCGCCACACACCCCCACACACCCCCACACAGACACACACAAAGCAAAAGCAAAGCAAAGCAAAGCAGTAGACACACTTTGAAAAACAGTTTGGTAATTCCTCAAGAAGTTAGCATTCATCACAAAATGACAATTCTTAGGAATATGCTTAGAAAGGCAAAGATAAAGTATCTATATAAAAACCTACATAGAGCTGGAATATTTAACAGCTAGTAGAGTGCTGACCTAGCATAAAGAAGGCCCTAGATTCAATCACCAGCACTGCCAAAACCAGGGTGCTAGTACACAGGCCTGTAGTCCAGGCATTCTTCCAAAAATGAACATATGAGGCTCAGGAGTTTAAGTTTTATCTTAGCCTCAGTCAGTTCCTGGTCACTCTGACACACACAAGACACTGTCTCAAAAAACAAGAGAAAAACCAAACAAACACTCTATGCACCGATACCCAGAGCAGCACTAGTAACACAACTCTCAGCAACTAAGCCACACCCTCTGAGCTTTTTCATACCTTTTAAGAGCTATTACTCAGTCTCAGTCTATCACAGGAATGAAAACATTCGAGAAGTTCAAAGATGGCTGTACATCTGTATGAATATGTTTTTAAAAACTGAATTCTATACTTTGAAAGTAAAGTTCATGGTGGTTAATTGTGTATCAAATAAAGCCTTTTTGGGGGGTACATAGTTGTCAGGAAAATAGTTTTCACAAAGTTCAAACACAAGAAAAAGTAAACAAATAATTTGTGTACAGGTTCACCTATAGATAACATGAAGAGACAATAAAATTTCACAAACCAAGCTTAATGGTGCTTCAGAGCAGCACTAAGAATTTATATCTGGAATTAGCAGAGCTAAGGAAGTGAATGAATGAGATATAAAGCTCTACATGCTCACACACACCTGTGAGAAATTTTTAGTTAATTGGATCACTTGAAGTCCTATGACCCACACCTTCTGGTTGCAGCCTACGAAAAGCATGCTCTTCGCCTGCTTTCTTCCCTTAGTCTCAATGGCAAGTTTATATATCCTGCTGCTGGATATTCCTTCACTGATGTTAGAGCCTACTTCTAGGATTCCAACATACAACACCTGGAATCTCAGTCGGTCCTAAGACTTTCCATGAGGAGACAGATATTACTGGACTAGCTGAACTACAGTCTAATAAATCTTGTTTACAAACATACACATACACACACACACACACACATTCATTCTATCAGTTCTATTGCTCTGGAGAACCCTGACTAATACATTTGACTACAATGGGAAAAATATGTTACTCTGATATCAGTATAGGGAAAGAAACTACCAATCTAGAGAAATATGAATAATATTTAATTTCCCCTGTAATATAAAGGCAAAATAAGTATAATTTTTCTTCATACTATATGGGCAAGTCCATAAACAAGCCACTTAGAAACTGCTCTTGACAACAATTTGAAACTTCAATACTAAGCACGCAAGACACTGGGGAATTCACACAAAAAGACATCTGTTTCATCTCTGGAAGTTTTTAATCAGTAACCTCCTCTCTCCAAACCCCTTTAGAGAATCTACCTGACACATGTGATATCACTGTCGTTCATTTTCCTGCAAAGTCCATAACTTAGCTAGAGTACCTGACACACAAGTCAAAGAGAAGAAAATTTACTCCAGTTCAGAGTTCAAACACAACACAAATGAAGCAGGTCAATGACATTGCTGCATCTGACTGTACCTCTATCATTAGAAATCAAAGCCATATGACCCTGTCAACTGTTTAAGCGACTAAATTCCTCAAATGGCACTTTACATAAGTAGAGGCCCAGTGCCATGACCCTGAAACAAGAGGGCTAGTGCCCCAGAGAACATCTTACTCACTGCTTAATGCAGACCTTAGGCATAATGCATTCCACTATGTTACTTTTAGACTCTTAGAGGAGAAAAAATCCACAAGGCAAAAATACTAAGCTCTGTATATTACTGACGTAGCCTACATCAAAAGGAACTAGTGCACACACAAAATCAAAATACAAAGCTACATTTAGAGTAATTCCCAATGAAGAAAGAAGCCGTTTGCTGATGGTTAAAGAAAGTCTCTCAAACATAAAATCCAACAAGTTTAAAGAAAATGCACACACTGGACTCTGTCCAGCCTTCTTTCAGGCTGACATGTGAGGAGGGACTCTGAACATTCCCTGTGAAGACTTACCAGTGCCTTTCCCTCTTAATTCCACATACTCCTTAAGCAAGTTAACTTGCCTCCAGTAATTACAACGACTATGATTTTAATCATACAATCAAGGTTAATTCCAATCAGGGGTCACTAGTGTTTGTAGCAATGAGTCTCTCGGTGTAATTTTATACTAGGCAGATAAAAGGTATAACACTCCTATTCTTTTAGACATTTATATAGCACAGAAATGAGTTTAAGCACATCTAAGATGACAGTTTTATGAAAAGCATGATTTTATGTCATTTGAGACCAGATAAAAAAGCTTTTGATATAGCCTTGCTAATTTCTTGGAAGGAACCAAAATAATGCTTTCAGTTAGATCTCAAAATCCAAAGCCTTTCAAACCATTAACATCATTTATCGTGCTGCCCTCCTTCACTGATGGCCTTTCTACTCCCTATGTCCTCATTTACCCCCCAAAGAAAAACCTACTCCTTGGATAAGCGTAAACCAACATATTTGATTCACTGGAATGGCAGAGGGGTACAATTAGCATCATTATTTCCAGCTCAGTGGCATTTATTCAGATGAGCACAATTTGCAGCCACTGAGTCTGACGGCTCTGATGCTAACTGGCATCATTAAAACCCTCCCAGTGTCCAGCCCGTTTGATCTTTTAAAGAATGCTTTCCGTGTATGACTGAGAGCCGGAAACTCCCAGCTGGA
The DNA here is from genome assembly GCA_019843965.1 of Rhynchomys soricoides. Classification (NCBI taxonomy): domain Eukaryota; kingdom Metazoa; phylum Chordata; class Mammalia; order Rodentia; family Muridae; genus Rhynchomys; species Rhynchomys soricoides. The sequence goes on along the minus strand of JADRCH010000303.1, from coordinate 1,475,064 downwards.
TACTGCGCAGTCTTCATGCTCACTCACAGACTACTCACCACAGCTAATACTCCTCACACCCAGGATTCCGATCAAAGTAAGAAAGTTCTTCAGAAAACTATCCATAAACACAAAATACGCCTTTAAAATGGATTAAAAGAACTGCATAGAGCAAGGGAGATCCTGAAAGTTATCATTTCTAAAAATAAGGTACTGCAAAGATCTTAACAAATATTAGAAAATGGCAGATGGCGGAGGACTGGGAATTGCAGGGGGACAGCAAAATCAGGACGTGACAAAAAGCCAAGACCTCAATTTTAAAATTTCCTGCTGAAGGTTTTGATATGGAACTCAACTTCCCATAATCTCTGAGTGTTTCCTTTTTAAAAAGCAAAAACAACCAATGAGTAGTGGAAAGCTAAGTTGGTCCGTTCACACACACACACACACACACACACACACACACTATTTTTGCTCCCCACAATCCCCACACACTGCTGGTGAGCGCTGAGTAGTCGTCCTTATATAACACATCAAGTTAAATTTCTATATCAAAATATATCAAAAATAAACTATATTTTAAAGCCCGCTTGAAGAAAAGCAGAGTATATGTTATAATATCCACATATGTTTAATAAAAGGCAAGTTCCTGCTGTCCTTTCAAAGTTAAAAATACAACCAAACTACAACTTTCAACTGCAAAGAGTCATTGTGTAGAATATAAAAAGCACAGCATGGAAATAGATTTAACAAATGTACAAAAAGAGTTTTCATGCCCAGAAAGAACTTGAAGGCATCAAAAAAAAAAAAAAAAAATAGGCCCCACACTACAAATAACAGAGCGCAGTTCAAAAAGACCAGCAAATCCACTCTCTAATGCATAGCAAATTAAACTTAATCAACTCCTCTGCAAGGTTATGCAGCCAATCCACCTTTAAAAGTCTCCACAAACAAAACCAAGAAACAACAAAGAGGTCCAGAGTGCAGTAAATACCAAATCCACAGTAGGCGACAGAAGCCTTACTGTACACAGCTGAGAAAACCTGCCATGTAACAATGGATCACATTTCCATACTAAATTATATTTATCACGCTAAAAATGCTTAGACAAAGCAGGATTTCTATTGGACATTTTTATATCACACTAACTCTCTAAACCGTTCCAGACCTGCTGGGTCCCATTGAAAACTGTTCCTACCCCATGGAGTTGTAAAGGAGACCTTAGACAAAGGGTTGGAATGATGGGACAGGGCGAGGACAACTACCCTCCACCATGATTTCAGAAAATAAATAAATAAAAGAGGGTAGAACAGCCAAAACATACCGCTGGCGGAGGGTATCCCAAGGGAAACCACCGCTGTGACAAACGGCCTGAAATGAACTCTTCCAGCGGTCAAGAAGCCCCAGGAAAGGCCCCTCCAGTCCTTATCTACAACTCAGTTGTACAATGCTCTGCTTTGAAAATGTAACACCCTGATGGAGCTGGGCAAGATGAAAGAGCTTTTCTCAGTGATTCTGGAACGCCTATTAATTTTTGCCACAACAGACTCACAGCTGACTAAGAAATCACTGGCCTAGTGTGCCTCCTATCCCCATCTTAAGACATTAAGAGAGAAAGTGTTCAAAGAGAATAAGTGCAAGGCACTGACTTTATTTCTGCACACGCTGTTTTTCATCTAACCCTGGGCAGCTTGTTCACACTGGAAGTTAAGTTCACCCTTAGAAAACTTTATATGCAATAAGAGTTGGTTGTGTAACATTTCGGGCATCTTGGGACTCACTCATTTCCACTTCTGTGCAGTCTATGACTGAAAAAGAAAACTTTAAACTTTATCACATTTGGTAAAACAACAATACAGAAGGAAGAGAATAAATCTGAATGAACTAAAGAACAATCAGATGCCCACATTGATTCATAGAAATTTGGCAGGTTAGAATTTCTAAGGTGTTCATTCAGTAAATGCCAGATTGTTCCTTCACCACAAAATGAAATACTATAATCCACATATTACAAAAGTGCAATTTTTGTTCTAGTTATCAAAGAAATATTAGCAGAGAAAAATACTATCCTAAAAGAAATATGTGAAGTCAAAATCAATATATTAACTGTCTTAAGGAAGGAAGGAATTATCTGCTTATCAGAAAAAAACATTAGCACCTTTCTGGTCAGCTGGGATTTCTATGAGCTTAGCTGTGGTTTGTTTGTTTGTTTGTTTGTTTGTTTAGTCAAGTAGAAGCACAAAATGCATAATGTAAATACTGTCATTTCTCTGACACACTTAGCATTTGAACAGACTCCATGCTTCTAGAATCCTGTCCTATGGTGATCTGTAAACGAGTAAGCAACAGTAGTTTTTAACATGAACCTTACTCCACGGAGGACAAATAAAATTCAGCATTTTGACTTTCGAAATCAAAGACTTCATTACATACCAAGCTGATGGGGGGGAGGGGGAGGACTGTACTACTGTACTTCTTGCACAGATGCAAGGTTTGGAAAGCTCTAAAAATCAATTTTAAATGTTTTTCTAGCTGATATATTTTCTCAAAGCTAGGGTTATTAAGTTTGTGCTCTTATCTTTATTGATTTATTCCACTCTTTCAGGCTATCTTTCTATACCTCTGATGATATTTGATCGTCAAAGACCCAAAGAGTAATAGACAGATAAATCATGACTGAAACAGATTCATAACTATGCTGAATATATTCATTCTTTAACTGGTGGTTATACCAACATTTCACACATGTCACCAATTAGAAAACAGAATAAACGGCCTCAGGGAATGAATGTTGACTTCAGAGGGTAGCATACCAACCCAAAAGAAAAAACTAGCCCCAAGATAGTAAATATTAAATATGGCCTAGGAAGAGATCTGAACTAAATAAATGTCATGACTTTAGCATACATCATAGGATAGCCAGCAGCAAATTCACAATGAAAATACACAAACATAAGTGTGAAAAGCCTTACACAAGACAGAAAGAGAGAAACTTACCATCAAAGTGGAGGTTGTTCTTACTTATCTAGAAGAACATAAAGTTATCCAGTACTAAATGTCAATAAAAACCATGTTTATTACCAAAACTAACAATATTAGAGTTTCAACAAACAAAACACCTCAGGACATTTGCAATATTTATGAAGAACACATGGCATGTAATATATTCATCAATAAAAGTTTATACTTTTATTGCAAGAAATACATAGAAAATAAAAATGACAAAACATTTTGCCACACATACACACAAAGAAATTAGGTTAACTGATGGTTATTGTTCTATGATTTATTAATTCTCATCTTGCTGCTATACGTGATTTAAGGATACTAACAGCTAGGGTTAGACTACCACATACTGCATTCGGAACATACCAGAGTTTGTTTCTTCCCTAACTTTTGTTTGTTTGTTTGTTTCTGAAGACAGGGTTTCTCTGAGCATCCCTGGCTGACCTGGAACTTGCTCTAGGAACCAAGCAGCACAATCACAAGCACAATCTCTACCTCCCGTGCTGGGATTAAAAGTGTGTGGAATCACAGCCAGTTTCAGTCAAAAGAAGATTTTTTTAAAGAAAAGTTTTGATTTAAAAATAGATGTGATATTTAGACTACATAATGATAAGAGGAAGGAGACCAGATGAGAAAGAATAACTCCTTTATCCTAGCATAGAAGTATGAGATGAGCTTCATTTAATGAAGCACCTAGACAAGATGCCTCAGTGCCTCTAGGACCATAGTTCTCAGTCTATGGGTCATGACCCCTTTAGGAGTTGAATGACCCATCAGGTATCCTGCATATCATATTTTTACATCATGATACATAGGACAGTAGCAAAATTACAGTTATGAAGTAGCAATGAAATAATTTTATAGTAGTAATTTCCACAATATGAGGAACTGTATTAAAGGGTCATGACATTAGAAATATTGAGAACCACTGTTCTGAGAAGAACACTGAGAAGCAAGGAAAAGCAGTATTCTAGTAGGCTCAAAATTTTATTTGTAAGTAATGGTTTGGGTCAGGGAACGGTTTATGAATAAGAGTTCTACAATCTTAATGGTGCCATTAAGTACAAAATGGAGCTGTAGTGATGAGGGAGAAGACACCACTGGAAGAAGAAATCACACATATGTTATATGGGTGTCAGGAAAAGGGCAAAGAACTATTCAAAACTTCCTTGATAGACTCTACCTAACTAGTGCAAACTAACCAGGGTCAAGTCCAACATCTAGACAGCACCAATACGGGCAATATTAGGTCAGAGTCTTTCTGAATGTGCTCTCCATTTACCTCCGTCTGAAGCATAACTATGACTAAGTGAATCAGCCAAAGGGCATACTCCAGCAGCTCTTAGTACTTATTAAGTATATTTTCACCACTGCCTAAATACAAAGATGTTCTCTAGTACAGACAATGTTCTTCTCCCTTCAGGACTATGGCTAGCAATGACGTCTTAGATAAATGGGTTAAGAAAACTCCTTGATGAACCCAGAGCATCCCCTAAAGGTGAGCAGTAATGTACTTGAGCCTCACACTAATAGCAGAGGATGTGCTGGGGTTGGAAACAATGAAATTAGAGGAACAAAAAGATTAAATTACTGTTTTGTTAGAAAAAAAGTTAACTGGTATAAAAATTTAAAGGAAGTACTTCAAAGGGGCAAAACAATGGTCCTTTTGGGGGGTGGATGTATATGACACATTGTTTTCTCAGCTGTTGTCAAAAAAAAATGTTTAATGATAAATCTAGCTATTTATTGAGAAAATGATATAATTGGTAAAGAAGTACATTCCAGTGCCAGATGACTAATTGAAGCAACAGAAAATAGAAGTCCATAAGCTCAGTGAGCTGCCACTTGCTGTATCAGTCTTGTGAAGGTCTAACACCTTTCCAACTGCAGACCAGCAGATCTGACAGAATCACCCTGAGGACACATCCTCTACTGAACAGGGACTATAATCACTCTCTGGAGAAGGGAGTGTTCACACAGCACAAACTACTCTCAAACCAAGATTCTGAGTAAATGACTCTCTAAGGTCTATTCTCCTGCTAATTCCTGAACTGCAACTGTTAAAAACGGGCATAGAAAGTGTTTAACAGAAGAAGAGTAGCATACGAACACTGGGTTTTGTGGTTGTTTATATTACAGCAATTTTCATTATCATCATCACATCTACCATGATTAGCTACAACCCTAGGAGAGGTCTTATTCCCTTAGAACCTACAGTGTGCACACTCAGTTTGTCAAAAAACACTGGTTAGACAAATGGATGATCTTCAATGTGATTATCCTATTTATTCAAAACAGCAGAGATTCTCCTTGATATACGATCACTCTGGGAACAGTCTGTTTCAGGCAATGATTTGCAAGTCTGTTCTGCTCTACACCCACCTGGCAGATCTAGTCACCAGGAAGGGACGCTTCTTTTGCCAGTCTTCAGGTCAATCATAATTTATTCAGAGTACAGAAGTACCACTGACCTATGGCTACTTCTTTGCCTTAACTGATTCTAAAATTCTTTAATCAAAAAAATTAAGAAATAAACACATCCAACAGCTTCATAAATCCCCTCTCAACCAAACAAAAACAAGTAAGACCAAACACAAACCAAAAATAGGTTCTCTGTAGAGTACCCAGCTGATAAACCAAAATCTCCTCATAAAAAACCGTGTGTAAAGCAACCCTGTTGTACTCTCGCCCACACCCGACACAAACAAACCTTAGAATTAATACTGAAATGTTCACTTACTCAAATGTGATCTTACACCCTTGCAAAATAGCTGAAGAGTTATATTGAACCATTCATAAATGCCTACCTCAGCCTGGCAGAGTGCATGAAGACCTTGTAACACCAAAGCAGCTGGGGTAGCTTGATCAGGCTTGGTGCATTCATTCAACACCTGAGAAATGGCTGCAAGCATATCTGCACCATGCTGATAGGGCCTACAACAAATGACAGTTCCAAATCAAAATCAGAGCCAAAGAGTCATTATTACTCTCAGATTTTTGACTATAGTAAAGGCATTAATTCTTTTTTAACCCATGTAACTACTAGAGATTTACCCTTAAATGCTAATACATGTTCTTGAAGATCTTTATATTATGATTATGTTCTGCTGCAATTTAATGCTTATTTTTATACAGCAGTTAAAAAAAGAAGACACCTTGTATTGGCTGGTTTTGTGTGTTAACTTGACACAAGCTGGAGTTATCACAGAGAAAGGAGCCTCCCTTGAGGAAATGCCTCCATGAGATCCAGCTGTAAGGCATTTTCTCAATTAGTGAGCAAGGAGGGAGGGCCCCTTGTGGGTGGTGCCATCCCTGGGCTGGTAGTCTTGGGTACTATAAGAAAGCAAGCTGAGCAAGCTAGGAGAAGCAAGCCAGTAAGAGACATCCCTCCATGGCCTCTGCATCAGCTCCTTCTTCCTGACCTGCTTGAGTTCCATTCCTAACTTCCTTTAGTGATGAACAGCAGTGAGGAAGTGTAAGCTAAATAAACCCTTTCCTCCCCAACTTGCTTCTTGGTTATAATGTTTGTGCAGGAATAGAAACTCTGACACACCTTTACAAATTCATACACACACATGTGTCCATGTGCACATGCACAGGCATATGCACAAGGACACACATGTATATGGGTACCATTTCTTCTGCAGGTTTACTTGTCTATGCAGACACACATGGAGGTCAAAGGTTGATATCTAATGTCTTTCTTCAATTACTCTCTACCTTATTTTTTTCAAACTAGGTCTGTCACTGGACCTGGGGTTTACTTTTTCAGCTAGACTGGGTAGCCAGAAGATTCTAGGGATCCAACTCTCTCCTCTACCAATGGGTTAATCATCAGACATGAATCAACATGCTCTGCTTTTGTTTGGGCACTGGGCATCCGAACTCAGGTTCTGATGCTTGCACAGTAACACTACCCACTGAGCTATCTGTGGAGCCCCGAAGAAGGTACTTTTCAACGAGTTTTCATCTCTGAGCCATAAATCCTGTTGTCGGAATTGGCAAATTTTTCATTAATTTATTTATTTATCCACTTTACATCTGGATCACAGCCCCACTCCCTCCTCTCTTCCCAGTGCTGCCCTCACACTCCCTCCCCCATAGGTACCAACCCACCCTAGCATATCAAGTCACATTAGGACTAGGCAGATTCTCTCCCACTGACTCCAGGCAAGGCAGCCCAGTTAGGGCAAAGGGATCCCAAGGCAGGCAACAGAGTCAGAGACAACTCCTGCTCCAGTGGTTAGGGGACCCACATGAAGACCAATCTACACATCTGTTACATGTGTAGAGGGCCTAGGTCTATCCTGCATGCTCTTTGGTTGGCAGTTCAGCTTTTATGAGTCCCCATGGGCCCAGGTTGACTCTGCAGGTCTTCTTGTGGTGTCTTTGACCCCTCCAGTTCCCTCATTTTAGCAGTGTTAATTTATTGGGCAATCTTTAAAGAGATTATAGGAACAGGCAAAGCTATTTCTGTCTGGTGGTTGTTCTGGCATCAGAAAGTATGAAAGCAGACATTGGAGATCAGATGATTCATGGTCATGACACTAAAAATGGTGAATATATTTAGCATCACCATGATGATAAATATACTAATACAAGGGATAACTGCCTGTTCGCCCATCCCACACCAGGCTGCACCTACCCACGGCCTATGCCCTTCCTCTCCTACCTCTTCAGCATATTCTGTGCCACCCCCAGAATGTCTTTAACCTAACAATTGCTCACATCTACTCTCTGAAAGCCTCAAGGACATAAGGTCCTTTCTCTAACTAACAAACTATCAATAAATGAAACTGTCTCACAAGATTCATCTGACTCATTGTCCCCCCCCAAAGGAAAAGATTTTCCAAAGCTGGAGGGGGGAAACTGATATATTTGAGAATAGGAAAGAAAAGAAAATGAGTGAGTTCTCAAGACTGATCTAGTCTGATATCCAATCTTTCCTGCACCTCAGCCTTCCCTGGAAAATAAGAAGGTCGGCTAAGAACTTGTCTCTGTAATTTGTTCCATGCCAAGATTTTAATAACATCCAGACACACAGGTCCTGAGTTACAAAAGTGTGGCTTTTTCGTACCGTAGTCTGCTCTTGCTTTTTAGTATATAGACTCAGAAAAGAGACACAAGTGCTAATGTTTATATTCTTTTTTTTTTTTTTTTCCAGTTTTTCCAGACAGGGTTTCTCTGTGCAGCCCTGGCTGTCCTGGAACTCACTCTGTAGACCAGGCTGGCCTCGAACTCAGAATTCCGCCTGCCTCTGCCTCCCAACCACTGGGATTAAAGACGTGCGCCACCACTGCCTGGCTAATGTTTACATTCTTACACATTCTGACTCAAGATCTTACTAGAAACAGGAATGATCCATGTAATCAGCAATAGTGTCTACCTCCTGCACACCTCCAGGACACAGCATTTACACTGGGGTCCGGGGCAAAAGTACAGTACGTTCTCAGGTATCCTACAATGCCACAGTGAATGTGAATTCATGGGAAGCCACTGAACTAGAAATGACATCAAATGCACCCAATCTACTTCCTCTACTCAGCCTTACTTCCCCCCATTCAAGTGGGGAAAAAGAAGAAGAGACCTAAGCAACGGTAGCTTTGCTTATGTTGTTTCAGCTTTGGCTCTTCAATTGATCCCTGATCTAGACCAGCAGCTGGTTCTCCGTCCTCATGTTTTCATAAAAGATTAGAGGATAAAAGGAAACGCAACATCATTTTCTCCCGTGTTATACCATCTTGTATCTAATACCGTACAAGTCACAACTAGGCCTTTCCTACTGTGAGTGCTTACAGGAATGTGGCCGAAGTGGTGTACTGTGGCACGCATCTGTATTCTCAGCAGTCAGAGGCTAAAATAGGAAGAACATGAGTTCAAGGCCAGTCTGAGCTACCCAGTGAGACCACAAATCAAAAGCAAAAAAAACCAAAGAATTATTTATGACTACAGTCTACTGCTTAGTTGTCAGGCATTTATATATAGGAGAAGAGAAAACATGTTATGTTATATCATGACATTATAGTAACATGTATCATGTTACTATAATATTAATTTATTATCTAGAAGGGGATATAAATACCCTACATATTAAAATTAAAGACCCAGTTTAAAGGGGAAAAACATACTTGCGTTTGAAAAATAATGTATCTTTCTGTATTACAAAAAGAAAAATTAAGTGAAAAGTTCCCTCTCACGGCCTACATCCTAAAGAAGTTGTCTTACCTCTGTTTACATATATCTCTGATGGACGCAGCTTTTGCAATAAGTTTCTCCCACTGGAGCTCCTTGCCCACAGAGAGAGAGGGCGCATCAGACATGGCCATGAAACGCTGCAGTTCAGGGTACACACGGTCCTAATAGAATCATTTTACAAAAAAAAGGTAATTTGCTAACTCGAGCTGAATAATCATTATCTTTTATGCAGCATTTTCACCTCCAAATCCTGCATTTGCATTTGGAAATGATAATGTATCTGCTGCTAATCAGCAGAGAATAATGCTGTTGTGATTACAGAGGCTTCCCAGAAAACAAGGGGCCAGATCACACCCTTTCTACAAAGCCTCTAATCACAGCCGTAGCTCCATTACTTTACCATACAAATGGACAGATAAATGTCAGAAGTAGTGCAATAAAATTATTTTATGTGCTCAATTTCTGGGTCAAACACAAGTGACTGTTTTACAGATCAAATATACAACAATAAATCAAAAATCAAAAATTTGTCAAGGTAGTCATTGATGATACCCACTACTATTACTAAAATCTGAGTAGCACTGTCACATAATTATTTTTCTTCAGAGAAAACAACACGTTTCATACACAACATGTATAGCTAAGCTTACCTGCTTTTCCCACAGAGATGTCAACAGGCGCAATGTGACAGCTCTTAGTCGTGGTGTGGTCCCAAGCAGTTGAATAACCCGTAGGATCTGCCCTATGCATACCTGGAAAAATATTAAGCTGTTTTCATGAAGACAAGCAACTTCAAGGCTGCAAAGGGCATTTTAAAGTCTTTGTTATAAGTAAAATCAGGAGTGCAATCTTACTTACTTTGTACTTCTGAGAAGAAGGGAGAGAGATTGGGGAACAATTTGGGAGCAAAGGGCCTAACCTCAGAGACCAGTGAAAACAGAGACTTAGAGATTTAAATGAATCCCTAAATTTATCTGTAGACATTAGCTACTACAAAGCAAAAATAAAATGGAAAGAAATAATCTTGGCAAAATTAGGTCCTAAAATTTCATAATATAAAACAGAAATCAATACCAAACATTTAAGTTTCTACCCTTCCCCCACAAAAAAAAAAAAAAAAATTCAGTCAATTGATATATGAAACAGAAATAAGTACCAACTATTTAGGTTTCCCCCACCCCCACCCCAAAACCTATCAGTCAAGTGATATACTAACCTTGTGAACACCAAGTGTGGGCAAAGTATACAATATGTGATTATATGATTCAGGGTCTAAGGGTCTTCCCAATTTGAACATCAAAACTGGAATCAGATTTGGTACCTAAGACACATTTAAAAGACATGTGAATTAGGCCATGGTCTGAACTCTATGAATCAATGCCCACCTCTTATTTCTTCAAAGCAATAATATAACTGTGGATGAATTAGAAGGTTTAGAAATGTCGGCTATTTGTTATTAATGGCAATTTCATACTAACACTAACGCAAGTTAAAACCTGTATTTATAAAACAGCTATGACACCAAATAAGAAAGTTAATATAAAGGCTATCCATTAGAAATTTATAGTTCAATAGTTAACACTTAAGCTACAGTAAATAACTCCACATAGAGATATATCCAATTAGGTTATTCTCATATGAAATAATTAAAATCAGGGTCCTACAAAGGAAGTGAGTAGTTTAGCATGTCTCTATAAGCCCTTGTTTCTAGATCTATACATTACACAATAAAATGAAGAAAATCAATTTATTCATTGGTCACGAGAATAAAAGTTAAGGTAGTATTTCCCACACTGAATCCATTCAGTGAAATCCCTATTGAAATCCCAGCTAAAATTACTTGGTTGGGGTAGCAGTCCTAAAAGCAAAGGACGCTGGAAGCTAAAGCAGACTCAAATATCTGTACAATTCTATAAATACGCTGAAAGATGTTGAACTCCACACTTTCAGTGAGTGACCTGAATTTTATGCATACTATAGCTTAATAAGACACTTTAAAATTCAATTCGAGAACTGGGCATACTTGGTTGCCTCCTAGAGATTAAGTTAAGTCCCTATTGCTGAAGTCACCATGGACTAAAGACACAGGATTCAATGGATCTGAGTTGTAACAGATCTAAAAGCCTCTTCCCTGTGAATTAGCTTTCATAGTACCGAAAGGAGCTATGCAAGCTGCCAAAAGCAAGAAGCCATCAATACTCCTATATAACTGTGAAGTCTACAAATCACAACAATAACCAGCATAGCAAGCAATCTCTAAAGGTGTAATAGTGGCACTCATGTCTTAGTGGTAACCAAAAGCTACCTAATTGGACTTAAGGCCTACTTACCAGGAGGTACTAAAAACTGATTCACCTACCCAGAACTAGTGAGATAATGATCTTAGAAGACAACCTACTATCACCTCTTGGCTAGACTAACAAAATTCCTATCTGTATTCTAAATACTTATCATTCTACCCAAAGGAAAATGGAGTTCTCATCTCTTATCAAACAAGCTTGTCTTTGAAGTAGACAGAGACCATCACAGAAAGACACAACCAGTGAAATGCGGAGAACAGGTGACTGTCATATGCCCAGCCCCACTGGATACATCTAGAACGCAACTCTTGCTCCAGCATCTCAGGAACATGGAGGGCGGGGTAGGCAGAATGATTCTAAGAGCCTGAGAACCTGGTAATCTGCTCTGAGAGTGTGTCCTCTAGAAATGACAAAGAAGCTTCACCTAGGATCCCTCCACAGTAAGGCTGCCTAAACTTACCTGAAAGACAATGTCAATATACATGTTAATGTGCAAAGGGGAATCTCACAAGAGTCTATCCCAAGAGAATGAACCATAAGAAAATAACAGCTAATTGAAGAGAAAGTTCATTTCTCCTGGGGATAAGCCCCTTAATTGTTTATCCAATAATCAATCTTGAAATCATATATATATATATATATATATATATATATACACACACACACACACACACACAAACAACTCTAAATAGACTTATCAGGTTGTACTCATATATTTATACACACACACACACACACACACACACACACACACGTAATAATAACAAAGAAAAATAAGCCATGAGTTTGAGAGCAGGAGGCATGAGAAAGTTGAAGGGAGGACAAAGAGGGAAAAGACATGATTACATTCTAGTTGTAAAAACATTCTTTTAACTTTGCAAAAGGAAAAACACACCACACATACACACACACACACACACACACACACACACACACACAAAAACCCAGCCAACCAAACATAAGAGCTGGGTGCAGTGGCATACCACACTCCCAGAACTAAGGATGCTGAGAAGGAGGACTATAGGATTGGGTGCTAAGGGGGACTATAGGATTGGGTGCTAAGGGGGACTGACTATAGG
>JADRCH010000303.1:1427793-1453153 GCA_019843965.1 Rhynchomys soricoides | reverse complement strand
AGAGAGAGAGAGAGAGAGAGAGAGAGAGAGAGAGAGAGAGAGAGAGACTGACTAGATAGTCTTGAAAATACATGATACAAAGATGATAGACAGATAGACAGACAGACAGATGTAGATGATGTGCCTGCAGAACAATATCTGAGGTTGTTCTCTGTGTTCCACAGGTGCAAACTTGCACCCACACATGTTCACACACAAATACACACACACACACACACACACACACGTCATTAACACACATACAAAACCCATCTCTTGTCTAGAATATGCTTCAAAAATAATATCTCAAAATTAGAGACTGGAGAATAGCATGTAATTCAGACCTCTCATAAGTAAGTACAGAACACTGGGTTCCTAGACTATTCACGCTTCCCTAAGTATGTTTGAAATCTTTCATGATCAAATGGTTTTTAAAAGCATTCTATGCTAGGGCTCAGTAAGGAAAGTGCCTGCTTAATAAGCATGAGCCCCTTAGCCCATGGAGAAGTGCCACAGAGTGCCGTGTATTTGTAATCCAAACACAAAAAACAGATACAGGCACACCCTGGCTCACAGTTCAGGCCGCCTGGCTGAACTGTCAAGCTCCAGTCCACTGAGAAACAGTGTTACTCTGGCCTCTACACACTTGTGCATGACACATGTGTGCATATGCACACACATATGCATAAAAATGAGTTTCTGATCTACTATTGTATATATGACTGAATATTTTAAAAAATATGAGAAATCTAAATTTAGGAGATAAAATTTCTTCCAAAGTAATACATACAACTGCATGTATTGTTTCTGTGTTAGAGTATATCAAATATGTGAGACAAACTTAAAACTGTCATATTGAAATATAATGTCTGAAACATATAATGGGGAAAGCAATGTTGAGTAGTATTTCTTGTAACTAAAAGCAGGGAAGGGGAGCAAAGAACAACATGGAAACTTGCATATCTGTAACACAGAACAAGGACTGCAGACATGGCTCTGGGAAGAGGAGGTGGGCAGGTATGAGAACCTGAAATCTACCTTCAGCACAGGGGAGTGGAGAATACCAAACATGGCAGGAAAGAGAAGACAAGATGAAGAGGAGGAAGTATAATACCACACTTGTAAGATATTAATGTGTACATTCAAATATCAAAAGGCCAGGCACAGTAGTCTATGCCTTTAATTTAGCAATCAGAAGTCTGAGCTGTAGACTTGCCATGAGTATGAGGCCAGCCTGGCCTATGCTGTGAGTTCCAAGCCAACTTGGGTTATGGAGTCCCTGGCTCAAACAACAATAACAAAATTTGTAAAAGTTGAGAGAGAGAAAGAGTGGAGATTACGAGTATTTCAGCGCTACTATGTTAAAAATTAGAACAGCCCAAATTAACCAAACCAACACTTAAGTATACATTGGGCCATAAAGAGTTAACACAGGAAGCCACAGAAAAACCTCCTTGCAACAGTGCCCTTGGGCGAGATATTGGCAAATGGATTTGGGGTGTGGGGGGCTCACTGTCCTTTAGCTGAGAGAACCTGCATAATAGCAATGTACAACAGACCAAACAGCACCTTCATACCCCAAGGTTTGCACAGGCCCGCCACCACGAGACACTGCATGATTTCCATCATGACCCCATGATGAGGAACCAAGGCAGAGGACTACTGGTACTTAGTCCTGTAGATCGATTTTCTCACTCATCTTATTTTTTATCCTATCAGTCTAAAAGATCACAGATACACTGAGTCCTGTGAGTTCTTCTACCAAATCACTAAACCTCCGTGTAAGTCCTGAGGACCGCTCTGACTCAAGTTCTCTCTATATTTTGCTTTTAAAACAAAAAAAGTGTGTGGGCCTACAGGTAGATGATTTAGTGAGGAAAATGTTTACTGCCCTAACTTGAGGAGCTGAGTTTAAATCCAGAGTACACGTGTGCAGCTGAGCACAGCAGCAGCCTGTAAACCCAGTTCTGTACTGTGAAATGGGAGGGGTAGACAGGAGACTCCTCAGAGGCTCATGCCCTAGTTGGCGTGTCATACACAACAGTAAACAGCAGACAGAACCCATTTCAAACAAAGAAGGAGGCAAGGACCAATGCCTTGTGGTTGTCTTCTGACCTCCACGGGCAAACTATGGTACACGTGCATCCACACAAACATGAGTGTGCACACACATACATACACAATTAAGCACATGCATCATAGCATCATACACACAGAAAATAAAGTGAGTTCCATCTTATAAAAAGTAGTGGGGGGAGGGGGGGTAAGAATGGTGGAATGGTTATGAGTACACGCTGCTCTACCAGGGGACGTGGGTTCAGTTCCTGGCACCCACAAGGCCACAGCTGCTCATACCAACCCTTAACTCCAGATCCACGGACTCCTATGCCCTCTTCTTGCTCGTAAAGATATTCCACTCATGGAGCAAATACATACATTCAGGTAAAACAACCCATATACATGAAATTAAAAATAGATAAGTATTATCTTTTTTTAAAGTTGAGGGTGGCAGTAATATTGCTTAGTAGATTAAAGACTTTGATCCCCAGAGCCCACATAAAGGTATAGGAGAAAACAAACTCCACAGAGTTGGACTCTATAAGTCTGTGGAGGCATATATAACATCTACCCACGCCCCCATCTACAAATGATAACTGTTATTATTAACAGATAGATAAATATAAGGGTTTTTGGAAGTCATTAAGCAGAAGAATCTGGCCATGGTAACAAGTGCCTTTAATCCCAGCACTAGGGAGGCAGAGGCAAGTGGATCTAAATTCAAGCGAGCCTGGGGGGATTAAAAACATGTACTATCACGCCCAGCCTTGCTTTAAATTTTATGCTGAGTGAGCAACACTATCTGTGAGTCAGCTCAATAACTCAATGAGAAGAGATAGCCCCTGCCTCTCTATGCTCTCAAGTGCTTTACAGTTAGGGAACCCATTAGTACAATCTGAAAGTCAACTCTGAAGACAAAATGCAAAGCTAGTAAGTTACATAAAGACAGGTAGGAGAACAAAGAAACATTTCAAGATAGTCTCAGAAGCATCCAAAATAACAGGCAGCTAAGAAAATTACTGCCATTCTCATGACGAGGGACAGATTCTACAAGTCTGAGACTCTACTGCCCAAATTTTAGATTTAACTAATTAAAATTAAATCTTGTGTTCCTCAGTCACACTAACCAAATTAAAATGCTCAAGAATTAGATGCAGCTACCAGGACAACACCAACTACAGAATACTAACAACAGAACAGAAAGTTTCCCAAGCAATGCTGTCTAACAAGCTGAGGTGAACAGAAAAGCATCACCTTATTTTGCTATAACATCAAATGGAACAACTGAAATTCTGGGTTGGATAGTTTTTGTCAGTTTGGCACAAGCTAGGTTCTTCTGAGACAAGGAACTTCAACTCAGAAAATGTCTCCTCAGATGGCCTGCAGGAAAATCTGTGGGGGCATTTTCTTAATTGATGAAGTCACATGGAAGGGCACTGGCTACTCTGGACAGGTGGTCCTTTGAGATATAAAAAGCCATGGGAACAAGGCAGTAAGCAATGCTCCTCGATGACCTCTGCTTCAATACTCCAGTTACCTTCAATAAGGCTTCAGCAAGTGACAGGGCTGCCCTGGATCCTCAATGACCAGGGAAGACTGAATGGAAGAGTAGGAAGCAGTCAGTGGAGAATCCAAGAGTTTCCTCACAGGGATGACAGCTGGTACTAGGAACAACATGCTCCTGGTGCCCTATCTTTATCTTGGATTTCCAAGGTGCATCACTCTCTCTGTCTTGCATTACTTTGTATAGACCCTGTACTGGCTGGTTGTGTGTGTCAACTTGACACAAGCTGGAGTTATCACAGAGAAAGGAGCCTCCCTTAAGGAAATGCCTCCATGAGATCCAGCTGTAAGGCATTTTCTCAATGATCATATTGATTGGTGCCATCTCTGGGCTAGTGGTCCTGGGTTCTATAAGAATACAAGTTAAGCAAGTCAGAGGAAGCAATCCAGTAGGCAGCATCCCTCCATGGCTTCTGCATCAGCTCCTGCCTCCAGGTTCCTGCCTTGTGTGAGTTCTAGTCCTGACTTCCTTTGGTGATGAACAGCAATGTGGAAGTGGAAGGTGAACAAACTCTCTCCTCCCCAACTTGCTTCTTGGTCATGATGTTTTGTACAGAAACAGAAACCCTGACTAAGACAGGCTCGTTCTTATAACCTGGGAGTCCTGAGAGTTCAACCCATGACCTTTACAGACATGAAAATGGTGTTCAGGGAGTCCAGTTTTTATCCTTTTAGGAAGAAATTACCCTAATTATGGTTTGCTATTCTAACTTTAGCTTGTCTTAAGTCAGAATTTCTATTCCTGCACAAACATCATGACCAAGAAGCAAGTTGGGGAGGAAAGGGTTTATTCAGCTTACATTTCCATGCTGCTGTTCATCACCAAAGGAAGTCAGACTGGAACTCAAGCAGGTCCTGAATCAGGAGCTGATGCAGAGGCCATAGAGGGATGTTTCTTACTGGCTTGCTTGCTCTCCTGGCTTGCTCAGCTTGCTCTCTTATAGAACCCAAGACTACCAGCCCACAGATAGTACCACCCACAAGGGGCCCTCTCCCCTTGATCACTAATTGAGAAAATGCCTTACAGCTGGATCTCATGGAGGCATTTTCTCAACTGAAGCTCCTTTCTCTGTGATAACTCCAGTTTGTGTCAAGTAGACACAAAACCAGCCAGTACATAGTACTACGTTTACTTGGGTCTACTCTAGACCTAGTTACTTGTTCACTACAGCTAATGTATATTACAGGCAGGAGCTATGTTCCTTTTCTTATATTTGCTCAGGACCATAATATAACAAGTACTTATCAATATGAGCTGACATGTACTCAAGATGAATTTAATAAGGAAAAAGTCTTAGAAAATGTAGATGACACACACACACACAAACTTACCAGCATTCCAATGTGTTCTGTTACTTTCTGAACAAAATGCTTTGGCAATTATTATCCTGCCAGAGATGGTGCTGCATGCTTACAACCCCAGAACTGTTCAATATGAGGAACATCATACATCAGGAAGATCTTGATGTTCAGTCCATCCTGGTTGTCACTTTACTAAATCAGTAATCACCTAAGAGCCACAGGTATGAGCAGATCTGTTCCAGCACCTCCTGGCATGATGAACTCAGAACACCCTCCCCCAGCAGGGGATGCTTTCCAGGGGCAGCCAACATGGCTGCCTGCCTTGCTCCCTGATGGTGAAACCATCATCTAACCCATTGCTCCCACTCCTACCATCTTCTGCTAATCTCAAAACCAGGTTTCTTTGACTTTCCAACTTGAACAGAAAACCAGCAGCTAGCTGTGCAGTAATGCCCCAGGCCTTCAGTCAGGCTGAGGCAGCTGAAGCATTCTGTTTTGTGGACTGTGCAGTTATAAGGTTTACTGCCTCTCCAGTGAGCAAGCAACACCCTGGATCGTGCCCCTACTGTGAAAGCTAATATAACTTATCTCTTTTATATAATAAATATTCATTATATTGCTTCCCTCCCTTCAGAAAACCCTTAACTCTACAGTTCCCAAGTTTAAGGATGTCCTGAGCTACATAATAGAATCCTGCCTCAAAAGAAAAGAAAATATAGTTTTTTCAATATACACACACATATTGGTTCTAGACTGGTCTACTAGAGACTAATAGACTACTCTTTGACATGTGAAATCCGTATTAGAAGAGTATTTCTAAATACATATTCTACATTCATGATGAAGATGAGCAAGCACTGGGAATTTTTAGTGGCTCTATACTATTTGACCCAGTGGTCATCGTATGTAACTTGTTGCCTGGCGCTTTCCTCCAAGGAGGAGGAGGCAGCTATAAGACACTAAAAGTAAACACGTATCACATGTCTGGGAAAGAGTCACAGGGTGAATCTAAGTTGCCCAGTAATCGGTAATCACATGACTCTGTCAGCTGCTTGCAGGCTGTATGGACATCTGTGGGCTTGCAGCTTTTGTGAGGCATCACCAGTGTCGGAGTGGGCTCTTCAGAGATGCAGCTGCTTTTGAGTCATCACTGATTTCCAAGTAAGCCCTCATGTGTACTCCTCTTAGTAAGCCCAGTAGAAGGTCAGTGATTCACCACATTGGATCCGGGTGCAGTCAACACTTTGACCTGTGATGGGTTCGCTTTCTGGGGTGAGGAGATGTGTGTGTTGTGTCTCTCCAGGAAAAGTCTGTCATACAACACAGGTAAACACTAGAAAAATAGCCAACTTAATTGAGATGGCCTGTAAGAGTAAAATATAAAACAGATCTGGGAGGATTTATGGAAAAGAATCTACAAAATATTTTAGCAATTTGTTTTTTATTAAATCTTTAATATTTCAGATATACTAGGTTATGTAAAACATAGTAGTAAGTGTTATTTTATCTTTTTCCCACCTTTTAAAATATGTAATGACAAAAATTTTGATGTGAGATGAGTGGGGGGGGGTGTAAGTCAGAATTCAGTACTGGATATATTTCTTGATCACTCTTCATCCTATTCCTCAGACAGGGTCTCTCACTGAACCTGGGGCTCACCAATTTGTCCAGACCGACTGGCCAGCAATCCTAGGAATCCTCCTTGCCTCTGTTCGCATTAGCATACTGATTACAGGTGCTCACCTACACACTTGAAGTTTTCTGTGTGCTGGGGATGTGAGCTCCTGTCCTCCGGGCTTTGGGACAAGCACTTTTACACTCTCCACAGCCCCACTGTTGAAAACCACTATGCTTAATCTCCTTGCTTAATCTAAAAGTACTTTAAAACAGGCACACAAAGTTGAACGTAGCTCAGTGTAGGTAAAGGAGCTTGCTGCCAAGCCTGATGACCTGAATTCAATCCCTGGGACCCTCATGATGGAAGGAAAGAACCAACTCCCACAAGCTGGTTGACCGTCATACACATGTTTCACATACATATGTACAAACACACATACACATGTATGTGAGTAAATAAATATGATGAAAAGAGCAGACACAGAAACATATACAACAGTGAATAGCTCGCCTTCAAAGGACTTAGAGAATAAAGGATGATGCTGGCCCCAGAAGGACAAGGACAAGCTCTGTCTAGCTACCGCCAGACACTGCACTTGTAACATAGAACAAATAGCTATAGGACGTGTAAAAAGAACAATAACAATGTAACTTTTCCTGACTATGGGTTCTGTCATTTAATTCACATGCTAAAGTTAATGAGGCAAGTTCTTTTATAGTTCTCATTTAGAGAACAGGATACCATTGTTATACTACTGTAGAATCTCTAGTACATTTTGGATAGTCTAAGAATTAAGAAATTAACTTTACTGTTAATACAAAGGCATAGACATCTTCTTTACATGCAACCAAATCAAAAGCCAAAGCCTTCATATGCTATGAAAACACTACCAAAACGAATAAGGGAGCCACTCCAGTAACGCAAAGTTCTTGTTGAATGGCAAATCAGCTGGTATTCATCGCCCCCCCCCCAAAAAAAAGGAAAGAAAGAAAGAAAGAAAAAGAGTGAGCACTTAGTACTTGCATGCCTGTCACAGGGATCCCTGTGATCCTCACACCACTCCCTAGAGGTCATCAGAGGTTGCTAGAGGTTCTGAGAACTCAGACTCAGTACTTGATTTAGGTTTATCATCAGTCTCTCACTCTGACTCCTGGCCTGCTTTGTTTCATTTAATTCTTGGGGGGTGAGGGTCGGGGGCAGGGGGAATGGCTAGATAAGCCACGTTAAAAATATTTCCTAGTTTCTAGATTGTTAGAGTCTTCAGAGACAATGGCATTGAGCTAAATAATGTGTGCCAATAGTATGATTTCAAAAATATCTAAGCAAAGAGGAATATTCTAGCACTTTAAAAGAGGGAAAGGAAAATGAGATATTTCAACTTAACTCTCCAGATACAACAATATAAATAGCAGACAAAAGCGAAGTCATTTTTATTGAGCTCTTTTGTGAAAACATATTTATATAGGACTCAAACCTTGCACACCTTGAAAAATAATGCAATATTCAGTACACGCTAAATGGTCAATTTAATTTCTAATGAGTAGATGACATGGCAAGAAAGGTTCAGTACTTATAAATGCTAAATGTCTGAGAATGTCTTCATTGGCTTTTTTGAGCATTTTCAAAGAGCAGACACAAGGATTCATTAGCTCTTAGCACATATGAACCTGCTCCAAAGGCAGCCAAGAGAGTTGCTTAGCAACAGTGCATTTTGCATCTCTCATCATCCCCAAAGATGCTGCTGCTGCAGCAGCTAGGTCAAGCCTCTCATTAGCAACCTGACAAAGGGTTTCTATCCCCCGTTCTACAAAATTATTTTTATTTCCAGGTGAAGCTCAAATATCTATGTATTATTCCAGCTGACAGAATATTTCCTTTCCTAGACTCCATTTTCTTCCCCACCCCCACTTCAACTGATATGCTTTAATGAACCCATCAAAATACCTGTAACAAAAGCAGGCACTGAGAAATCCAATAGAATTTATATCCCTATTCGCACCACTCTAACTGGTCCATAGCTTTTGGGCAATAAAGTAAGAAAGCTTTAAAGGAAAGGAGGAGGGGAAAGACACTGAAATCAAATAATAAGAAACAGAGAAAATGTCAGCTACTTGACTTCAAAATTAACAAAACACAAAATTTATTCAAATTATTTGCAATGCTAGTTCTAACAATTTTATTTTTCCCATAAAAGCTAACCTGCATCATCTAGCTAAAAGGCAGAAAACCACCGAATGGTGATAAACTATGAATAAACAGACAAATAATACTGAATATTAGCCACAGGAAAGAAGCTGCAGTCCATGCTTTAATGACTATGTTATAGACACCTCTGATCAATGACTGTTTATTCACTTCTGAAAAATATTTCATAATTTCCAGTCAATGCAATTTCCAAGCAGAACTGAGACCTGAATTCACATAATCTGCCCTCTATATAATCAAAGACTCTTAAAAAGAAAGCAAATAAAATAAGCAGGAAGACATTGCACTTCATCATAGCTTAAAGTACATAACCCGGCCAGCCTGGTGTCTAAATCTATGCTTGCATGCACACCCTACAGAAAAGAATTTAGAAAGTGCATGGCATGTTACAAAAGACAGGAGTGTGGCCCTAATGGACGCTGACTAAGAGTGGTCTAATGAAGAAAAGCAACTGTTACCACACCACATCAAACTAGGAAAGTCTGTTAGGCTATCTGAAAGAATAGTGCGACTGACCTCCTGTGCTCCCCAACTCCCACCGTGTTTTCTATATACAAACAGCAAGGAATGAATCTTCAGGGAGATTTCCCAGAAGGGTGTCATTTACCACTAAAATATTTCATTCCAGCAGTTGAAAGACCATAAAAGGGTGAATGTCCCCTAGAGTCTCTAATAACGGCAATAGATCTCGTGTTACTATTCACCAGTGACCTCTCAGTCAGGCGATTTAATTTTTTCCCCTGCAGCATGGTTGGTTTCACACACAGTGTAATAACAGTTTTTGCACAACAAGACAATCCATCCGATTAGAAGGACTGCATTAAGCCTTTCATGAACAGCATGTGTCACCACAGCTTTACCCAGAGTTTGATTTAAGACAACATAACATATGCATGCGTGGTTCTCCATTTTTCTACAGTTTTAAAAATGATTCCCAGCTTTCTTCAGTAACATAGACCATTGCCTGTGCCCTCACTGACTTCAAAAAACAACCAGGAGCTCATCAACTGTTCAATGAGAGCTACCGAGATGCACTGAGATCCAGGCAACAGAAATGCACACAAGACTCCTTCTTTCTGCATGAGCTAAAGCTGATATCCTAATGTCTCAAAAGGGGGAGTTAGAAAGGAGGCGCAGAGAACATACCTGAGCATTGGAGCGACCTTCATGCATCATGGCTGACACCAGTGTACCACTGGAGGCGCAGAGAACATACCTGAGCATTGGAGCGACCTTCATGCATCATGGCGTGGCACCAGTGTACCACTGGTGTAACAATACAGAGCTGAGATACTTTAACCAGAGGGGATTTGGAGACACTCATTTGTAAATTTCAACCAAGCACAAAATATAAACCGGGAAATTAAAGAAGAAGGTGTGAACCAGCCATCTGGTAGTTGCTGCTGCAATAAATGTGCCAGCATCATCCAAGACCCATAGAAGCCGAAACCTAACCATGTGGATATTCTTAATCCACATGCTCACTTTCATGCTGCTGAGATTACTAAGGTTAAACCCATATCCCCAGCAAGAGCTGTAGTGACAGCTGGCAGAATTCTCCAGAGTTCCCTTAACTTTACAGCCTCTAATTGATGCTGATAGGTCTGGCCATCATCTCTCCACCACCCTGCCCCAGGCCCTCAGAAACCTCTAATATCTGCATCTGGACAGGCTCCTTTGGGAAACAGGGTCAGCACACTGTCAGTACGGTGAAGGTGTCTGTACATCTCACAGCCCAAGAGGGGTCCTCCTCCCACTCCGTGGCCAGCAGCCAAACTTGCAGAATGAAGGTCTCATTAGACTTGGTGCAAGAGAACTGCCTGCCTTACCCATTCTACAATCCTTAGGAATCGTGCCACTGTGAACAGAGGCCTGTATGTCCCCTAGAGAGCTTCATCCCGCTGGATTTTTAATAACGCCCACCTGAGTTGCCCACGTTTTACTAGAAGAAATACTAACACGTGTTTTGCATTGACAAAATCTGTCCACATAAGCTGATGAGATGCTACAATATCTCGTTCTTGTCTTCCTCCATCACAATTGCTAGCCAGCTATCTATCTTTCTATCTCTCTCTCTATCTCCCTTTCTCCCTCTCTCTCTCTTTATATTTTTGCATCAAGCATATTCCTCTTCAGTGTCACTTCCTCTTGACTTCTTATGGATCTCCTGATTAAAGTTGTGGCAGGCAGGTACCCAGAGACTGTCATAAAACCAACCCCAGCCATTGCTCTCTTTTAAGTTTTGAAGGACATCACTATTAATACACTGCATCACTCATGTCCCTCAAAAGTGAGAGAGGCACACAGATGTGGACTAGAAGGACAGATCAGAGGAGGACAGGGACAGGTTCAAGTCCCATTCATTAAACTTGAGACTTGAGGCTGGGGTGTGTAGGACTCACAGCCCCCAGTCACTCTCTCGAGAACCCTCACCCCGGCCCATCCTTTCATTTCCTAGGCTGAGGGAAGGCCTGAGAGGTACAGCAGTTGTTGAACACCTCGGTTTGTTCCTACCACACTATGGGTTCTACTTGTTTTCTCACTCCCTTCTGTAAGCCAGGGTCTCCACCAAAACTGTTAATTTTAAAATCCTATTACACCACTTTATCTACCCCAAGTCTGATTTGCCTGGTGATTAGAAAACTTCCCTCATCTTGCCTGACTGCAAAGCTTCAGGAACTCATTTTTCTCATCACATGTATTCACTTCTCTCAAGCCACGTATCCAGGTTAATTCAGAATGGTGAGACTTCTCTCTTGCCATACACTTCGACCTGCTACCTATCAGTGCCTTTGCATATGTTCTGCATTCTGTCTAAATGTTTCCTCATTCCTCTGCTTTAGAGAAACACACAGGCCCTCTCCACTGCGTTGCAAGGATGCTTATTTACCTCCACAGTGGCAAGTACTGTCTTGTATTGACAGTCATTTTTAATGTCTCTATCAATGTACAGAGCCCTATCCTTCCTGACAATATCCCTCCATCTCAGTGTTATCAGCACCTACCATACAGGAGAGCTGCAATAAATATATGCTGTGTGATTAAATGAGTGACCTGAAAATGCTTAATAAATAACACGGGGCCTAATAAAAACAAGACATGCACAGTATCTCAAGCTGAAGGATAACTCCATGTAATTGCACTTAACACAGATAAAGATGCACCTCTACCATTAAAGATTAAACACAATTTGCCACTAAGTACACATAAACAGTAAAATGCCACCAGCATAATTATCATTAATAATAATTCAGAGAATGAGAAATAATGAAGATAGGCGAGACTGAATTTAAAAAGTACTAAAGAAATAAAAGTCGATTGCTTTCACTATTTTACTGTACCAAACTAATTACCTAAGTGTTACCAACCACCAGTCCCTGTTGATAGGCCTTAATGAATAGATAATTTGATCATTTTAAATTAGCACACTCTTCATATTAATGGGAGCAAATATAAATGCCTAAAACCAGTAACAACCATACCTGCTAATGTTTTAACTCAGGCTATATCAAATTACCATGAACTCTAACATAATAAAGTTCATCTAATAAGATGCCAGTGTAATCTAACTTAACCTAAATCTAGCAGCCATGACGTTCCATCCATTCGTCTGGATAAACATGACAATTTTGGGAAATACTTTATTGGTTTGGGGATAAAATTATACACAGCTAACAATAGCTACCTGTTAACTATCAATCAAGAAACAAAGCACAGGAAACGCCTAAGGATGTTGAGAAGCAAAAACTTAAAATTATACATAGCTAATAATAGCTACCTGTTAATTATCTATCAAGAAATAAAGCACAAGAAACGCCTAAGGATTCTGAGAAGCAAAAACTTTAAGACATAGCTTTCCTTGAGGAACTCCTCTCATAAACTCTAAGTTTAAACTGTTTCTACTAAAAATCGCCCTTCAACACAATTTACATTTATTTAAGATAACTATAGGTCACTTCAAAACACTAACATGTCCTTACTAATCTCATCGATCTTAACAACTTCTTGATTCAGCAATATGATAAATTCAGGCAAACATTTTTATATGCTTATTTTCTTTGCAGAGACAGGAAAATATATAAATTGCCTTAAACGCAGAAGCAATTCATTCACACAAAAGAGCTAGTAATCAAGATAGCAGAACTCATGGTCTCCAAAAGTCCAGTCAATGTACCACAGGCCTGCCCAAAGGAATTCTCCCTAGTCATGTCTTAGCCATTTCTCTGGCTTCACTTGCTTCACAACTATGCATTTCCGCCCACTGCAAACAAACTGACTTTAGAATGCCCAAATGTTATTTTATATTAACTTTTCTGAAAAACTCACTTAAAAGCCTATACTCCCTAAGATAAAATGCTCAAAACAGAACCTGATCGGCTAGAAGCCCCGTGTGTTCAGTAGACATGGGCAAAAATGAGACTTCTGGTGAAGGACCTAACACACCCATCCACTTTTGAGAACTCTCGAGTTAAACTCCACAATCAAATCAAGACCTGCAATCTCACTGACAGCTACAGGACATAATAACTAACTGGGATTGTATGCTGGGGGCTTTGACTTCCCCAAAGAAAATTAAGTTGGAGACACTGAGGAGGAATGCCACTGGTGAAAACACAGCTGACAAAGCACTCAAGAACCTCCAGAAATGCATTTACTCTGATGTTTATTCAGTGAGGTTGCTCGTACAAATATTTTCCAACCCATATGGGATGAAAAGAGACAATGCATTTCTACTTCATTTTAAAGAACTTGTATTTATCCAACAGGAGAAATTCAGGAACCACCTATTTGTAGCTGTCTTAGGTGGACCCTCATGGGACTTAGTTGCCCCAATCTGGGCTCACACAACATCCGGTCTACATTAGAACACAACAGGGCCTTCTGGAAGTGCTCTTATTCACATTGACCACACCTCCAACTTCCTTGGCATTCCACATCCCAATTAAAACATATATTGCAAAGCTGTTCTCATGATTGTGTGCTGAACAGGGATGCCTTCACGCACCTCAAGATCCCAAAATAATAGTATACAACCTCACCCCTTTTCAATGTATCAACCACAGGAACATGTAATTTTCTCAAGGTTTCCAGAAAATTACTTTCCAAACAAGCAAAATACAAACTAATTTATTTAGTAAAATATTTCCCTAAATCTAAGAACCTCTTAATTATGAACATTCTGAGAAACTCTACGTAAAATAGCTTTTGGCCATTTGGCAATAATCTCCATTTGGTATCCTGCCTTTGGTTTGGTGAGATCTCTTGCTCTTCCCTTTGAGCTTTAAAGCAGAGGACAAGCCTACAGAGGATACCTCATAGTCAGAAGGAAGCAAGTAGGCTTCCCTGTTCTGAATGTAGCATTAGGACGCTCTTAATCAAATTCCATGCCTATATTTTCTGGGTCAGTAACACAGAAATACCAAGATTTTGTTTTAGTATACTATTCATAAGCAAGTAAGATTATTGTTAGAAAAATCACAATCAAACATTCCTTAAATGGAAGCTTAAGATAACTGCTAATCTGTAGATTCATTGGCATTAATTCAACATAGTATGAAAACTAGTGCACGAAACAGACCCAAAAGTGACTCCCTGGATATAAACCGCTTAAGCTTCATACACACCGCCAAAAACAAAACAATAGACTAGTAATTTAAAGCATCTTATTCTACAGATACTTCACAGAGCATTTAAAGAAGAAATAAACATTTTGCCACAATATATTTGCTATACCCTGACCATTGTATTTTGGCCTGTGTTCACTTTTGTCTAAGTGCCTCATGCAGACAAGCTCATCCCAATTTTTCTCAAGGCTTAATTGATGTCATAGCTCCCAGGGAATAGTAGTTCAGCATTTCTTATCTCCGAAGGTCTTTAGTCAAAGTACTGTACATTCAGGCTTCTTTTGCTGGTGTGAAGAACACAGGCAGCCAACTGACTTCAGGGGGTAGCATTTCACAGAACTCCATGACAATAGAACAGAGTGCAGAGTGGCCAGAGACTCTTTGTGCACGCCCTTTTACAGAATACATCTTCTCCCTTTCTCACAGCAGTAACTCACAGACCATTGAATCCCACGCATTTCCTATTCATTTTCTGTGTTAAAACATAGCTTATGACCCTGAGTTAGAACTATCAAGGATTCTGCCCTGAAAGTCAACTTTAACTATTTGATAATATATGACTTTGAAAAGATCAGAAAGGCCATGAACCTCGCCACTTAAGTGATTTCAAATGGCTCAAGCATGTACATGCTCTCACAAATGGAAGAGAAAATGGGCTCTGAAAACATCACAGCATTGTCAAAGATTGCAGCAGCTCTCATTAACAAGGTCTAACAACCAAAACCTGAAAAGGAAAAAAGGACCTCAGAGATAGAAAATGCAAGTGACAATGACAACAAAAACACACAAACATGACCTTCATTACCTTGAAACAAGAAGGTGAGAAAGAGGCTCAGACATGGAGCTTTAGGAGACTACTGCTTGGTGCAATGAGAGGAGAGCGTAAGGTAAGAAGCCTGTGACTCCCTAAGGCCGACTGTGTGAGTCTTCTGCCTCCTGATTTCACCTGTGTGTAGAATATAAAAAGACAACCTCATAGATGCTACTAGAGGCCTGAGAAAGCAGGGAGAGGCATAGATCAATGGAGGCTAAACTACAGCAACAACAAACACCATTCTCAAAGGCTTTGCACAGCAGGGTGACTACAGGTAATAACACTCTGCAATTCTAAAAGCCAGAATAAATACTAGAATAAATAAAAGCTAGAATAAACACTGAAATATTACAAGAAACCCCATTAACTTGCACAGTGTTTTATATATTAATTTTTTATTTTAAATCTTTCCCCTTTATATTCAATTATATATATCAGTAAAAATGCAACTGATATTCCTTATACAGAGTATTAGAGTTATCCACCTGAAAATGAGACAACAAAAACTTCAATCTACACAAAAGCTGGTGACCTTGGTGACTAAAGTTTACTTGAGACACCAAGTTTCTTCGTTTAACTGACACATAGTAATTATACATATTTATGGAGTGCATCTGATACATGTTGACACTTCCATCTTAATCGCTGGAAACATCTGAGCCTGTGTGTTCCAGATCTTTACATGTACCTTTTTGTGAATGGCAGTCTTACTCTGCTGCAGAATAGCAGAATCCACCCCTCTTATCTTTAGAGCCAAGATCTAATCTCCCTTTATCCCTTTTTCTCCACTACCCTCCTAACCTCAGGGACCACTATACCAGGTGCACAGCCTTGCTATAAACCCGTAACCACAAAGAAAGGTTGCACAAAAGAAGGCAAAGCATTTCCTTAGGTTTTAAAAAATATTGACAGGGGCTGGCAAAAAAGGTCAGTTAGTAGAGACACCTGCCACCAAGCATGACATCCTGGGTTTGACCTCTTGTACGAACATGGTGTAAGAAGAGAACAGACTCCTGAAAGTTGTCCATTGACCTCCACACACCACACAGGTCATGGCACTTACACACACACAAACACACATACACACACACAACTTTTTAAAAACTAATATCCACTAATAGGCAGACTTTGTTTCCATAAAAAGATATAAGCTTTGTTCAGGAGATTGTCTACATATATTTATAAGTCAGATGATTAAGCAACTGGTAAATCTGAAAATCGCAAAGCCACAAGAACAGAACCCCTAACACCTAGCACCTCTACTATCTAGACTATAACACTAGATACGGCCACTAAAGGGAAGCGGTGGTGGCTTGGATGAGAAATGTCCCCAGTATTTTCCAGATATTTGAACATTTGGTCCCCAGCTGGCAGTACTGTTAGGGAGGTAGTTCAACCTTGATCTGCTGCTGGGGTGGGCTTTGAGAGCTCGTAGCCTTGTCTTACTTCCAGTATATATTCTGTGCTTGGAGCTTGCAGCTGGAGATGTGATCTCCTAGCTCCCTGCTCCTGCTGCCCTGCCTACCGTTTACTGCTTGTGCCTTCACAAGCATGATGGGATCTCATACCTCTAAAACTATAAACCAAAATAAACTCTTTCCTGCCTAATTGCTTTGCTTCTGGTATCTTATGACACCCGCAGAAAAGAAATTGATACAGGAGCCCAAAGAAGGAGAGATGGCAGAGGATTTAAGAGATGAGTATCATCCTTATGGCTGGAGGAAAAAAGGACCGTGAGAGGAAATGGTGTGGAGGGATGCCCAGTCAGATGCAAGGAAAAGGTGACCTGAAGCTGTCAGCACAACTACCAGTGAAACTGGAATCCAGAGTCACAGTTGGCAAAGAACCAAACATGAAATCCACAAACACAGGCAAAGTCATGCAGAGTAAGAAAAAGTCATGCTTCTGACAGTGAGAAACATGACACGATCTGGAATATGGATCGTGTGGAGAAAAGGAACTGAACTAGCACTGCCACCTATGAAGAACGAACTCAAGGTTCACAGAGCAGGGAGGGAAACTCACAAATGGTTTCACACAGAGCCATGGGTTCACATGGCAGCCAGCATTTGCTCTGAGAGTTAACTTCTTAGACATGTTATACTAGACATAAGCTAGTATTGTTGAATTGTCCACAGTCACCTTACATAGGTGGGAAACACTGGCTAAATGTCCACAACTTGATTTGCTAATGTCCTGCAAAGGACCCTCAATTGAACTTTACAAAGTCTTCATGTGGGCCAGAAGGCCAGATCCAGTGCCCCTTAAGGCACTCTGCAGTGTCTATGCTGAACATTCCCTGATACTCACTACCCACATAGTGTGGCCAGATCTGAAGCAAACCTAAGGCAGAGGAAACAATGGTCAAATGAGCATTGTTTCACACAAGCCAGGAAGCCATGTGCTTCCAGTGTCATATAGGCATCTCATATAGAACTGTCATGATATATATTAGAATATATGGGTAATGATTTTGCCCACAGTATAAGAAAAATAGAAACTATTACTTAAAACTAATAAATAAGGTCATGCTAGACAGTGTGGTATACTCCTATGACCACAGCACTTTGGGAGACTAAGGGAAGAAGATTATGATGTTGAGGCCATTTAGAATACATAATAAGTTAAAGCCAACCTGGGCTACATAGGGACACTTTGTCTTTAAAAAAGTAGATAGGGTGGCCGGGGACCTAAGCCTGTCCAACAGGGCTCCATACCCAAATAGCGCTGGGAAAGCTAGCCTCACAGGAGTGTGGACAAGCCTGTGAGCAGAGGGAAGGCCAGCATTTCTGCTCAGAGGGACCCTCCCGAAACCCTTAGGACAAATGGACCAGGGAGCGGCCTGGGACAGGAGCATTCCAGTTTCCTTCTGTGGCCCTGGAACTGACCCTGTACCACAGGACTCCATACCCAAATAGCACCTGGAGAAACCTAGCCTCCCAGACGTGTGGACAAGCCTGTGAACAGAGGTGAGACCCACACTTCTGCTCAGATGGACCCACCCAGAACCCTCAGGACACCGGGACCAAGGAGGGCCATCAATTTTCCATCTGCAGCCAGGAAACTGATCCTTTGCCACAGGGCTCCATAAACAAATATCACCAGGAGAGAAATGGTCTCCCAGGAGTGCCAACACACTTTCCAGCACAGGAAAGACCACCACTTCAGTTCAAATTCCTAGCCAAAGAGGGACCCTCAGACAGCCATTAGGACACAGGAACTGAGGAACAGCTGGAGACAAGATCCTTCTGGTTTCTCTCTGCACCCCAGAGCTGACCCTGTCCCACAGCTCTCCAAACCCAAATTCCTCTTAAAGAGAGCTGGTCTCCCAGGAGTACTAACACAGAGGCTTGCAGAAGGGAAAAGCCACAGTCAGTGAGAGCAAGAACAGATAAAACCAGAGATAACCAGATGGCAAAAGGCAAGGGAAATAACATAAGGAACAGAAGCCAAGACTACTTGGCATCATCAGAACCCAGTTCTCCCACCACAGCAAGCCCAGGATACCCCAACACACAAAAAAAGCAGGGCTCAGATTAAATCATATCTTATGATGATTATGATAGAGGACTTTAAGAAGGACGTAAATAATTCCCTTAAAGAAATACAAGAGAACACAGGTAAACAGGTAAAAGGACTAGAAGGAGAAACACAAAAATCCCTTAAGGAATTACAAGAAAACACAACCATACAGGTGAAGAAATTGAACAAAACCATTCAGGATCTAAAAATGGAAATAGAAACAATAAAGAAATCACAAAGGGAGACAACCCTGGAGATAGAAAACCTAGGAAAGAGATCAGGAGTCAGGGACCAATCATCACCAACAGAATATAAGAGATGGAAGAGAGAAATGCAGGTGCAGAAGAAACCATAGAAAACACTGACACAACAGTCAAAAAGTAAATAAAAATGAAAAATGCAAAAAGCTCCTAACCCAAAACATCCAGGAAATCCAGGACACAATGAGAAGACCAAACCTAACGATAATGGGTATAGAAGAGAGTGAAGATTCCCAACTTAAAGGGCCAGTAAATATCGTCAGCAAATTAAAGAGGAAAACTTCCCAAACCTGACCTAGCATAAAGAAAGAAATGATCATAAACATTCAGGAAGCCTCCAGAACTCCAAATAGATTGGACCAGAAAAGAAATACCTTCTGTCACATAATAGTCAAAACACCAAATGGACTAAACAAAGAAAAAATATTAAAAGCAGTAAGGGAAAAATGTCAAGTAACATATAAAGGAAGACATATCAAAATTACACCAGACTTCTCAACAGAAATTGTGAAAGCTAGAAGATCCTGGGAAGATGTCACACAGACTCTAAGAGAAAACAAATGCCATCCAAAACTACTATACTCAGCAAAACAATCAATTACCATGAATGGTGAAACCAAGTTATTCTAGGACAAAACCAAATTTATACAATATCTTTCCACAAACCGAACCCTACAAAAGAAAATAGATGCAAAATGCCAACTCAAGGAGGGAAACTACACCCTAGAAAAAGCAAAAAGTAATCTTTCAACAAACTCAAAAGAAGATAGCTACATAAACATAAAAATAATATCAAAAATAACAAGAAGCAACAATCACTGTACCTTAATATATTTTGACAGTAATGGACTCAATTCCCCAATGAAAAGACACATAAACAGGACCCAGAATTTTGCTGCATACAAGAAACACACCTCAATATCAAAGAAAAACACTACCTCAGAGTAAAAGTCTGCAAAACAATTTTCCAAGCAAATGGTCACAAAAAACAACCTGGAGTAGTCATTCTAACATTGGATAAAATCGACTTTGAACAAAAAGGCATCAAAAAAGGTAAGGAAAGATATTTCAAAATAATCAAAGGAAAAATTTACCAAGAAGAACTCTCAATTCTGAATATCTATGCTCCAAAATGCAAGGGCACCCACATTCATAAAAGAAACTATACTAAAACATAAAGTACACATTGAAAGTCACACAATAATAGTGGGAGACATCAACACCCCACTCTCATCAATGGACAGATCATGGAAACACAAATTAAACAGAGCCACAGTGAAACTAACAGAAGTTATTGACCAAATTGATTTAACAGATATCTATAGAACATTTCATCCTAAATCAAAAGAATATACCTTCTTCTCAGCACCTCATAGTACCTTCTCCAAAATTGATCATAGAATTGGTGACAAAGCAGATCTCAACAGATATAAGAAGACTGAAATAATCTCATGCCTCCATTCAGATCACTACGGATTAAGGCTCATCCTAAATAGCAACAAAAACAACAGAAAGACCACATACCCATAGAGCTGAACAACGCTCTGTTCAATGATAACTTGGTCAAGGAAGAAATAAAGTAAGAAATTAAAGAATTTTTAGAATTAAATGAAAATGAAGGTATAACATGCCCAAACTAATGGGACACAATGAAAGCAGCGCTAAGAGGAAAACTCATACCTCTGAGTGCCTCCAAAAAGAAATTGGAGAGAGCATACACTAGCAGCTTAACAGCACACCTGAAAGCTCTAGAACAAAAAGAAGGTAATACACCCAAGAGGAATAGATGGAAGAAAATAATCAAACTCAGGACTGAAATCAACCAAGAAAAACAAAAAGAACTATACAAAGAATCTACAAAACCAGGAGCTGGTTCTTTGAGAAAATCAACAAGATAGATAAACCCTTAGCCAGACTAACCAGAGGGCACAGAGACAGCATACAAATTAACAAAATCAGAAATGAAAAGGGACATAGAACAGAAACTGAGGAAATTCAAAAATGATCACATCCTAATACAAAAGCCTATGCCCAACAAAATTGGAAAATCTGAATGAAATGGACAATTTTCTAGACAGATAACAAATACAAAAGTTAAGTCAGGATGAGATAAACCATCTGAACAGTCCCATAACCCCTAAGAAATAGAAGCAGTCATTAAAAATCTCCCAACCAAAAAAAGCCCAGGACCAAATGGGTTTAGTGCAGAATTCTATCAGATCTTCAAAGAAGACCTAATACCAATACTCTTCAAACTATTACACAGAATAAAAACAGAAGGAACACTACCCAACTGGTTCTATGAACCCACAGTTACACTGATACCAAAACCTTACAAAGACTGAACAAAGAAAAAGAACTTCAGACCAATTTCAGACTTATTTCACTTATGAATATTGATGCAAAAATACTCAATAAAATTCTTGCAAAACAAATGTAAAAACACATCAAAATGATCATTCACCACTAGGAAGTATGTGTCATTCCAGGGATGCAGGAATGGGTCAGTACCCAGAAATACATCAACAGAATCAACCACATAAACAAACTCGAAGAAAAATCCACATGATCATTTAATTAGAGGCTGAAAAAGCATTTGACAAAAATCAGCATCCCTTCATGATAAAAGACTTGGAAATATCAGGAATTCAAGGCCCTTACCAAATAATAGTAAAAGCAATATACAGTAAACTAGTAGCCAACATCAAAGTAAATGGAGAGAAACTTGAAGCAATCCCACTAAAATCAGGTACTAGACAAGGCAGCCCACTCTCTCCCTATCTATTAAATATACTGCTTGAAGTTCTAGCTAGAGCAATTAGACAACAAAAGAAGGTCAAAGGGACACAAATTGGAAAGGAAGAAATCAAAATATCACAATTTGCAGATGATATGATCTTATACTTAAGTGACCCGAAAAACTCCACCAGAGAACTGCTACAGCTCATTACCAACTTCAGGAAAGGGGGCAGATATAAAATTACCTCAAATAGATCAGTAGCCTTCCTATACTCAAAAAATAAACAGGCTGAGAAAGAAATTAGAAAAATGACACCCTTCACAATTGTCACAAACAATATAAAGTATCTTGGTGTGACTCTAACCAAACAAGTGAAAGATCTGTATGACAAGAACTTCAAGTCTCTGAAGAAAGAAATCGAAGAAGACCTCAGAAAATGGAAAGATCTCCCATGCTCATGGATTGGCAAGATTAATATAGTAAAGATGGCCAACTTACTGAAAGCAATCTACAGATTCAATGCAATCCTGGTCAAAATTCCAACTCAATTCTTCATAGACTTAGAAAGAAAAATTCTCAAATTCATTGGGAATAACAAAACAAAAAACCAAGGATAGCAAAAACTATTATCAACAATAAAAGAACTTCTGTGGGAAACAGCATCCCTGACCTCAAGCTCTACTACAGAGTACTATGGATAAAAAACTGCATGGTATTGCTATGGTGACAGGCAGGTAGATCAATGGAATAGTACTGAAGACCCAGAAATGAACCCAAACACCTACGGTCACTTGATCTTTGACAAATGAGCTAAAACCATCCAGGGGAAACAAGACCGCATTTTCAGCAAATGGTACTGGTTCAACTGGAGGTCAGCATGTAGAAGAATGCAAATTGATCCATTCCTATCACTCTGTACAAAGCCCAAGTCCAAGCAGATCAAGGACCTCCACATAAAACCAGATAAACTGAATCTAATAGAGGAGAAAGTGGGGAAAAGTCTCGAACACATGGGCACAGGGGAAATGTTCCTGAACAGAACACCAGTGGCTTATGCTCTAAGATCAAGAATCAAGAAATGGGACCTCAAAAAATTGCAAAGCTTCTGTAAGGCAAAGGACACTGTAAATAGGACAAAATGGCAACCTACAGATTGGGAAAAAATCTTTACCAATCCTACGTCTGATAGAGGGCTAATATTCAATATATACAAAGAACTCAAGAAGTTAGACTCCAGAAAACCAAATAACCCTATCAAAAAATGGGGACCAGAGCTAAACAGAGAAATCTCAAATGAGGAAACTTGAAGGGCTGAGAAGCACCTAAAGAAATGTTTAAAATCCTTAGTCATCAGGGAAATACAAATCAAAACAACCCTGAGATTCCATATCACACCAGTCAGAATGACTAATATCGAAAACTCAAGTTGACAACAGATGCTGGCAAGGATTTGGAGAAAGAGGAGCACTCCTCCATTGCTGGTGGGAGAGCAAGCTGGTACAACCACTCTGGAAATCAGTTTGGTGAACCCTCAGAAAAATGAACATAATACTACCTGAAGACCCAGTTATACCACTCCTGGGCATATACCCAGAAGATGCTCCAACATGTAATAAGGACACATATTCCACTATGTTCATAGCAGCCATATTTATAATAGCCAGAAGTTGGACACAACCCAGATGTCCCTCACCAAAGGAATGGATACAGAGAATGTGGTACATTTACACAATGGAATACTACTCAGCTATTAAAAACAATAACTTCGGCCAGGCAGTGGTGGCGCACACCTTTAATCCCAGCACTGGGGAGGCAGAGGCAGGTGGATTTCTGAGTTTGAGGCCAGCCTGGTCTACAGAGTGAGTTCCAGGACAGCCAGGGCTACACAGAGAAACACTGTCTCGAAAAACCAAAAAGAAAGAAAGAAAGAAAGAAAGAAAGAAAGAAAGAAAGAAAGAAAGAAAGAAAGAAAGAAAGAAAGAAAGAAAGAAAGAAACAATAAGTTCATGAAATTCGCAGCAAATGGATGGAACTTGAAAATATCACCTTGAGTGAATTTACTCAGTCACAAAAGAACAAATATGGTGTGTACTCACTGATAATTGGATATTAGCCAGAAGTTCAGAATACCCAAGATTCAATTCACAGACCATATGAAGCCTAAGAAGAAGGAAGACCAAAATGTGGATGCTTCAGTGTTTCTTAGACGGGTGAACAAAATATTCACAGGAGGAAATACGAAGTCAAAGTGTGGATCAGAGACTGAAGGAAAGGCCATCCAGAGACTGCCCCACCTGGGGATACATCCCATATACAGCCACCAAACCCAGACACTATTGTGGATGCCAG
Organism: Rhynchomys soricoides; assembly: GCA_019843965.1. Taxonomy (NCBI): domain Eukaryota; kingdom Metazoa; phylum Chordata; class Mammalia; order Rodentia; family Muridae; genus Rhynchomys; species Rhynchomys soricoides. The sequence goes on along the minus strand of JADRCH010000303.1, from coordinate 1,429,119 downwards.
GAAGTGCTGGCTGATGGAAGCATGATAAGCTGTCTCTTGAGAGGCTCAGGCAGAGCCTGACAAATACAGAGGCAGATGTTTGCAGCCAACCATTGGACTGAGTGTGGGGTCCCAAATGGAGGAATGTGGAGACTGAAGGAGCTGAGGGGTTTTTCAGCCCCATGGAGGAAACAACAATGTCAACTGGCCAGACACTCCCCACCCCCCCAGAGCTCCTGGAGACTGGACCACCAATCAAAGAATGCATATGGAGGGACCCATGGTACTGGACACATATGTGGCAGAGGAGGGCTTTGTTGGCCATCAGTGGAAGGAGAGGCCCTTGGGCCTGAGGGTGTTAGATGCCCCAGGATAGGGGAATGCTAGGGCGGGAAGATGGGAGTGCATGGGTGGGTGGGGGAGTACCCTCATAGAGGCAGGGAAAGGGGGTATGGGATTGGGGATTTCCAAAGGGGAGACCTGGAAAGGGGAAAACACTTTGAATGTAAATAAAGTAAATATCAAATAAATAAACAAACAAACAAACAGACTACTTATATGAAGAAATATGACATGGAATCTTCTCTGTAAAAATAAATCAATGGGGTTAAATCTTTCAAGATTTTCTGGTAAACTCATTCAAGATGATCATTCTTGTATGTTATTGCCTACTAAAAAATGTAAGTAATAACCTTTTTGTGGTTGTTTTGGGTAATGTTTTCCCCCATTCCACTATTTTATGTGTATGAATGCTTTGCCTTCACATATGTATGTGCATGCAGTGCAGACCTGGTGCCCAGAGAGACCAGAAGAAGGTATCGGATCTCTCAGAACTGGAGTTACAAATGGCTGTGAGTCATTATGTGGGCTTTGGAAATTGAACCCAGATCAGCTACAAAAGTAAAATGTACTCAACAACTGAGCCACCTCTTCAGCCCCCGGTAGTAGTGAACTTTTATTGAGCACTGCCTGACCTGAGTTTATATCTTCTGTAAACTGAGTCTTGGGTAAGAAAACTAAAAGAATTATTAACAATTGCTGATATTTTCTACAAGTTATTTTGTGTTGTTGCTATTTGTTTGTTTAACTTCACAGTATGTATCCAGGTAACTTTTAAGTAGTGTTCACAAGGCCAGAACTCTTTCATACCACTTAACTTCAGTCTTCCAGAACCTCACTCGACTTAAAACAACAGGAAAATTATTACATTATCATGAGGGAAGTGGAGGAAGCCCAAGTAACAGTTCTGCATGAATGTGTGCTGCTGACACAGGCATGGTCATGTCAAGGACAATAGCCTACAGTTCTGCATGAATGTGTGCTGCTGACACAGGCATGGTCATGTCA
>JADRCH010000303.1:1409039-1420224 GCA_019843965.1 Rhynchomys soricoides | reverse complement strand
CTGTACTGTATTCTTCAGTGTATAACCACCTGTGTTGTGCTGTATTATACTGAAGTACACTGTATTGTATTCTTCAGTGTATAACAACCTGGTAACCACTAAACAAAATATTCTCTTTACAAGAGCAAGAACGGTACCACTAGGAACACAGTGAAATAAAAGGATTCTTATCACACTCCATTTTATACTTTCTAAGCCATGTGAGTATGTCACTATTTCAAAAATCTTACAAAATTTAAGCTCAAATAATAATCTAAACGTATATACCTCTGTCTTATAAAAAATGCTGCTGATAAGAAGATAAAATTCACTAATGACAATGGCCACATCCTTTATACTAATGAAAACCAACTGGATTTGAGACATTAATGACTTGGTCTTCAGACAAACCAAGGCAAGGCAGCCATGAAATATCATGTGATCATTCTAGACCTCACTTCACTCATTTATACAATTTCAATAAAGTCTAACTTCTTACCAAGATATGAAGATGATATGAAACAATCTAATATCTAATAAACCAGCTAGTACAATGCCTAAAATTGCAAATATAGGAAAATATTATCCCTGTCTTGGGGAAAGAAAAAACAATAGGTAAGAGTGGAACAGACTAATAACTGGGAATGAACATGAACAGTAGACTGAATCCAAAGCAGGAACGTACTCTGACATAAGTAAGCAAGGAAGGGAAAGCAAAATGTTAAATAATGTATCACAGTAAGATCCCATTGCCCTATTGAGTGACAGCTGCTACTGGCGTATTGTCAAGGGAAGGGTGTCATCAAGGATTTCCCTACCCTGAGAGAAAAACAGATGGAAAGGTCAGTACATTCTGCCTTTCAGAGAAAAAACTAGAAAGTAAAAGGATAGGTATTATGTGTATTATAGCACAACAGAAAATATTAATGAACAGAAATGACAGGGAAAATTATACTTAAATAAAGCTAGAATTTAGATGAGGATGGCGTATGTAACACCACCATTGGCATAGTGGGGCAGCAGACTCTGCTCAACAAAAAAAAAAAACCAAGGAGCTGGGCATGGTGGTGAGCACCTCTAATCCCAACAGAGGCAAGCAGTTCAAGGAGAGCCTGGTTTTCACAGAGTTACAGACTAGCCAGACTAGTGAGTACCATCTCAAAAATACATAATTCAAAGGAAAAAATACAAGAACTCAAAAAATTAATAAAAAAAACATATATCTGAGGGGCTAGAGAGATAGCCCCACAGATGGCCCTGGCTGATCTTCCAAAGGATCCAGGTCTTAAAACTGTCCATAACTCTAGTTCCAGGGATTTGATACCTTCCTAGAGCTTCCACAGGCACAAATGTGATATACAGACATACATACAGTCAAAACACTAATACAAAGAAAATTTAAAATATGTATTAGAAAGCTATTAAATGAATTTTATCAATTTTTATAAAAGAATTTGGAATAACTAGTTTTAAACTTTAAAATTTAAATTTATATTATTTTTAATTATAATTTCTTATCATTATTGTTAAACATATTATTATATATTCAATTAATCATTTAAATCTAATTTTAAAATTTAAAAATGGTCCAGTGCATTAAGTTTGAACTGTAAGTCAGACATCTGACAGTCTCTGTCAAGCTAAAGAGGTCTGAACACAGATGAACACAAATTAACAGTAAGGGATAACATCTATCTGTAACACTAACTACAATGGACTTTAACAGGCAAAAGGATGGTGACATGGAAACTTAGCACTCAGGAGACAGAGGCAGGGGGATCTCTGTGAGTTTGAGACCCGCCTGGTCTATATCTACAACCAGAAATACACTGGGAAACTATCTCAAAACCCAAAAACAAAAACAAGACGTGTCTTTCTTTCCAGCCCTGTGTCCCCCATGAGCAATGGAGATGAGACCTGAGAAATGTGGGAATACTTGGTTGTTGAATAAGTCACATCATCCTCAATGTAAGATCAGGACCATCCTTAATTTTTAACCAAAAGCTCTTAAGAAACCAGGTCATTTCAACTTACCTCTAATTTACTACAGTCTTTTCTATGAATCCACCAAACACTACTATTAATTCCTCCTAAATTCCACACAAAGATAAACTAGTGGAGGACAGGAAAGAAGGAGGGAGGGAGGGAGGGAGGGAGGGAGGGAGGGAGGGAGGGAGGGATATATGGAAGTAATACATTCTAGGATCTAGAGTTACAGAGGTAAAATCTGAAACTCAATTCTATCCTTCACAGCACATGCGACTGGAACACACCCATAGCCTCTCTAACCTCAGACTCCGGACTTGGACATGACTGTTTTAAGAACACTCTTGGGAACACAGGTCAATGGTTGACCTACTTAGTATGTGAGAAGAAGGAGCTTCATCTTAAGCAATATACAGAGGAGAGAAAACAAGGAAAGCAAGGGGAGGGGAGGAGACGGGATGAAGAGAGGCTTGCAGATAGATACCTCTTCCTAATCACTAGATAACTAAAATCAAAAGACAAACAATAACTCCAGTTAGCAAGAATGAAGAAACTGGGCTCTTCACACACTGTGATGGGAATTCCTCAGGTACACAGCATTAGAGTAAGACGCCACAGCTCTACAAATCTACCTGAGAGAAACAAAAGCACACACTACAGTGCTCCCGGACTGGACACCAGCCAAAGAACACACATGGAGGGACCCAAGGTGCTGGCTACACGTGTGGCAGAGGACGGCCTTGCAGGCCATCAGTGGAGGAGAGGACCTTGGGCCTGAGGGTGTTAGATGTCCCAGTATAGGGGAATGCTAGGGAGGGAAGATGGCAGTGGGTGGGTGGGGGAGCACCATTATAGAGGCAGGGGGAGGGAGGATGGGATAGGGGTTTCCAAAGGGGAGACCTGGAAAGGGGAAAACATTTGAAATGTAAATAAAGTATCAAAAATAATAAATAAATAAAAACTTGCATGTAAATGTTCATTACAACATATTCACAGTAACAAAACGTGAAAATAGCCCAAAGTCACCCCTAGAAGAAGAGAAACAAAGCATTGTTCAGACATGCCACTGGGATAAAAACTGAAGCATGCCTTTAAGCATAAGACTTGGGAGGCAGAAGCAGGCCTCTGTGAGTTTGAAGCCAGCCTGGTCTACAGAGTGAGTTTCAGGATTGGCAAGGCCACAAAAAGTAACTCTGTCTGGGGTAGGGAGGGGTAGTACAGAGGGCTACTCACTGTGGGATCTCATCTTTGTGAACGTTCAAAAGCAGACACCATAGACAACTTCTCCTCTAGAGAGCAGATTAGTGGTTGCCTAGGCTACCACTGAGGAGGAAGGGCCCAATTACATGAGGTGTAGCTTTTGAAATAATACTAACATTCTAAGGCTTGTTATGGTAACTCTGAACGAACTGGAAGACTCAATTGTACATCTGACCTGTACACAATATGTATATGAACTGCATTCCAATCTACTATTACAAGTTAGGCAAAGACTCTCATACACAAAAAATAAATCTAAGGGGGATAGGGCTCCCAAAGCACAACCACTGGCAAGGTATTCTCTTCTCTGTGCCTAAGTTAGCCCTTAGGTAAACTATGTCAAGGGATTTGGTGTGACTATGCAGTTAATAGAGAACACAGAATGGAGTCTACTCTATGACAGCAAGATGTCATTGTATGAGGGCCCAGAGAGATCAGCCACTAGTCAAAAGCCACGCAGCTGAAAACAGAAGGAAAGAAAGAAAGAAATGAAAAGGCAATAATGACTGAAGATGATGAGAACCTATTTTTAGAGTCACTGTAAGAAACAGGACTTTCTCATGCTGCACATGCTCAGTAAGCCTTAACTTAGCTCTAAGTAAGATAATGACAACTCACTGAAAATTTCATGACTATTTAAATTAAGAAACAAATATCCTATATATTCTCTGCTTCCTACAATTCTAAAGAAAGGCTATCTGGTACTGTTCAATCAACAGGGTCCAGAAATACTATAGTTAAACACACACACACACACACACACACACACAGACACACAAGCTTGCAGTAGACTCTACTTGAGTCAAGCTATTCTAATCTTCCTGCCAACTACAACAGTTTTATAGAAATGAGTTTGTCCTCTGAATAAGCACAGCAATTCAGCCCCAAGTCTCCATTCACTGTATCTTATCAATCCACCCATTCCCCATCCCCCTAAAGTCCCCCCAAATCTGTGTTACTGTCAGGTACTCAGTGTGATCCACAGTTCCACATCCATCCTCTGTGGGGTTCTGTGATCACACAGTGGTGCCTGGTCAGCATTCCTTCTTTGCCCTTTACCACAGTGTTGGTCACTGTCAACAGAGGGCACAGGGACAGACTGCCTCTTTATCTGAGACGAATAACAGTTCTCCATGATTACTCTCAAAGCATTTTTTAAGGACTAACTAAGTGCCTTTACTAGTCAACAATTCCTTATGGTGGTCTGTCTTACTCAAAGTTCTATCATTAGTGGCCCTAATTCATGTACACCAAAGTTTCCTTTTCTCTCTATTATATTGGGAGATTTTAAACACTTTAGAATTTACAACTACTGGCTCATAGTTTTCGAACTTGAGATTATAATAGATGGTTTAAAATATCACACTTAATAGCCACACAGAAAAAATGATCTTATTTCTCAAACACTACAAAGAATACTTATTAGATTTTAAAGAGATGATTATCAGTTTACAATCATGCAATTTTAATATCTTGAGGATAAAAAGATGTTAAAGCATGTTTTATTTCCTGGTTCTCAGGCTTCAGAAATGGGGGAGTCATTACAGCTTGGCACGGCAGGTATTTAACCTACAAACTGTACCCCTAAAGAACCACTCTAGCTATAATCAAACACTGAGTCAGAATCACCACGAGAAGTCACTAAAAACAGCAAATCCATGCCTTCATAGAAAGCTTTCTGCAATAAATCAGTAGGAAAATGGGCTAGTCTTAGGAGAAGTACACATTTTCTATGAATAAAACCTGCTAAATACTGAATATCCACCATGCACAAAACAATGGATCAGGTCCTTTGGATGAAAAGATAAATAAGTTCATATGCTATTTGAGTACAGGAAAAAGAAAACACTCAGTAAGACACTGGCTAAAAGATCTTTAATTAAGGCCTTTTCCTACAGTCAGCTGCGAAATATAAGCAGAAACACTTAGGATAGAAAAATACAAGATGATCAATGACTACTGCAATTTAATGTTAACAGTTTACAGAGCTGCCCTTTCCTAAAGGCCTGGTGAAAGAGTCAGAACTCTCCCCTCAGTGAGCTCCCCGGAGAGCTGAAGGTACAAACATGGAACCTTCCACATTAGCACACAGTATTTTGTGCACTGGGTAAAGAAAAGCTGGAAACACAAAGCACGGTGAACACTGACGTGGTGACTTGAGAACATTTGGCTGCTTGGAGAAACGGGCAGTTCATACAGAGGACACAAAAGAGCATTACGTGTGAAAGCGATGATTTGGGAGTAAACTTGGTGAGTGTGAGGCAAGCAGAATTAATAGTTGTGTTTGAAATACACAGCCCATACTGGTACCTGAGGAAGAGAATCCCACAGTAAATGTGGCTTGAGTTTTTTAAAAAGGTAATAGAGGTTCACTCACAGCCTCAATAAGGCAGAGTAGCATCATGAAAAAGAATATTTATAGCATCAACAGTATCCCTCCCCCCCCCAACAGCTGCTAAAGAGAAAGTGCAGCTACCATCGCTGATGAATAAGATACACACACCTGAGCAAACAGTAAGCCGAGTCCTTAGGTATTAGAGTTACAGTGAGCCTCAGTAAATAACACTTGTGACTTAAAGGTACACAACTGAAAATACATCCTGCCTGAACCTTAGCACTGGCCCCAGCCCCAGCCCCGCTCAGGACCCTATCATTACGCTCTATGGTGAATTAGGAGGTAAGGTATAAAAAAAGTTATTAGATCCTTGCCAGCCTTTTTAGAACTCAGATAGGATTTCCTTCTCTTATTGTTAAGCCAGATATATATTTCAAAAATCAGAATTATAGTGTAGCCACTGGATTGAGGAAGCTATAATACACATTTACTTTGGTCCCAGTACATTCTCAGGTAAGCAATAATGATGACTAGACCCTAACCCTAACACGTGACTAAAGAGACCTCTCTTTTTCCAGATGGAGTAAGAAGTGTGTTCCAGCTTGTGTTTCCAGGAACCCCTCCTCAGAGATTTGGGATGCTGTTTTCTTTATCTTACTTACACCTCCTCCCCAGCACATAAGAGAGGAGCTGAGAAGTAACACATTTTACCAAAGGCACTATGAAACAAGAAAAGAGGCCTGGCAAGCTGGCCTAGGACCTAGCCATCTTATGCTACTGTCACAGAAAAGGAAAACCAGAGGAAAAGAACTAAATCCTACAAGTTGTCATCTGACCTCCACAAATGTTCAGTGGTTTGTGTACAAGTGCACACAGGCACACAAACACGCATACACACGTACAGTGTTAAAATAAGAAAAAACAAAGAAAAAAGGGGAGACTGAGAACACAGACTCGGTGACTAGGACGACCACCCATGCTGCAGCATCAAAAGACTCAGATGCTGCTCGACAGGCTGTCTTCATTCATAGCCGTACAGCCTTGCAAGGCAATAAGAGAGCATGTGGCAGACCTGCCGTCCATGTGAGGCAGGAAAACATAGTCATACATAAAGACAACAAGAGCCACCAGCCAGGGAACCCAACACCACATGCCATATCAATCTAATACTAACCCTAGAACTTCCAGGATTTGAGGAAGAGACCCTGTCTAGCAAGATGTGGGACATACATTAATGGTCTCTGAGAATGAAAGACTCCATGTTCAAGTATACTAAAGAAATCCTAGAGAGGGCAAGACCACAGGCTGCTCTTGCAGGGGACTGGACCCACGCCGGATGCCTCCCAAGCACCTGCAAATTCCAGCTCCAAGGGATCTGAAACTCTCTTAATAGCCTTTGTGGAAAGCCTCCTGTATGTGCATAAAATAGATGAGAGAGAGAGAGAGAGAGAAAGAGAGAGAGAGAGAGAGAGAGAGAAGAAACAACTAAACAGATTTCAAAAATTAAATAAATAAATAGATTTTAAAGCAGATTTTATTTCTTTTTCTTAAGACTACTCAGTAACATTAGCATCTAATACACACTGGAATCTCACTCAGAAAGAAAGAGAGATCCTAGCATTTCAAAATTGAGCATAGAACTACTGCCATTCATAGTCCAGAGGAGCATAACACCTCCCACACTACTGCCCGACAAATCTGAAAAGTACAATGAATTTACATCTAAGCAGAAATTTCATCAAGATGAGACAGAAAGTGCACATGGACGGAGAAAAGCAATAAAGAGGTCCTCATTACCGTGTGGCAGCCATCTTCATAACATTCTCTCTGTAGTACTTCCAAAAGACTGAGAGCTAACTGCTGCCTGGAGGGGCCTTCCTCACCCATGGCCAGACCGTCTTCCAGGGCCGGGGATGATAGTATCTGCAGAAGAGGCACCAGGAGCAGCAGGGATGTCTTTGGGATTTTCTGACCCTCAGTAAGCGAGAGGAGCTTCAAGGCTAATCATCAAAATAAAAGTTCACAATTTTTTTTCTAAATTAACACCAGTCAAACAGAATACCTTACCCATAAAATAGATTTTTTTTCTAGTACTTTTACAACCAGCTCAGACACAACTAGGATAACAAGTCAGGGTAAAAGTGAACAACAGTAAAATAAAAGTTAATCGCATTGTTTTTAAAGCTGTTGATACTAATAACAGAAAAAGAAAGGTACTTATAAAGACAACACATTATGCATTGATATATATGATATGTATAAATCATCTCTAGTTTTTGGCCACGGTGAATTTTTTTAAATACACTTAAACATTTGTCCTTAATAACTGCTCAGCTCCTACTACAACTAACCAAGCAACCATAAGTTCCTGATGAGCAAATAATGAGGACAGCATACGTGTGTCTTCAACAAATAAGCCAAAAGTCACAGTAGCAGATGCTTAAATGAACGATCCCAAGGTGGGATCACAGTTTGGTCCTCAATTCAAATGAAAGATATAACTGAACACTACCCATACGACAGACACTAATAACATATGCTGGCCCAGGACCTGTCAGCTAGACTGTTAAGAAGTGGATCACTGAAGTCCCAAAGCCACACACCCATGAAACCCTTTGCAGTAAGTGGTTCCTTTTCATGGGAACTCAGGCTCCACATCAGAGGTACATACACATATGTGCAATGAGTTAGCCATGCACAGGATCTCCTGGAGACTAATAATGGAATGAGCTAGGATACAAGTACACTTTTTGTTCTTACTATATTTTTCAAGGTTGCTGAATAAACACTGATTTAAAAATGTTACTCATAGGAGTCAGAGTCAAATTGTCAAAGTAATCAAGTAATTTCCCCACTACATACACACAAAAAATCTCTGGGCATTAAATGACAACAAGATCGTATTGTCAGTATTTTGTTTTAAATTGCTTGGAAGTCAAACCTTAACATGAGCTGAAGTGCAAACACATGCTACTATGAGATATTTTCCCAAAATATTGGCCTCAATCCATAGTTGTCTATAAGTCATTTAAAAATATTTTACCTTTTTGCAAAAAAAAAAAATTGGAATCACATAGCACCCATATTCAATGTTGTTATAAATTTTCAAGATATTCTTATAAGCTATTACTTATATTCCAGGTTAATGTTATTAAGGACACAGTATATTAAATTAATGCTTGCATTTTGAATTTGAAATGATTGATATTCTCTTGATTATCTATTACTTTGAAAACTAAATAGTTTTCCAATATACTAAACAGTTTCAAATGACAGACTGTCTCAGCAATTTTCAGTGTGGTTTATTCCCTTAACCAAGATAACCTCAAAACAGGCACTGGTTTACAAGAGAAAGAAAAGTCTGTGAGTGAACAGCTGCTCAAAGCATTTGCTTGTTCCTGTCATTTTTCTATTGTGCATGAGCCAAAACACATGTTTGCAACATGAAAATTAGAAATGCAGTTTCCTAGGGCTTTGGATAATTTTTTTTCAGTAAAACAATTACAATCCATTTACATAAAAGGGCAAATCTACAAGGACAAAAGACTTTAAGGCCAGTGAGGTGAGTCAGTGGATAAAGTACTTGCCCTTCCAAACCCAGTGATCTGACCTCCAGCCCTGGAACAGTAAAAGTTAAAGGAAGAATGCACTCCATTATCTGACTTCTCCATGCATGTGATGGTACACACATACAATAACAGTGATAATATCTTTATGTTAATACACACACACACACACACACACACATACATATGAGTGTTTTGCTTGCATTTATGTCTGTGCCCCACAAACATTCAGTGCTCTCAAAGGTCAAAAGAGGGCACAGTATCCCCTGGGTCAGAATTACAAACGGTTGACAGGCTGCCATGGTGAGTGATGGGAATTAAGTCCAGGTCCTCTGGAAGAGCAGCCAGTGCTCTTAATTCCAGCCCAAATAAATTTTTTTCCCAAAGACAGAATAATGATCCTCTAGGGCTGCAACTGGAAATGATGATTAATAGCATTAGATATAAGAAATTTAGGGGGCAGAGATTTACACTTTAAATGATAAATCTCATGATATTTAAATTATACTACAATTAAACTTTGTAAAAGCAATAGAAGTAGCAGCCTGGAGCACACTGCTTCCAGGAGATGCCATGTTGGAGAAAAGACAAAAGTCATCCAAAGAGAACCAGGGAGGAACAGACAATGAACATGAGGCAAAAGCTTGACTATCGACGAGACTTGGTCTCCTCCATGTACTGGGACCTCTTCCAAGCAATTTATTCTCAAGATACTGTCAAATTAATATCCCAGAGGAGAAAGCACAACAGAAATTTATCTAAGGAACTTTAATTTTCAATCCATTATCAACATGCACTTGATATTGGAGGAAGCAAAATTAGACAACATAAAGAAAAGCAACATAAAGAACAGCAAAATTTAAACTGTCTTATTTGCCCATTGGAGTGGAAACTTGACTCGGATACTCTTCATAACTAGCACACCGGGCTGCCCTCCTCGGCATGCCTTCACTTTCCTTTAAATCAGTATTAGACAATCAAAGGAACATCACAATTCATCTTCTCATCCAAGTTAATAAAAGAACAGTAATTACAACTTGTTCATATAAATAAGTCTGGGTTTTTGTTTTTGGGGTTTTCTTTTTTTCTTTCTTTCTTTTTTTGTTTTTTTTGCAGTGGAGTGTGTATGTGAGGGATGTGGGGGGATATGAGGGGTGGGTGTGTGTGTGTGTGTGTGTGTGTGTGTATGTAGTCAAAAGCCAACTCATGGGATCAATTCTCTCCTTCCACCAAGTGCATTCTGGGATTGAACTCAACCTGTTAGATATGACAGCAAGTGTTTTTACCTACTGAGCCATCTCTCCAGCACAAAATAGAATTTTAAAACAAATACAACCTGTAAAACACTTAAGTTCTTCCAAGGGTCTTATATTATTCTCATTTTGGTATATAATTATGAATAAAGACAATGCTCACATATACATTTTTAAGTGGCATTGTACTACTACTTCTATTACAACCTAAATTGCAGGAAAGATACTGGGGAGATGATAAAGATTGGGAGACACACCCAGGCTGGCACTAGAGTAAGAAATAAGCTCTTCTTGGTCACAATTAGGAAGAACCCAGACCAGAAATTCAAACCACATGGAGGAGCATGATTGCTGCCCTAGAACACCAGGCAAGCGTGCTATGTGGAAGAGCAGGATCCACTGTTCTAGAACACCAGGCAAGTGTGCTATGTGGAAGAGCAGGATCCACTGTTCTAGAACACCAGGCAAGCATGCTACGTAGAGGAGCAGCATCCACTGCTCTAGAACACCGGGGAATCATGCTATGTAGAGGAGCAGGATCCACTGCTCTAGAATACTGGGCAAGCATGCTATGTGGAAGAGCAGGATCCACTGCTCTAGAACACCAGGCAAGCATGCTATGTGGAAGAGCAGGATCTACTGTTCTAGAACACCAGGCAAGCATGCTATGTAGAGGAGCAGGATCCACTGCTCTAGAACACTGGGCAAGCATGCTATGTGGAAGAGCAGGATCCACTGCTCTAGAACACCAGGCAAGTGTGCTATGTGGAGGAGCAGGATCTGCTGCTCTAGAACACCTGGCAACT
>JADRCH010000303.1:1397761-1409029 GCA_019843965.1 Rhynchomys soricoides | reverse complement strand
AACACCTGGCAACTGTGCTATGTGGAGGAGCATGATGGCTGCTCTAGAACACCTTGCAAGCATGCTATGTGGAGGAGCAGGATCTGCTGTCACTGGGCAATCACATGTTTACACTGTTCACTGCAAAGTCTATTTTCACTTACCAAGGTTCAATACTGGCTTCTGTTGACTTGCTGGAGTCTGTAGAAGTATTAAAGCAATTCCAATATTGACCAATTTGACAGGAAAATCCTAGAAATAGAAGAGAACAGAAAGTGTATTAAAGAGAATCTAGGAACCATGGCTTCACAACATGAATCCAAGAAAAATGTATTTCGATGAACTGTTGTAAACACTGTATAGAATGCCTAATCCAGTCTGTATCACTGAAGAACAGAGCAGGCTAGGTGTTACATCAGGGGCTGAAAAGAAACACAGTACACCAAAATAATTTAAAGAAAAGAACTTTGTGTTTTGAATCACTCCTTCCTACTTTGGTTGGATGGTTGGTTTCAGTTTTGTTAAAGAAGAAAACTTTCTACCAAAATTAGTTAGAGGAATGAATATTTGTGAGCCACTGCAATGGCCTGAAATGCTGGATTTAGGAACATTTCATTAGGAAAGAGTAGGTAATTTTTTCTATTTACCTAAAATTTGACACAATTCATCTATATAACTTACAAAATAAATTACATGTAATGTGGTTTAATAAACTATAGTATGAAAAAGAAGCATTGATATAAGGTGGCAGGGATGATAATTTATTGAGTATGTTAACTGTAACAAAGAAATAGGCATAGAATATGAAATCATCAAGCTCAGCAATGCATTAAATAAAGGGAAAAAGACCGTACAGTATGTCCTAATCAAGATGACCCAAGATCAAAACAAAAAAGATACAGCAACTTCAGTCCATTCAGAAATTTTACAGAAGAGCCTGAAGAGTCAAATCATGAGGATAAAAACAGACAAAAGGCCAGTCAGGAAGGAAACAGATGAGAGAAAACAATCACAGTGCAGCAGCAGAAAGGATAGTCCATGAGACCCTACCAATTCTGGCATAAATCAATAACACCCTCCATCTCACCTTTACCACAACAAGAAGGAAACTGAACTATAAAATCTTCTAAATCAGGGACTGAAGGAGCTGAGGGGGTTTGCAGCTCCATGGAGGGAGGAACAGTGTCAACTGGCCAGACCCCTGGAGTTCCCAGAGACTGGACCACCAACCAAAGAATACACATGGAGGGACCCATGGTGCTGGCTAAATATGTGGCAGAGGAGGGCCTTCTTGGCCATCAGTGGAAGGAAAAGCACTTGGGCCTGAGGGTGTTTGATGCCCCAGTGTAGGAGAAATGCTAGGGAGGGAAGTCAAGAGTGGGGGGGGGGGGGATACCCTCATAGAGGCAGGGAGAAGGGGCAGGGGATGGGGGAGTTCCAAGGGGAAGACCTGGAAAGGGGAAAACATTTGAAATGTAAATAAAGTAAATATTCAAAAAAAAATCTTCTAAATCTCCGAGCTTTAAAAGCAAAACATCAAAAGAAAAAGAGTAATTAAACTTTGTAAGTAAACCATGCCAATTTGTATCTTTTATAGTTGTCTATGTTTACTGCTTTGGAATGTAGTTGCAAGCAAGGAAGCAGGCAAAGTGAACTCACCAGAGGATAAGTTCTGATGGCTTTGAAGCCAACATACTCAAAATGTACATCATCGCATCAGTTTCTGCCATATTTCCCTGAATTTCTTCATGTCCATATATAAAACAGTAGCAAAATTATGTACATTCCAAATTTGGAAACCTCCAAGAGGTTTATAGAAAAAGCATGACATAGTATACTAATGGCTTGGCTGAATGCCTCTTCCATACCTGCTGTCATTGAAAAGGGGAGGAGGAGGAGGAGGAGGAGGAAGAGGAGGAGGAAGAAGAGGAAGAGGAGGAAGAGGAAGAGGAGGAAGAGGAAGAGGAGGGAGAGGAGGAAGAGGAGGAGAAGCAGCAGCAGCAGCAGCATCTTTAGTTTTTAAAACAGAACAAAAACATTCTCAATGGCTAGAGCTTAAAAGTAAGTCTTTTTTTATTATTATTATTGGATATTTTCTTTATTTACATTTCAAATGTTATTCTCTTTCCCGGTCTCCTCCCCCAACCCCTAATCCCATCCCCTCTCTCCCTGCTTTTATGAGGGTTCTCTCCACCCACCCACTCACTCCAGTCTCCCTACCCTCGAATTCCCCTACACTGGAGCATCCATCAAGCCTTCACAGGACCAAGGGCCTCTCCTCCATTGATATCCGACAAGGCCATCCTCTGCTACATATATGCAGCTGGAGCCATGGATCCTTTCATGTGTACTCCTTGGTCAGTGGCTTAGTCCCTGGGAGCTCTGAAAAGTAAGTAATCTGTCCCATGGGCTGGCATCAAAACCTGACAGTAGTACTAACGCTATGTTGTACTTGCAGACAGGAACCTAGCATAGCTGTCCTCTGAGAGGCTCTACCAGCAGCTGACTGAGACAGATGCAGATACTCACAGCCAACCAATGGACTGAAGTCAGGGACCCCAATGGAAAAGTTAGGGGAAGAACTGAAGGAGCTGAGGGGGATGGCAACCTCATAGGAAGACCAACAGTGTCAGCTAACCCAGACCACTGGGAGCTCCCAGAGACTGAGCCACAAACCCACATACACAGCAGGGTCAGGGTCCCTGGCACCTATGTAGCAGAGGACTGCCTTGTCTGGACTCAGTAGGAACAGACAAACCAAATCCTGTAGAGATTTGATGCCCCAGAGAAGGGGGCTGGCCTGGGATGGGGGAGCAGTGTGTGGAGGAGAGCACCCTCTCAGAGGCAAAGGGGAGGGGGAATGGGGTGAAGAACTCTGGGAGGGGGTATTGGGGGAAAGACTAGATTTGGAATATAAATAAATAAAATAAGTAATTAACAAATAAAAAATAAAAGTTAAGTAATCATAAATGAAAGCGAACTTCTCTGGCATGTATATGACTAGCCATAAAGAACAGAGGGTAACAGAAAAGGAGCTAGAGACTTGGGATGTCAAAAACAGAGTGAATGGTGCAGGATTAAAAGGGCTAAGTCTTAGGTGACTTTACAAATTTTTACTTTTGTTTGTTTGACTGACAGACACCAGAACATATATGTCTTAAATTATTCTTTGAGAACTTCATATATGTATTCAATGAAATCTGATCGTATCTGTCCCCAATTTACTCCCTTTACCTCCCCCACATTCCCAAACTATCAGCTCCCTAGCTTCACTCGCCCCTTCTCTTCTTAACCCCGAATTCCCATCAGTGCTGCGCATATGTATATGTGCGTGAGTGCAGGGCCATCCCTGAACAGTGGCCACACCACTGTGATGGCATTTCTCATGCCCCTTCCAGTAACTACGACTCATCCTGTCACAGCATACACATGTCCTGCACGAAATCAACCTGAACATTTGACCACGCGGCCCCGCAACACAACCTTTTGCTTTCTGTCCCCAAACAGCAAGCTCTAGAAATTCAAGCCCCACAGGGGAAAGCTTCACAAAGCAGCAAGAAGGACATCTGGACAGGTGGTTACCCCTTGCCCTGGCTCTTGCTTCTTGGTCTGAAACATTCCACAAGGCTTCTGGAAGGAGTCTCAAACTTGGAGCAAACGGTTGCTGTTTCTCCCAGCTCATCCCCTTCCCAGCCTGGGATCACATTTGTAAATGAACTCCATTCTCATACTTTTTTTTTTTTTTTTTTTTTGCTTTTGTGAGAACACAGGCTCTGCTTGGCTTGTAAAGAAAGAGTCTAACACAGAGCCTGGCTAGAGAAAGGAGAGGGAGTAAATGCCTTAACTAGTTACAGGTGCCACAAGATTCTTAATGACAAAAAAAAAAAAAAATATCTGGGCTCACAGTTTGGTCCTCAATTCAAATGAAAGATATAATTGAATGCTATCCATATGGCAGAGATAATAACATGTGCTGGACCAGATGTGCTACTCTTGACAGAAAAGGCCTTATTCTCAAGAACATTACAGTCTTAGTCATAGAAACACATTTCAAAAGAACACAAAAAAGATACAATAAAGTCTGCCTCCTGTAGAAGACACAAAGGGGAAGATAGCTAACTCTGCTCAGAGTCCTGAAAGCCACAGCTATGTCAGGCCCTGGCCTGGAGAGTGAACTCCATCAGACCATCTTCCTAGGAATTCTTGAGCTGACTCAAACAGAACAGGAAGGATAATGTGAGCCATCCTGTGACCATGTCATAGAAACTGCCAGCTCCTAACTTACGTAAAGCTACCACGTTTAGTCTGGTTTACACCTGGAGAAATTTCCTGGTGTCCCCTAAATTGATAATATTATTGTTTAATTTTTTATAATAGGAGAAAATTTATTTTTCTTGAAATGGAAAAGCCTAAAAGAGATGAGCTTCTGGAATCTATGGGTGAGTGGCTCAACCAAAGCCAAATCTACCACACCACACAGTTGGAGAACAGGCCTATTAAGTGTGAGGACATTCTGCCCACAGAAAGGCTGAAAATGAACAAGAAGAAGAGAAAGAGTATGCTACTATTTAAACTTAATAGTCAGCAGATGAACCCAGTCTCAAAATACACAAGAAGCCTAGTTTATTTTCCTTCAACTCAATGTACATTAGGCACTAAAGATTCTCAAATTAATTTTCAAAATGTTTAACCTCAGGAACATTGATATGAGCAACAAGAAACTTCATAACAAATATTAAGTGTATATGTGTATGTGCATGTATATATATAATCAGACTACATATACATTTAGATGTTTGATTTGGGATTGTTTGTTTCTTTGTTTACATAGGATCTCACTAGGTTGCTCTGGATGCCCTGGAATCAGTGTGTAAACCAGGCTGGCCTCCAAATCACAGAGATCCACCTGCCTCTCTGCCTCTTGTATCCTAGGATTAATGGTATACACCGCTACACCCTGCTTCTGTTTTTGTTTTTTTAAGGTATGATCTCACTATGTTAGCCAGCTAGGTCTAGAACTCAGCCTGGATCCAAAACTTACAGCAATCCTCATTCTCAGCTGCTACATGATAGATTGCAAGTGTGAGTCATGGTGCTTGGTTAGCATAACCTTAGAAATAAGGTCCTATAAACACATTTATCTTACTCTGTTAGAGTTGCTTATTTGCATCAATTCTTTTATCTTGAGATCATAGGATGTGTAGATTCCAGAATATGACACTTGTTCAATATTTATATTCCATATTAATGGATGGTAACAAGGTAGATTTTTAAGTGATGACACAGATTATTTAAGAATTCATTTAATAATAAATATCTGTAGTAGTACAATCTAATAGCATGAGATCAAACTACCTCCGACATACAATAAACTACACAAACCCAGTCTCAAAGACCTTCTAAAGTGATAACTGGCACATCAACACATTGTCTTACCTCCCCAAGGAGTTCAACACTGCGCTCTAAAAGCTGAATTAAAGATGAGCATTCCCCAGTCATCTTTAAGCTGACTTCACAGATGCACAACAACTGAAGGGTCAGCTGAGTAAGCTGGCTTTTCCAGAAAACAGGATGGCGCAGAAGGCTTAGATATACTTCCTCCATGAACATCACCGTCTCTGTTGTCTGCGTCAGATCTTTCATCTGTTGAAAGAAGTTATACTGATTAAAATTACAGAATAACTTTAAGCTATACAAAAGGTTTTCAAGAGAACCAAAGTGTGAAGGAGACGTAGTTACATAACTGAGTGTTCAGCTCAAGTGTGCCATCTGCATTTGTCACTAACCAAAGTACAATTTTTATTGCCTTTGCTGCTCTTGTCTCACACAAACTCCACAGCCAGATGCTCTGCCACTAAGTGATGCTCCCAAAACAAATTCTTTTTATTTTCTGGCTTCTTTGAAAGAAGATGTCTTAACACAAATTATGTTCAGTGCCTACACGCAGAAGGACATTACCTCAAAGTTGGTTTTGAATTCTAAAGCAGTTCAGCACAGACACTTGGTCATACAGTCAGCTTTTCGCACCATGCACTAAGTTCTCCCTCAGCTAGCCTTACCTGATGCATCATTTAGCACACTAGAGAATGTAATAAAAGACCACACTTAAATGGTAGCTGTCTTCTCAACAGGCTAATGCATTAGACAGGAAGGACTGAGGTGCTTTTGAAAGTCCCAATTCGATTAATACCCTGCAGCTTTGTTCAAAATTCTGGAGTTAAGGGTGTGGTCCTGCTCATAGCAATCATGGTATTTCCCAGGGATTATAAAAAGTGACCAATCTGCTCTAGTCAGGATGCTTGTGTGTGATAAATTCATAAAGAGAAAAGCCTGCATGTTCCACCACTGCTTATCACTCATTAGAAAAAGAGAATAATCAATACAAATTGTACACAATTAGAGTTCCTAGAAAACCAGAAAGATTCCAAAAGACAAAGGGGAAAGAAAGAACACTAAAAAATTATTTATAAATAAAGTATCAACAGCCAAATAGCTAAATTATATGGTGATTTATTTCCTTGAGTATATTTACTGTGCATACTGGAAACTTTCTGCTAAAAAAAAAAAAAATCAATTCAGTTGATTAGCTGGTTAGATAAAGTTCTCTGATCTTTGGCATTATCTTAGGAAGAAAATTCTTAGGAAGAAATTCAAAGTAATGTTCTATCTCTACGTAAAAAAAAAGATCATGTAGTATGGATAATGTATGATATGACAAGAATCATTTAAAATAAAAAACCAGTTGCACAAACATAAAATGGAAAAGCAACTAGTTGAGGAGGAAGCTAATCCTGTGTCTCACTGACCACTCTCTCACCCTGGACAAGTCAAACTGGACAAGGTGAGAGGGTCTACATCTCACAGCATAGCAGTTACTTCAGTGTGCTCCATTACTAGTGCCCAGGGTAGACAGTGCCATATTCACAGCAGTGCATTCAGCTCTGAGAAGGACATTGCTGTACAGACAAGAGCACCTGTGAGTATACTACAACAACCAACAATGAGAATTCTGAAAGTCACTGTATGGGAAGAAAGTGGGTCTTTTTGTTGCTGTTGTTGTTTGTTTATTTTAATGATGCCCAATAGACAGAAAGGAAAGAGACAGGCAAGAAAGATAAGAAGAAAGAGAAAAAAACTCAAAAAAGACCAGACACAGATAGGAGGTCTAAAGTTTGTGTCTTATTATAGGAAGAAAGGAGACTAATATATAGTTGTTTAATAAAAGTCAATAGAAGTACTTGAAACCAGTACTTCTCAGGAGTATATTCACGAACTCAGGTGTTCATTGCTTAAGAAATATAAGAAATACCTTTACAAGTAGGGAAGTAGAATATGCAGCCCCTAGAACTCCTCTGTCTGCTTTTGTCTCTTAATAAAACAGATCTGTTGCATGACTAATAAATCTGATGCTTCCCTTTCCTCTCACCTGTATCACTAAAAAAGACAGGGTGTCCCAAAACCACTCCATAGTGAGCTTCTACAAGCATCTAAGCTTCTCATGAAGAAAGTAAACATTTACCAAACCACACAGAACATGGCAATAAAGGCATGGTCGGAAAACGGCCTCAGCTGAAGACCTTCTGCCTATATTTGCTTTATTACCCACGCAAAACAAAAGCTTTAGAAGAGCCACTGGAGATTTCATTTTAATTAACTTTTCTCTGCCTTGATTACAGGAAAGCACATTTATGAGCCACAAAGGAAAGAGTCACTCCAGTCACTCCTTGCTAATGCAGACTTAAAACAGGTCATCTGTGACCCAAAGTGATCACTTTGAAATATATCCTCAGATTCCTTCCATCAACCGAGCAGCATGGAGCTCAGATCCCCACAAATGGCCTGACCTTGATCATGGAATAGTAGGATAGCCTGACAAATGAAGCACTACACTAGAATCACAGCACACTGGCAACCGTGTGCTTTTTAATCTGCAGCCATAAAGATAGTAATTTCTCTCTCCCCCTCAACTTCCTTGGCACTTTACTCCTAACTCTCTATACCATGACCCGTCATCTACAAGGAATTATGGGAAGTGGCATACTAACTCATTTCTTACACTGTGACTTTCCAAACAGCAAGAGCAAGGGCTGCCAGTGGATCCTAATGGCATGGGTGAAACTCAAACAGCTCTCAGCAGGCTGAGTTGTGCATCCTCACCGTAGATCTGCTCACAGGCACACTTTCTGTTCAATTTGCCAGAGTTTATTCTGTTCCGTTTTTCTTCTACTTCTTAGTATCCAGCACAAAGAGAGCAAAGATTCCCTTCCCTAATGATTCTTAAAGGAGATTTCATTGCCACTAATCTCAAAGTAGATGGTATTGATTTATACTTCAGTGAATACTGTACATACTATTAAATCTGGATTTTGTTTTTTGGTTTTTGGTTTTTTGGGTTTTTTGTGTTTTTTTTTTTTTTTTAGTGCAAGCATTTCTAGATGGTCTCCCAAGTTTCTCCAATCAGTCACCTAGGATCAAGAACTACCAAGTGTGAAGTAACAATAATCAACACCTAACTGGCACATTAAGGAAGGAAGATGAACAATGAGGGGCCGTACCTGCAAGCATGGAATCATGTTACAGCACAGCTGAAGGATGTGCTGCTCCAATACTGATGGCTGTGCTTCCTCACAATTACCTCTGGGCTGAAGCAAGACTTTGAGCAGGGACAGTCGAAGCTTAGCATATTCTTCCAACTGGGATGGTTCACAGTACAGAAACCACAGAAATGGTGCCATTATTTGGACACATGAAGCTTCTGACCTGCAAATCATGTAACATGTCAGTCAGTCACTGAGCTGAATATGCTAATGTCATTGGAGGAAACAGCGCTCGGGAATAAATAGAATTACTCGGGAGCAAAATGTTTTGACTGTGACCCAGAAATACACATTTAGGTCTCCCAAATAAAAAGCTCTAAGCTCCAAGCTCCAACAAGGAAACATGTTCACAGTTTGTATAATAATAAAACCAAAAGAGTTAAAACTCAAGTCATTTTTAAAATGCATTGGCACAATCATCAGAGAGGCAGTTAGAGGGAAGAGGGAGATCTCTTCTATAGACTTCAGATGCTTTGGTGGGGTGAAATTGTTAGCTTTGAAGACACTGGAAGCCAGTGATCTGCTAAGTTAATAAATTTCAAAAGATTTTTATCTTTCACAGGAGGTTAGAGCCAAAACAAAAGTGGACAAGAAATGTTGAGCTCACAACAAAGTGTAATCAGACTCTGGACCTGCAACATTCCAACCTCTGCAAAGCATTCCAGCCCTATCTTTGCAGGCACAGCTTCTTCCCAGGAATTCTCCTTCCACTATCAACCAGTGAGTGGCACACACTGACCTACAGCTTGTGGCACATCATAAACAGCCACAGATACTGTCAAGTCACTTTGACTATGCTCTGACCTAATGGGATCTTGGCTAAACAGCCCTTGTCCAGTGAAGGGATCAACTCAGGACTAGGAGGTACTAAGCCAGAGTCTCAGGACTAAAAAACATGTCTCTCACATTAGAGTAGTGGTAACACTCCACAACCAGCCTATGAAGAATATCAGAACCATTTGAGAACATTTATTAGTATTACAGCTATCAGAATCTATTCTCTTGTGGTATTACACAAGCATGCACTTGTAGAATATATATATCCCACACAATTCTCCTATTATTGTGACAGCTCACATTTATAGTATTCCATGATTTCCTTTTCCATAATTTTAATTACCATCAGATGACACCCTGAGAATAGTTAATAGAAAGTTTCAGAAATAAATAGCTGGTACGTTTTAAGTTGTGCCCACACTGAGTAGTGTAAGAAAGTGCAAAACCTCTCACTCTACTCCTTCAGGACACAGACCAAGCATGCTATATATACATGATCCTCTAGGGCAGCAGTTCTCAACCCCTTTGGGGTGAAATGACCCATTCACAGGGGTCACATATCAGATCACATTACAATTCATAATAATAATTTCTCTTTTTTTAGTAATCAGCATCTCTATATTACACATATTCAAGTGTTCTATAACTTGTGGCATCCACTGGATCACTTTTGTGCTCCCCACCATGGATAAATAGAGCTACTTTATTTTTACCTTATTAACCTGCAGAGTATACAAGTAATTCTACTTTATAGTTCAAATTTACTTGATCCTTACCAGATTCTTATAAAGATGATTAATAGACAGATAGACAAACAGTAGATAGATAGATAGATAGATAGATAGATAGATAGATATGTGTGTTGGTGTGTGAGTGATGTGTGTGTGTGTGTGTGTCTACAGAAACTGAGAGATGAATAAAATAGTTGCTTACATCTTTTCAAAGAAACTTCTAAGTCAAAGGAGTAAGATTATGTATCTACATATCTTTAGTATCTAACTAGATTCATTATATTTCAGTAACTCCTAATCCCAAGACACATCATGTCAGAATGACCGTCAAATGTAAAATAAAGACCTGACCATATCATTAACAGTCTGTGCTATGACAAAATAGTGGCCTGAATCCTAACACTCCATGGTTCAGCCTCTGCCCATCTTGCCAGCCTCACTCTCCATTCAATCACTGTACACATTTCAGGTCTTCAGTCACCCCACTGGGCCCCACTTGCAGGTTCTTCTATTTCTATCATCCTCCAGTTCTTCACTTTGCAATGACTTCCTGGGGTCCCTTCCCTTTCCTGACAGGCAGTCTGTGGTCAGATCACCATTACGTGCTCCCATAGCACAACTGTTTATTATCATGGCATGTGCAGCATCTACATCCCTTGCCAAACTGTAATCGAAATGAGGACACAGACCACAGCCTTCTGTTTCCTGCTCTATCACCAAGACTGTATGTACCAAGCACATCTTCTAAGAAATGGGCAATCAATTAACATGGTTACATAAAGTTACAGATATTAAAAATTAGCACGCATCACCCAAATATAATCTTACTCTTTTATCATTTTTATCTAGTATTTTCATTTACTATTTATAAAAAATAATTAACTATAATATACACATTTTTCACACATAAGTGAAACTGTATTGTTGTGCTTCCTTAATGATAAAATACAATTTAAAAATTGCCCTGGCTTAATGGTTTTTTTTCTGATTTCACACTCTGCATTCCCAGAGTTCTGTGATGACTCAATGCTATCTCAGGAAGAGAATAAAACAAAAGGCCCAAACACCAGAGTGATAAAGAATATTTAAGATGTGGAACAATCAAACTGCACAGATGTCTTTCATACTTATGCTCCACACTAGAGAAGATATGGTAGACATTGTGCTCCCCACTAGAGAAGATA
>JADRCH010000303.1:1346802-1397751 GCA_019843965.1 Rhynchomys soricoides | reverse complement strand
CACTAGAGAAGATATGGTAGACATTGTGCTCCCCACTAGAGAAGATATGGTAGACATTGTGCTCCCCACTAGAGAAGATATGGTAGACATTGTGCTCCCCACTAGAGAAGATATGGTAGACGATAGCTCAAAGGGAGACAAACAACAGGGCTGCAGGCCCACCTCTGCCGCCAACATTCAGTTAGCCTGTAATACGCCATGCAATGTGTTCTCCCAGGTCCCTGTTCTCAAACCTATGTGCTAGGTTAACAACCTTAAGGTTCCCAACCTAAAGGCCACAACATTATCAATGTTGAATTCTCAGTTCTTTAAAAGTGAAAGTAAAATCACAACACAGGCTTTCAATAAATGAAAGTAGAACTTGCTATAAATACTGCCCCAAAGACCTAGCATGAAGATGTATTGACAGTTCAGTATGTCTGACTTAAGCATCTGGTCTAATCAATAATTCATACCAGGGAAATAATAGATAGACTGTCTTTACATTTTGTCTCCTTCATACAAGTGTGAAGCACTGCTCCATTCTTATTAAATTACCAACCTATCTGCATTACCTTCTAAACAACTTAAAAGTTACTGCTCCTAAATTAGATCTTGCAGTGTAACCAGAATTTTCAATTCCATCTTTCAAACCACAATCCCATAGTCCAAATTTATAATTGAAATTACCTTTTGCAGGGCCAGCATGAGAGTACATACATTTAATCCCAGCACTCAGGAGTCAGAGACAAGGAGAATTAAGTTCAAGGCCAGCCTGATCTACACAGTGAAGTCCAAGCTAGCCAAGGCTACATGGTACACAGTATCTCAAACAGACTGTGGAGGTTACAAAGAAATATAAAACAATTGTATAATGACGCAAAGAAATTTCATGAAGCCAATATACTTATAAATTCATTTGTGGTTTGTTTGTTCTGGCAGAGTTGAAGAAAGGTTTATCTAGTAACTATTAATATTATACCAATGAAAAACCATTTAAGGTAAAGACAATTTTGGATCACCTTCTTGCAGCTGATTACAAGGTACTGCAGTCTGAATATTTCTATTGTAAGATAATCTTCAACCCATTCATGGACTTTGTTCTCAACACTTTGAGATGTTTTTAAGGCACCTATAAATGCCTGAGCATTATGATGGTGGTGGAACAGGATGCTCCAGAAGATTTGAAAGTTGGAGAGCAGAGAAATAAAACAAGAATAAGAACTCCAACGGCTCAGGCTCAAGATCAAGAATTAATAAATGGGACTTCATGAAACTGGAAAGCTTCTGTAAGGCAAAGGACACAGTCAATAGGACAAATTGGCAACCTACAGATTGGGAAAAAAGTCTTCACTAACCCCACATCTGAAAGGGGCTAATATCCAAAATATATAAAGAACCCAAGAAGCTAACCACCCAAAAACCAAACAACCCAATCAAAAAATGGGGTATAGAACTAAACAGAGAATTCACAACAGAGGAATGGCTGAGAAGAACTTAAAGAAATGTTAAAAGTCCTTAGCCATCAGAGAAATGCAAATCAAAACAACCCTGAGATTCTACCTCATACCAGTCAGAATGGCTAAGATCAAAAACTCAGGTGACAGCAGATGCTGATGAGGATGTGAAGAAAGAGGAACACTCCTCCATGGTTGGTGGGACTGTATGGTCGTACAACCACTCTGGAAACTGGAGGTTCCTCAGAAAATTAGAAACAGATCTACCTGAAGACACAGCTATACCTCTCTTGGGAATATATCCAAAAGATGCCCCACCATGCCACAGAGGTAATTGTTTCACTATGTTCATAGCAGCCATATTTATAATAGCCAGAAGCTGAAAGCAACCCAGATGTCCCACAACAGAAGAAATGGATACAGAAGTGTGGTCATTTACACAATGGGATACTATTCAGCTATTAAAAATGAGGACATCCTGAGTTTTGCAGGCAAATGGATGGAACTAGAAGATATCATCCTGAGTGAGGTAACTCAGACCCAAAAGGACATTCATGGAATGTACTCACTAATAAGTGGATAATTAGCCAAAAAAGTATAGAATTCCCAGGATACAACCCACAGAACTCAAGAAGGTTAACAAGCTGAAGGGTCCAAGTGAGGATGCCTCAACCCCACATGGGAGGAGAAGAAAGCAATCACAGGAGGTGGGAAGGGAGGAACCTGGGTAGGAAAGGAGACAAGGAGGGGAAGAGGGGAACATAATCAGGTACTGGGGGGATAATAGGACTTAAGCCCTGAGAGCCAGCAGAAAGAACTGAAACAGGCAACCTCGGAAGTTAGGAGGTGGGGGACCCTCTAGAATGTACCAGAGACCTGGGAGGTGAGAGATTCTCAGAACTCAAAGGGAAAGACCTTAGATGAAATGCCCCACAGTAGGGAGAGGGAACTTATAGAGCCCACCTCCAGTAGAAAGACAGGGCATCAAGTAGAGGGATGGGCTTGCCATCCCACTGTCAAAAACTCTGACCCAGAATTGTTCCTGTCTGAAAGAACTGCAGGGACAAAAAATGGAGAAGTGCCTGAGGAAAGGAAGGTCCAGCGACAGGCCCCAAATGGGATCTAACTTAAGGGGAGGACCCAAGGCCTGACATTATTACTAATACTATGGTGTGCTTACAAAGGGGGCCTATCATGACAGCCTTCAGAAAGGCCCGACAAGCAGCTGAAAGAGTCAAATGCAGATGTTTACACCCAACCAATGGATAGAAGCTAGGGACCAACGTAGTTGAACTAGGGGAAAGCACCTAACCCTCGAGAGACTTAGGGCCCCAGGGAGTGGGGAGGTCTGGTGGGGTGTGTGAGGTGGGGACATCTTCCTGGAGACTGGGGGTGGGGGATGGGAGGAAGGTGTAGGATGTGGAACAGTGGGAAGGTGGACCAGGAAGGGGATAAAGTCTGATGAGGAACAAAATGTAGAAGGAAATTTAAAACAGCAGGCTTAGTCAGAGAGTGGGACAAAATTCAACAGAGGTAGGTAGTTACTCTCTACCGGATAGTCCAACAACCAAGAAGCCTGGTAGATCATGTTCTCTTACTGCTAAAAAGAAAAGAGAACGTACGGGCAGCTCTAGAACATTTCTTTTCCTTAAGAACTTCACAGTCACAGCAGCTAAAAGGAGAACAACACAGCTCTAAAATTAGCACATCCCATTCTGTGTCCTTCGTTTATTTCATCTTACCTTACCTTTCAGGGCATTGCTGGAAAAAAGCTGTCAGCTGCTGCAGGAGTAGTGGCCAG
Source organism: Rhynchomys soricoides (assembly GCA_019843965.1). Lineage (NCBI taxonomy): Eukaryota > Metazoa > Chordata > Mammalia > Rodentia > Muridae > Rhynchomys > Rhynchomys soricoides. Next base: position 1,394,514 of record JADRCH010000303.1, on the reverse strand, counting down.
CAGTCAGGCCTGTGCTCAAGCACGGTGATCAAAGGCTGAGGAGGATTTCTGAGAAACACAGGAAATCATATTGTTAGCTGTCATTTCAGGAGTATGCATTCTCTCCACCCAAATATAGCAACAAAGAAGCCAATACCAGCTACAGACGTTTCCCAGGATCTCTAATGCCACAAAACTATCACTTCCTAAACTCGTGGTTCACGAGAACTGACTTTTCCTGCATTTTATCTAATTCTTCTCTTGAAAATAGATCCAGAGTCTCAGAGGTCTAAATTAGAAAATGGGTCCTGCAGTTTAATAGCTCAGACATCAGCCCACCTCCTAAATCCAGTAGCTCTCCCCAAACTACCCCTTGATGTCCTCACTCCTCCCCCACTGTCCTTTCCCATGCAGGTGAGTTGTCCTTCCCTCTCACGTTAGGCCACCTGTAAGCAACATGTATCTTCTGCTCTTGGTTACTTTTACTTTGTTTATTTTCATTTCATATATGTCTGTGCATCCAGTGTCTGGAAGCCAGAAAACAGCACTGAATCCCCTGGTCTGGAGTTATGGATGGTGATTAGCCTCAATGTGAGGGCTAGGAACTGAGTCACTGGTCCTCTATCAGAGCAGCCAGTGCTCTTACCACTGAGGCATCTCTCCAGTTCATCCTCATTTTTTCTAGCTTCTCAGTACATGAGTGGTTCTGTGTCCTCCAGCACATTCATTACAAAGGAAAAGACAATATTCCTCCCATCTCAAATAGAAAAGCTTCCAAACTGAAAATGCTTTAAAACCACTGTAGTACAGGAATTTATATTACTTGTCCTATTCCCATTAGGATATCTTAAAAGGCTTTATTAAACAGAGAATCTGAAATCTGGAAAATTCTCAAAGAATGGGGCTTTAAGAACGAAAAAGCACAAAACATTCTTTTCAATGGTTCAAAAGCCTAATAATAACTGTAAATGTCCCAGGTTTTGTTTTTGTTTTGTTTACTTTATATTTATCTATGCATTTGGGGGAGAAAAGCACCGTGGAAATCAAAGGAGAACTCTTGGGGGTCAGGTCCCCTTCCACAATGTGGGTTCAAGGGACTGAACTCAAGTCATCAGGCTTGGCAGCAAGTAGACGTAGATAAATATTTCTTGAAACTTATTTGTGTAATGCTAGGGATCAAGGTCTCACATGTGCTAGGCAAGCCAGAGCTTTACCACTGAGTCACATTTGCAGTCTGCAACAAACTTCTAAGAGACAACCCTCGTGATTCTTTTTAAATGTCTGTCTGTCTGTCTGTTTATTGTACCACAGAGCATGAGTGTTAGCCATGAGACAGCTTTTGGGAGTCGGCTCCTGCCTTACTCTTACTTCTGCTGCAGGGTACCCTGCCGACTCAGCCGTTGAGCAGCTTCCAGGCAGTTCTCCTGTCTCCAATTCCCATCCACATAAGAGTGTGAATACTGATGCACTCTCCCGGCATCTGACTTTTTATGTGGGTTCCAGGAATGAACTCAGGCCATCAGGCTTGCAAGAGCTTTTACCCACTCAGCTGTCAGCTCAGTAGCCATGTAAAGGTCTAACCCAGCCTGAACTCAATCAGAATCCTCCTGCCTCTTCAGATATTCCATCAGCATGTACTACCACAACTGGCTCTTCTTAGTTCTTAAAGCATGGAGGGTTTTCCAGCATATTAGCATCATTACCTAGAAAGTGAGAAACACAAATGCCCACGGCCCATGCATCTACTAAAGTCCTGCCATAAAATACTAATTCGAACCACAGCTGAGAGTGTAGCTCTCAGCCAATACCTAGCCTCAGTTACCTTGGGGTTTCTGAGAATAGTGTTCATGCATAAGCAACTTTTAAAAACTCTATAGGTGGTTCTAACATGTTCCATACTCTGACAGCTGCTACAAGGGAAAAATATAAAAGCCTCTGAAGAAGGGGGTCAAGGGTAGAGCTTTTTCTGATTTTTACTGTCTTTTACAAAGAACAAACTTTAGTAGATCTCTCACAGTTAAACTCGAGATTTGTGTTACATACCTCTCTGATAGTCCACCACAATTTCTGGCTATTATACCTTCATCTCTTTATTTTGCTTCAAGCTTACTTGTTCTACCATGCACTTATCTCATAGGCCAGTCAGCAGCCTGCCCATTAACACACAGGCTATTTCTGACTGCCAGATCACCACCATTGCTAAGAAATAATTCCACCCAACCTTTCACACCAACCCTCAAAACTCGTATCAAAATCATGTATATAAATCCCAAACTCTTTGGCAAGTAAAGCTATCCAGAATTACCTTCCATCCTAGATGTCACAGACATGAAGTCCAAATACTCCCAAATCCTAAATGCCACTTAACTTATCACAGCAGAATAAGGTCTTGAACACTAACGGCAGTTATTGCCCCATGTGCTCTTCTGATAAGCATGCTTGTATAAGAAGCCTGTGTACAGGATCAGTCACCAATCTTCCAGTTAAGGGCGTTCATGGCTACTTAAGAAGAAAATCTGAGAAATTAACAGCAAAGTTTTTATGCAATCACAAAACCCAGAAGTGATTTCCAATTCTTCTCTTAGAAATCAGCTCTTGGATAGATGCCTAAGTGATTCAGAGTATTGGCTGCTCTTCAAGAGGGCCTGGGTTCAATTCCCAGCACCCCAGGGCAGCTGCCAACTATCCATTAACTCCAGTTCCAGGAGATCTGGCACCCACACATAGACAAACATACAGGCAAAATACCAATGCACATAAAATAAATTTTAAAAAAGAAAGAAAGAAAGAAATGAAAACTAAATCAGCTCCTTACTCCACTTAACCTCTCTTCTCTTCCTGTTTTCCCCCAAAACCTACTGCCTCTTCTCAACCTCCTCATTCTCATTCCTCTTCCTGTCTCTCCCACCCCAACAACATAGAGCTACAAGTCAATCTCCCCTTGAAAGCACATTCAAATTAAACCAGGTCAACAGAAGTAAAACGTCATTTTAGAGTAGTAGAAATGACACACACATGTAACCAGCCCTTACTCTGACACAGCTCTGCTCCACTCAGAATGTAAGGAACCAACCATTCACTTGGTTGAAGGAATCTGAGGAACTATTTCGCCAGCTATTCGATTCAGCCAATACCAGTTAGCATCTCAAACTTAATGCCTAAAGATTACATTAAGTAGAATATACAAGAATAAAGGTCCAAATTAATTACTGATTTAGACCAGTAATTTGTCCAGACAATTAAATACAATCTAAGAGACAATATTGCAAACAATAACGTACAATATTGATTACAAGGAGATGATTACTTTGAATGAAGTGACAAAGAAAATGAAAACACTGACTCTTGTTGATTAGTATTTGATTACTAATATTACACTTTTTCAAACAACACAAATAACCTAAAATCAATTATAATTTCCAAAGTTTTGTTTTTAAGCATAATAAACCAAAGAGCTAAATTCTCTTGTGAATCATCAAATTGATTATGTGAATACACATAAAAAATGGTACATAAAGGCTTACACTCAAGTAATAGAATGGATATGTCTTAATTAGACAAACTGCACCACCATCATGGATAAGACTGAATTACCCTTACCACCAGTGGCGTGTTGGATCTACAGTTTTCATAGTGGGGGCAAAACTATGCTCCACAGCTTGATTAGCAGAAATCTAGTCTTCCCCCCAACCCCCAAGGAGCTCTTGAACTTCCTCTAAGTACTGACAATCAAAACTGTGTTCTGATTCTACCTAACGTCCCTGTTGGGGCCAAACTGTCTCTGGTATGGAATCACTACATGGCAAGAGTCATGGCATATGCAATGTGGAGCACAAACTGAATAGGCTTTACCTTACACAGAACTAAAAGTAATCAATCATGGCCAAAACTTACATTTCTTATGGAAATACGTTTAACCATAATTAGCATTAGATGCACAAGAAAACTGAAAAGGCTTAAAATGGAAAGAAACATAAAATTATTCCTTTACAAAATAAATCTTATTCTAAAATAAACATCATTAGAGAATATAAATGCTAATTTAAGTATGATAGAATATGAAGTTATTGTCCTATCAAAAACATAATTAGAGCATGTAAAATGTCATAAGGCTGAGTATAGTTCATTCTGGATATATTCAAGATTTGATCATTAAATTTATGGATTATTCAAAAACTTTCTTTCTTCCTTTCATTTGTTATTTGTTAGGCATTCAATTTCTTCAACATGTATTCAAATAAGAAAGTTCAAGGCATTTGAAAGGATACACAATTTAAACCCCAAAAACTGAATTTGGAAGTACCATTGAGGGGGAGGGGAGAAATAGATATGAAGGAGGGAGGGAGGCAAAGGGGGAGGGGGAGGGAGAGGGGAAGCCAAGGGAGAGAGACAGGGCAGACAGGCAGGCAGAGGAGCAAGCACTGAGCACAGGTACTTGTGTACTTCCTGACTATGGCTGCCTCAGATCCCTTCCTGCTCCATAAATTCTTTATCATGATGAGCTATAACTGGAACTCTGAACCAAAATAAACCCTTTTTCCTCAAGAAAAATTGATTCATTAATTCAATCATTAGATCTGCTACTCAAGCTATATAGTTAATTTATTCCATCCTTTGTTTAAAATGTATGGCTGACCCTCCAGCCAACCAGGTCAGTTGGAACTAATGGTGGTGGCCACGGAGTAGGACATTTCGAAAATCCAACCAAGTGTGGATGTCACCATCACTGTCATCACTGTAGTGGTTTTTATGCAAGCCATGCAGCATACTTGGACTCTTGTACTGTTATATAGCCATGTCCCTAAATCAAATAAAACTGAAACGAGAGAGAGTGGATGTGACAGTGGAAGCAAGGAACACAGAATTACCAAAAAAAAAAACAAAAAAAAAAAAAACTTTTTTGAGATCAAGTCTCATGTAGCCAAGGCTGGCTTCCAACTCACTACATAGGCTGCCTCCGCCTCCCCAGTGCTGGAATTGTAGGAGTGTATCACCATGCCCTCTTCATGCAGATCAAACCCAGCCCCTACACATACTAAGCAAGAACTCTAGCAACTGAGTTACCCATCTGTCTCCAAATTTACAGTCTCCAGCAAACCATGAGATCTCTGAGAACAGAATTAGTCTCTCTTGACCAACGTTCCTTCATCTGTAAAATGAGCTCAGGCTAGATAGCTAACAGCTAGAGATACATAACCCACATGAACCCACATTAAATCCCAGGCAGAGGATGCACAGGATGCACTCAAGCCCTGTAAAGGCAGCAAACCACAAAGATGGTGCTCCCATCTGTGATTATATGGCAAGTTTGAATGGCTCTAAGGCCAATGTCTGTGAAACCGAAGAACTCACCTATTTTTATCTCAGAGAGAAAAAACATCCTGTATTGTCTGCTTCCTAGGAAAGTAAAGTGCTGTGTCCAGAAGGATGATTAAATCGGAATTATCTGGCTCCTGAGATAGCCTATAGATCTGCTTTCTCCTTAAAGGAGAATAACATCATTTCTAAAGATCAAAATCAATACAAATCAGACAAGCGGGTCACCCTCCATTGGCCTCCAGCGTCTGTAAATCACTTAGTGTGCTTTGGTTTTCCTTTGGCATGCCACATGAACCAGTATGTTGAACATTCTTTGGCACTTTCCTATTTTGTAAAATGCAAGCATTTTTACTGACATTCTAAGTAAAGTTTATAACATAATATCTAACAAATAAAAGAGTCCCATCATCACTAGCCAGGGTGAATTTATGTGTGAGAGCACAGTCAGCCTAAAAATTAGGTCTCTATTTTAATATTTTTTGTTTCCCATTGTGTGTCAGATGCACTTCTATAATGAATATAATTACACATGCACACACACACCAAATATGTCCCCACGTTATCTTTTAAACCTCAAACTGTTTTATTTATGTACTCATAAATGAAAGAATATAGAAGATGATGAAAAATCATTTTGTTCCAGGGTCAATACTGTTCAGAGCGGGGGATGGGGACGACTAAGAAGCCAAAAGACTTGGATGCAAATATGTCTTTGCTCCCTACCTTTCACTAGTATTATTGACAGTAAAGAGCAGTGCATACATCTGAAATCAGGGAGCAGAGAAAAAAGAGGATGATACATACATGGTTCCACCAGACGGTCACCAAGGCACTGATGAAATAAGGTATGCAACTGTAGTCACTTTTACAAGAATAAATGCATCAATCTTAATAGAAATGAGGGAATAAAAAAATTAGCTGTGTGGCAGTTAAATCAGGAAGCAAAAGTTATCTGTAACCTTTAGGTCACCTCAACCTTTTGCTTCATCTCTGAGCACCAGAAAGCTATGATTTGATTTACATGGTGAATTCAGTAACTGGCACTGAGCGGCTTTTCTGTGTGAGAAACAATGCCTGTAAGTCACCGTGCATTTCCATGTATGCAGCTGTGACCCTGGTGCTTTCAGAGCAATGCACAGCACTTACTCCATCAAATATGCATTTTAAAAGCATTTCTCTACCTGCTCAGAATTTTGATTGGAAAGTGCTGGCGAGAAGCTGGGTATTTTTTTTTTTTTAAATCTCTGCAGATAGGTTAAAAGATGCATAATAAGAAAATGTTGTTAGGATTACAACATGGATATTACTGCAAAAGAAAAGGTGATCCAGAGAGAAATTAGTGGTAATTATAAAGCACTGTGTAACATAATTTGAAAACGTATGTACCTGTGTTTTCCATAGGAGGGTCTCGGGAAAGCACCAGAGCAAAGGTGCTTTAGTCTGGACATTTTTGACCGATTACATCTTTCCTTCGGCCTGTCAGGCAGGTAAGGAGTATATAAAGTTTTTATTAAATACTCTCCTCACTATGTCCTCACACGCATCCTTCCCTAGGATCAGTATTTTGAGAATGCAAAATTATCCTTTTAAAGAAGAAGGTGATGCCTTGGGGTTGGGGGCAGGGATGGTATAGGTGCTTCAGGATCTAAGCCCTTTCTTTTATTCTGTTATATGTCATGATTGTGCAAAATAAATAAGCTGAAAAAGAAAAATGGAATGATTTTTGTGGCCTCAGACATGTTTTTTAAATTACCATGGCAGTTTTTATATCGGTATCTATATTTAGAAAATTTTGCACATTTTCTAGGGATGACTGCTGGCTGAAGATGAATAATACGTATAAACTTATTCTTTAGGTATGACTGTCAACCCCAGCAGCAAATCCCACATGATTAGAATCATTAATAAAAATCATCAACAAAGACATCCATAGTATGAAGAGAGAAAAGAAAAATGAAGACAGAAGCAAAACATTCACATAGACAGAAAGAATCAGACTGCAAAGACTGCAGATAGTCCTGCTGGCCATTGCTGCCTGGTTTGATTTTTTGTTTGTTTTTGTTCTTGTTTTCCTTAGTCCCACTGAACTTGTTCAGAGGCAGCAATGACTGTGACACTCTGCTCCTCATCTTCCTCCCCTGGTCTTTACATAAAGATTCCCATAAGCCCTCTGAACTTAAATGAAAAAAAGTGTAAAACTATGTTCACACATTCCTATGTCAAAGTCCAAACGCTGGAAAAGTCTCTTAAAGATCCTGATGCTAAGTAAGCACCAATACATTAAAGCAGACTATATATCTAGGGTAATTGCTACGCCCAGCTTAGTTGTTCTCAGAATAACTCTAAACACTACCCCCACCCCCGCAAAAAAGGTTACCTAAAGTGTGTTCTCATCTGAAAAAATGCTTCCTTGAGTATCCTCACCAGTGATAGAGAACAAGGTAGACTTGTTTTTAATAACTTTTTAAAGTAGTTACTTCAGAATAAACGTAAAAGCCAAAACACTAAAAATTCACTTCTTAATTAACAAAAAAAAAAAAAAAAAAAAAACTGAGATAAATAAGATGTGGTCTATGCATGCACTAGATAAAGGGAATAAAGCACTGGTATATGCTATCACATGGATGAAATCCTGAAAACATTATGCCAAAAAGCCACACATACAAGGCCACACATTGCATGTTTCCATCACATGACATTTCTAAAATGTGCAAACTAAATAGTACTATTTTCCAGGAGTGGGTGGGACTAAGTGGCCTTGTATGTGGGGTTTCCTTTAGAGATGATACAATGTTCTGAAACTAAGTAGTAGTGGAAGTTATAGAATTTAATGAACTTTAATAAAATCTACTGGCTCAAACACCTTAAAGGAATTTTATGGCATATAAATTATGTCTCAATAAAAAAGAAGCACTAAAAAATTCTGTAAACTCCAGCCAGGTATGATGACACACGCCTCTAACCACAGCACTCTGCAACTTGAAGCAAGAGATCACAGCCCCAAAGCAGCCTGGACAACAAAGCAATCTCAAAATAATCACAATGGAATTTACACTACAAATACTAAACTTAAGGTAGAGAGATGACTCAGTTTATAAAGAACTTGCTGTGCATGCCTTAGGACCTGAGTTCAGATCCCCAGAACCAATGTAAAGCTGTACACAGTAGGGTGAATCTGTAATCTTTGTGCTTTTATAGAGATAGAGTTGAGGCAGAAACACCAGACACTCATAGGCTTCCATGAGCTAGTTAGTGTAAGCATTAGAAAACCAAAGAGAACCTGTCTACACAAGCTGGAAGAGGGAGAGAGAGAGAGAGAGAGAGAGAGAGAGAGAGAGAGAGAGAGGTGGGTGGTATACACTTTTAGTTCTAGCACCTGGGAGGCAGAGGCAGACAAACCTCTGAATTCAAGGCCACCTTGATCTATGTAAGAAGTTCCAGGTTAGCCAGAGTTAGATGGTAATACCATCTCAAACAAAAATAAACAAACAAAATCATAATAAATATCAACAGCCACATACTATTTTAAATAAAGTACATTAATATAATAAATGTATTAAATTGTATTTCCCTGAAGAAAATTCCAAGTTAAGATCTCATTTATTCTTGATAATTAGTCATTTCCACCCCTAAAGCCATTTCTGGCTCTTCTTTACCACTAAGGATATGAAATACTGTGAGTGATTAGGTGATCAAAGTTAAACCCACAGTGAACAACGATGTGGTGGCCATCATGGTGCCGGGGGTGTGCTCCTCAAACACACATGGCATTGTTTATGCTATTCAAAAATGTCAACCCCATAGAAGACCCAGAGCAAGTGAGAAGAGGCTCCGTGTTCTGCAATAATTTTTCAACTACCAACTAAAGATGACTTGCAACCCTAAACAATATCCTATAGATTAAAAAATAAAAAGGAATCGCTACTATTCAAATGAGACTCAAGGCTTTGCAATACCGCCCCTCCTGAGCCATATGCAAGCCTCTCCCTCGCCTGAACACCAAACAGCTGTTCGGCCTCCTTGAGCCCCTCCTGCACACAAAGGAGCTCTCACATGGCACAGTGTCAGCAGTGGAGAAACTCGTTGAGCTATTCAAGTTACTGGTGCCATGTCTTCCTTCAAAATAGATAGTAAAAGGAAAATGCAAAAAATAATGGCTTAGAAAAAAGTTACCAAATTAAAAATAGGTCGGTATTTTGATAACCACAACTACAGACCAGTCTCTGCTTGTATATTAATACTTTCTGGACCTATCTCTTCGGTTTTTCTGTATTTGAGTACCCAAGGGGATAAAGCTAACGTCAATGATTAGTCAGAGAATCAACATGAATTACAAAGTATCTTAGCCTTTAGGCTCTTCAAATCCTTATTCTCTAGTCACCAAAACTACAAATAGAGGATAAAATCCACACACGGGGCATAGAGTTTCAACCCACTCAGGATCCAAGCATCCTGTGCTACTGACCTCAGCACCTACTTCAGAGTCCACCATCTGCCGAGTCATTAAATATTCCCTCATTCCAGAAAGTACAGCTTCCCACGAATAGGGCTCTGAACATTTGATATTTGTACATGTCAGCCACTGTCTGGCACATCAGAATAAAGCACAAATTCTGGAACAAGCAGTCACTGCTCATGAATTCACAGCTATTTCCTCACTTTTGCAGAGAGAAGAGAGACCGTAAAAAGATTGCCATAATATGAATATGCAGAGAAAAATTTAAAAGCAAAGCACAGGATGTAAGTTCATGGAAATGCCGTATTACAAAGCAAATGAGAAAACTAGCCTCTAATAATTAGCAAATCAGTCACACTTGCAGCCAACAATCAGACCCAACAAAGTGAAAAGAAATTCTAAACTAAAAGATGCCCTAATAGCAATGAAATGAATAATATGCTAATTAATTTAAATTTTGTTTACAAGTAGAAAGGCATTTCCAAAGTTCTGGAAAACAGTTAAGTTCCTAGAGAAGGTCATAAACTTTGCTGTCCACAGGCTGTATCCTGTGAGCAGACATGTTGTGTCTGCCGACCTCATACTTTAAAAAACTGGGATTGACTGCCAGCATTTAATCAGGAGGATTCACACAGAAACCTTCCACTTTTTAAAAGATCTGAAGGTCTGGCAAGGCTGACAGCCTCGTTGTAACAAGGCTAGCAGTTCTCCACAAGACCTTCTCAAGGGAAACGAACCAGGGCCGCAGGCTGACCCATGGTCATTCTAAGTTTTGTTCAGTTACAGGTGTACTGAGAAGTTCCTTACAGGGTGCTAATGCACAACTGCCGTGGGACTTAAATGTCTGGCTTTTTACACTTGGTTAAAGCTCCTGAGCTAACTGCAAGAACCTGAGCTAACTGCAAGAACCAAACTACTACCTTTTTCTCCCAGTTATTCCCATCCTCAAAAGTAGCAACAGTTGCAGTCCTATTAAAATACAGCCATCCAATCCTGATCAAGCCAGGAAGATCTAGAAGGATGCTCTCTAGAAGTCGCAAGATCAACTTGGTCAACAATAAAGCTAATCCAGCTTTTTCTCTAAGCACAATCAGTAATCAACTGCACTCAAATCCCAACGTAAGTGTGTACTTCAGGCCCAGGTTGCTAAACCTCATATGGAAAACACCAAGGCTAAACTGCTTATGCAAAGGAAGCCCTGGCAACCTATGTGGGTGTCTGTGAGGGTTCCTTTCCTGCTCCCAAAACCACCCACCCACCATCGCATGTAATAGAGCCATGGAACTAAGTCGCTGAATGAACCCAGGACCTCCTACATTCTCTCTCTTTGCATCTGCTTGCTCTCTTTGGCTTGGTTTCTCTTTAGAATCACCCTGCGGTTCTGTTCCTAGCTTCTCCATTGTAGATGGCTAACATGGCAAGACAAACCTGGATCCTTGATGCTGAGGAACAGAACACGCATGTTGTAATGAAGAAAGGAGGTGGACCTACACCACTCAACACACCCTCTCTATCCTAAACCTTCTGCGGCCCTCGCAGCCCATATGTGGTGACATCAAGTTCTTGGGGCTAAAGGAAGTTCCTGTAAGAGTGAGACACAAAATGACTTGCATCCATATCAGCAAGCAACCGGATGAACATACGGACACCGGAGTCACAGAAAACTATGGGATGAATGAGAATCTCTGGCAAGCAACACTAAGAAACAATGCTTCTCTCAAGTCTCTTTATTCTTACAGACTTTGAGAACCACTGAACTCTGGGCCCACCAGAAGGAGGAGCTTCACTAGGGTCCCTGGTCCTTACATATTCTCTCTCATACCTGCATGCCAAAAGCCATTCCACAGATGCAGTTAGAAGGACCATGTATTCTATGTTATTATGATTCAAAGTAATCAGCCATTTGAACAAAAAGGCAAACATTTTTAAAACACAACTATATACCGGCAAAGTCCCTAATATCATGAAAAACACTGATTATCTCCACACACAAAGTCAGCTGTATGCCATGCTATGATTTTAAATTAATCCCATGCCTTTCAGCAGCATTCTGAGCCTCTCACAATCCTTTCACACCAGGCTCTCACCAGCTGCCACTGCGAGGAGGGTTGATACTGCTAACCAACACAGAGCAAGGAGGCCTCCGAAACAGCATGACAATTTTATGCTTGACTCAGGTAATCATAGCTCTCTTGAGGGGAATCTTCACTTCAGACTTACCTTCTCCCTGCTCCTGCCATCCACAATCCCCTCTGGGGGAACTTCAGACTCTAATACACTCGATTACACTCTACAGATTTATAATGCCAAACAGCCATTCACATAAGGGCTCTCCGTAAACATTACCAGATTTATGCCAACTTGGGTGATTGATTTGGACCTCTTAGTGCGCCACCTTATTTCAAGGCAACCATTATATATCCATTAATCCTTAATTCCTTAACAGGGGCTCCCTAGTCACACCTTGTACCTTTCCCCTTGTGAAAATAAGACCATGGTAAGAAGAACCAGAAATAAGACAAAACAAATTCTAGAAGGGACAGCAGGTTAAGACAAGACAGATGGTTGAAGTCAATCCCACGCAGTAAGAACAATCAGCATGAAAATGAGAATAACCATACAGTTTCAGTGTAATAGAACAGTTCACTTTACCAACATCTAAACATATACTTCTTAAACATTAATGAGCCCATGAGTTACCTACAAATATCTTCCAAAATGCCGGCTCTGACTTAAGTAGCCTGCAGTACAGCCCATGCAGATGCCTTCTGCCATGTCTCTCCTCCTTGGTGAGGGTGGGAGGGAGGGAGCAGCATCACCTGGGTGCTTGTCAGATCTCTGAAGTCCACCTTAGACTTACGCAGAGATCCGGGTCAACTAGTGTGCATCACCAGAGAGCAGTCCACTGCCTCGTGTGCTCACTGAGAACCAGATCCACCGGGGAGCATTTAAAGGGTACAGGGCTCCTGGAAGAGACTCTAGTCCAGTGAGGTATTTGGATGGTGTCACATTTGTTTCTTTTAAAGCATACTCAGGTGGTTCTGATGAGCAGGCAATACGGAGAACCGAAGATTTAAAATACTCTCCTGGGAAGGAGGGAAATATAAACTGACTGCTAATGGGATGAGGAATTTCTTTGGGGGAGGAAGAAACGTTCTGATTTTAACTATGGTGAGAATTGCATAACTGTGGATGGAAACCACTGAACTGTACAGTTTAAATATGTCCCTCACGTGATCTGTGAATTATAACTCAATCAAACTGTCATGCAGAATGACTAAAACCCTTAGCTTCTCTATAGAAACATGAATAAATAATGGGACAACAATGAAATGGAATTAGATCCTATCCTGAAAATTTAGGCCAAATTTTTGAATTTCTTTTAAACATGGGGCAGGACAAGTGCCACTCCAGAAAAACTAAAGTCTGCTCGCTGACTCTTCAGATCAATTCTGCTCGAGGTGAGAGATGAAAAGGAGACTCTGAGTTAATGCCTTACATTACAAACCTTGCATTACTATTAAGCTGAAAGGAAGAAGCAAACGGGAAGAGGGAGAGGCAAAGAGGAAAGGGAGGAAAGAGAGATTGGTGGAGAGGAATATTTATCCATTTGGAAAATCTGCCCCCTGCACTACAAGTTCCTACAGTATTTCCACTGAGGCTGGGTGTGGTGCTCTATGCCTTTAATCTCAGCACTTGTGAGGCAGAGGAAGATGGATTTCTGTGAGTTGGAGGCCAGCCATGGCTATAAAAAAATAAAAAATAAAAAGTAAATAAATAAAACACACACACATTTTTCTAATTTTTCAATATATCTGAAATTATTGAAAAACATGCCAAGGACAATATGTAAAATACAATCTGACCGTATTTTTAAAAGTAGCCTAAGAAACCCTGTATAACACACTCACAAAAATGACACAGACCACAGGCAACATTAACATTACAGGACCAGACACTGCTCACTGACCAAGCAGACAGTACTACAAGCATAGGGAATTAGCAGATGACACTGCTCCAGAAACACCCGCAGGGCTTATGGCCATGGTCAACTCTAAATTACAGGTACTATAAGCACAAATCACCACAGCCAGGGTAAGCGTCCCCACCCCAACCCCTAAGCCAACCCCTATTTATGGTCCTATACCCTCAGTCTTTGAAATAAAAAACATTTCTACTCTATAAAATTCCTATGACAACATGAACTAGTGAAAGACATCTTCTGGCTGCTTTGCTGAGAACCCTTTTATTCAGAAATGGCTTTGTGATGCTGGCTGACATCATCATGACAAACTGAGTAGTACATCCTCCTTACCAAAAAAGCCTCCACAAAAGCCAGTGCATTCTGTGATTACTGCTGTGTATTTTCCTTTTAAAGTAACTCTACCTTATTACTTTCTACAGACAACAAAGAAGCAAATGGTATTCCTCACTAGACCTTGACCTTGCAAACAAGTGTCCCTACTACTTTCCATGGTGAAGAAGCTGGCCTTCCTGCCCCATACAAACCCTGTGCTTTAAAAGTATGTGCTCAATGAGCGCTTCAGGCTTCAAAGTTCTGAGAGAAAACAGTAGCATGCTGTTGTTCTTGGGACAGGTCTCCTATACTCAGAGAAGTGTTGATTCTTCCTCTTCCACCTACCAAGTGCAGAGATTACACATCTGGTGACAGTTGTTATAAGGCAAAAAAAAAAAAACCAGGAAAGCCACTTGAATTTTGAGTGACAGATTTCAGTTCTAAAGAAGCAACTCAGAAAACCACACTGGTGACGCTCAGCTTACTGTCAACTTCACCATGTGTCTTTGAAACAGTCACTTCTGAGGAGTGAAGGGCCATGACAACTATGTGCATATTCTTCTGGTTTAAGAACCAAATCTTAAGGACAATTATCTATTCATAATTGAGCTAATAGTGTAAAAATGCCTTTAAATGGAAAAGGAGAGGGAAGGATGGCACCAAGCCTGCTGACCTAGCTTTGATACGTGGACACACATAGCGGAAGGAATGATTCCCAGAAGTTATCCTCCAGCTTCTACATATGCACACACACTCTCACACACTCGCATACACACAATCATGCACATTCCTACAGGTGTACACTCAAACGCATGCACGCTCATGCTCATACACACACTAAATGTAATTTTTAACTGAAATCAAGTCAATAGAGAAGACTTACCTGATAGAATATATATTCTGAATATCCTTTTCCCCGTTTTGTCCTTCCTTCAATGCTTGCATCTGTAATAATCTCATAAGGGCTTTTATCAAACCAGGCATATTCCTGTTAAAAAAAAAAATTATATATCTATATATGATATATATATCAACATGCTAAATGTTCCAGACTTAAAATGAATATGCTAAGCAGGTGCTTAATCCTGTTTTCCCTTCTCCTGATGTGAGATACTGGAATAAGAGTCTCACACACACTAGCCAAGCATTCTAATGAGCTACACCTCTCCCTAGTCCCGCCATTCCTAAACCACTGAACAGCTGCCACACACACTGAACAGGGGGCACCTACAGATGCTCAGCTCTCTTTTTAGCACAGTCAAGACCCATATATGAAAAAGGGAAACACGGCCAAAGAATCAAACCGGCTATCAATCAATCACCTCCCTACACACACATGGGGAAAATCAATCAGAGAAAAAAAAGCAAACATTAGCCCACATAATACGAGTCAGTGACCACATCAGTTACCCAGAATAAATGATCAAGTCATTTATAAATATTAGCGGACCATGAAAAATAACCAGACATATGAAATGGATCAACCACTCAAAAGAGCAGGCCAGGGGACCAATTAAAGCAAAACAAAAGCCATTAAATCAAAGGAGAATTAATAAAAAGATGAATTACACTTTAAAGTTTTTCCTTATTCTGTAAGAAATAAAATAAATATATCAAAAAGAAAAATAAGTACTCTTTTTAAATAAGTCTCCCTTACAAACTAAAAAGAAATCTTAGAAATAAAAATGGTTTACTAATTTTTAAGCAACTTAAAAATCATGCATGCTAATATTTATTGAACACATACTATAGGCTAAGCATTCTCCTAAGTGCATAACATGTCATTGGTCATACCATACGGAGCAGAGGACATTCCATCAGCACTAACTTTAGAGTCAGGAAGGCTTCCCATGATTTGGAACATTTACATGAGCTATGACTAATTGTACATTTTTAAGGTACTTAAATTTTCCCATCTGACAAAGGATTTGACTATACATCAGACAAAAACAGTCAACAGCAGTGGCCATTATTTGGCCACTGGGCACCCAGGTAATGTGGTTAATCCAAACCCAGATGTGCTGCATGTACTCAGGTTTGATTCCCATCACATACATAACATCTGTAACTCCAATTCCAGGGACCTAATGCCTTTCCCAGCCTGTGAGCACCAGAAATGCATGTGGTGCACGCAAATACTGTGCATGCAAAAACACCCATACACGCAAAAATATTTTTTTAAAAAATACTCACAGGGAGCCAGGCATAGGTGGAGCACAACTTTAATCTCAGCACTCAGGAGGCAGAGGCAGGAGGATCTCCATGAGGTCAAGGTCAGCTGGTCTACAAAGAAAGTTCCAGGGCAGCCAGAACTAAACAGAGAAACCCCGTCTCAGAAAAAAATAAATCTGAAGGAACATAAAATATGACTGCAGTTAAAATAGTATTTTGATATTTGGGGTTACATAAAGTTCATTATTAAAATTAGTATCATGAGTTTCTTTTTACTTGTTTTTAAGTCTAGTTATCAAAACAAAATGTAACTTTATTTCATTTTTATGTGTGTGTATGCATGCCTGCAGGGGCTAAAGGTATTAGATCCCCCTGGAGCTGGAGTTACAGGTAGTTATGAGTTACCTCTCGGGGGCGCTGGAAATCAAAGCTGGGTTCTATGGAAAAACAGCCAGTGCTCCTAACCACCAAGCCATCCTGCACCCCCAACTGTGAGAGAATCTGGGCACCATTTGGAACTCAGGTACATGGTTCATGTTCTACTCCCACCTCTCAGCACTGCTGCTGACAGTCCTGAGGTTTAGGTCCCAAGTAGAGTCTTCTGGGACTGTCAACATTTCCCTTCCAGCTGAAGAATTTCCACAGTATTTTCAATAGTTTTTCCCTTTCCTATGAATCCTCTCACATGCCCACACAAGTACAGAGTCGCTGCTGACCCTTCTGTTATATAGATCATATGTGCATAGAGTCTCTCATGTATGAACCCACTATAAACGGTCCTCACCCTAAATGAAAGACTTCAAATAAAGATGCTCTCTCCTGGCACTCAGTGGGACCTGTGTCTTAATTCCTAGAACCCACATAAAGGGTGGGCACAGCAGAGCATGTCAGTAACTCAGGGCTGAGAATAATGTAGAGCACAGGTAGGCTCAGTGAAAGACTCTTATCTCAAAAGGATAAAGTAGAGAGCAATAGGTAAAAGAGACCAGCATTGGCCCTGTCTCCTACATGCACATGAACAGGCAAACCCACTCACATTCACACTTGCTTGCTCTCACACACACATACATGCACACACACACACAGAGAGAGAGAGAGAGAGAGAGAGAGAGAGAGAGACATTATGTCTCTATGTATGTTCTTGGATGGCTATCAAAGATTAGCTTTGCTCACATACCCCTTAATGATTGTGACAGTTTCATGGTACTTTACCTCGTCCAACAAAATGACCAGTTAATCTCACTGTGACTCAATAAAATTAGGCAGAGAAATTTTTATAGTATATAAAAAATTTTATAGTGTACATAGTATTTTATATTTTATAAGAGAAAGCTGCTGGAAATACTTCATGCTAACACAGACAGTTTGATACACAACTGAGGGTAGAGACGGGCTGAGAAAACAGAGCCAAGGCCACAGACCCACACCAAGAGCCTTTCATTACAAAGTGAAATGGACTGGATCTGTGCTTTGGCTGAGAGCCTTCTCTGACCGTGACAGAACAGGTGATGATGACAGGTCTAGGGGCCCCACAGGCCAGTCACACACACAATCTGCTCAGAGCACACAAATACAAGGACACCCTGCTTGTCCTTACATAGCAGTGGGAGGTACAGGATGATCTCCAAAGGTACATACATGTTTCCTCACTGGCTGCTTTGCAAAACTGCAGTTCCATGGCTGCTGACCAAGGCCCGACCCTTTTCTTGGTGAGATAGGCATCTGCAAGGGTATAGGCCAGAATCCTAGAGCCCCAGAGAGGCCAAGACAAAAGCTGAAATGCATGCTAAGTGTCTCAGGAGGGCTTATGGGCACCTCCTGGAGGCCGCATCTGTCCATTAGGATCACTAGGAATCTTCCAACAATCTTTGCAATTGCTACTCTAAATATCCAGACCTCTCTTACTGAGAAGGGAGCTATCTCTATAGTCACAACCATGAAATCATCTGCTCCTTTACAATCATTTATCCATTTATTTTGTTCAGAATTAGGGGGTTGGCTTGTGAGGAACCTGGGCTACAAAGAGTTGTTCCTCCCACACAACACTGGCTTTACAAAGATCCAGAGATTTTCAGCATGGAAACTGAAGCTGGGCTATCACCAGCTGAAGAAACTATAAAGTTGGGACTTGCCCAGCCTCAGTCACTAAGTGACTCAAAGTCACTCAGTCTCCTCAGAGCCTCTCTAGAATATGACTCTTCCAAATGCCCAAACTCATTAAAGATAATAAGCCAGGTCTCAGGACTGCACGCTGCCTCATTCTGCACAGTGGAACTTAGGAGTGTCACCTCTGTGGTGAGCACATGCTTAGCATGTATAAGACCCTGGCTTCTAGCCAAGCACAGAATAGATAATTCATAATGATTGCACACCATTGAAAGTACACTAAAAGTCAGTTAGAATAGTATTTTGAAATGCTGACTGATTTTATAATATGCAAGTTATATATTTTAATATAAACAAACAAAAGAAAGAGTTTAGTAAATTAAAACATGTGTGACCAACTTGAATAACAGAATATCGTAACTATAATTATTCAGAAGTGATTATAAATATTGAAATAATAATTAAGAGGAAAAGAAGAAACAGAAATCAATATATAACTAAAATTAGTCTCAAGAAAGCTAGTGAGGATTCTAAAGGAAAAAGAAAATGTGCAGTGGTAGACTGAACATTTATAGCCCTGGTAACAGACAGGACGAATACACCAAAAAAAAGAAAAACATAATATAAACATGCAAATCCCACCGAACAAGAGTCCCAACACCCAGATGAGTGCATAGGGACACACACACACTCACACTGGGCAAACACTGCTTCAGCCTTTGTGGAAAGCCATTTTAGACTATCTGTAACGCTTTTAAATGAAGAAATCCTCCTACAGTTAGCCTTTGCACATACTCAAAAGGAAGACACTGTACTGTGTAGGCTATCTGCAGAAGGGAGGGAGGGAAGAGAGAGGAGGAGGGAGGGAGGGAGGGAGGGAGGGAGGGAGGGAGGGAGGGAAAAGAAAGAAGGAAGGAAAACTAAATGTTTGCCAGTAGGGAATGGTTAAACTATGACACATCTAACATAACATTACATGATATCCTGAATTTGTTAATACTGATGTAAGCAAATTTGTAAACAACAGTATGGAAAGATGTCCATCACATTATAAGATAGGAAAAGCAAGCTTTAGAATTATTTTAACACTTGGAAGGGCTGTGCACAGAAACTTTTTTTTTTTCAGATTAAAATTAGGATTCCAATTTCACTGGCATTAGTTTATTCAAATTCCATTCATCTAGATCTGATTTCAGACCCAAAGCTCCCTCTACATCCCAGAGAAAATTAAGAACAGGTCTTGGAAGAATCTCTCAAACAACTTAACATTGCTAAGGCTTTCTAATCCTACAGTTTCCTACTGTTCATCAGGACCCCCTAAACAAGCGTTTTTAAAAACAGAAAATGATGAAAATCATGTCCCTAAGAGTGTAGCATGAGACACCACTGCATCTGTCTACCCTGACCCAGAAAAGTGAAGCTTTTCTGTTTTCTTCTGCCTTTTCTTTTAGATGTTGGCCAGAGCCTAAATACACACTCTCTGGTACTCTGAACTATTTCAGTTTTTCTCTGAAGCTCCTCTCCTACCTTATGGCAGCTTGTCCACCATGTGGCTGACCTCCATGTTGGCTTAACTCAAACAACATGGCATTCCTCTCTCCTCTATCTTCCTCCTCCAGGCTGCTGCTGAGACTTAAAGCTTCCTGGCCTGGAATTTTTCTTTCAAATGCTAACAAAATTGTCTTCAAGCTTTCTTTTGAGTCTATTCTTAAATTCTTTTATTAATGAGACTACAAAATCCCAAGAGGAATGACCTCAACTTCACCAGTATTTTGTGGCAGCCATGAAGGAATTGGACTGCTCAAAATGTCTAGTAGCAAGTTTGGTAGCTTACATAGAGACACTACAGAAGCTCCATTGAGGAAACAGCAGATGACTGTGGTCCAAGACCAAGCATCTGTAGGGGCCTCACACTGTGACCTAACCACTCCAACAGCTATCAAAAGGGCCTCATATCGGATCCTGGGCTCATCACCCTCTTGACCAGTCTTCCAGACCAAGGGGAACATGAGGAGCAGTCCAGTGGATAGAGGTTGGAGCCCAAACATGGATTCTCAGGTACTCTAATTTAGACATTGTGCCATGTCCTTGGCTCTAGTCCTGCTTCCCTGCTTGGGGCTTTTAATATTAAGAACTCTTGCCTTGGGGCTGGAGAGATGGCTCAGTGGTTAAGAGCACTGACTGCTCTTCCAGAGGTCCTGAGTTCAATTCCCAGCAACCACATGGTGGCTCACAACCATCTGTAATGGGATCCGTTGTCCTCTTCTGGTGTGTCTGAAGACAGAGACAGTGTACTCTATAAATAAAATAAATCTAAAAAATTTAAAAAAAAGAACTCTTGTCTTTGCTTCTCCCTCAGGCTCTGTTCAGGTCCCAGTCAAGAAATTCATTCCCTCCCACATCTGGCTGTTAAAAGCAGCGTAACCACAGCATTTTCAAGGTCTCCAGGATGGGCCCACTGGAGGTGTGTCCTAACTGCCAAGCCCAATGGCCCCACCCAACAGAAGGAAGCCAGATTCACCCCAAATTCATAAAGGGCAATTAAGAGTTTCCTCTGTAGAGGGGGTGACACATGGGACAGAAATGAGACATGCAGTTTAGGAAAGGGCCTCAATGTATGCCTTAGGCCATGAGCCAAAACGTCCTTGGTCCTGTCCTGGGTGGAAGGAGAAAAGCCAGGAATGTCTGTAACTCTAATCCCCAGTCTGCATTCTGAGTAAGATCATGGCTATCCAGAGGCGAGGAAGTTACAGAAGCTTTGAAGGGCCCATTAAGGAAAGTTGTTGCCTCCTAGCCAAGACTGGAATCCACTCCTGGATAGAGACATATCATTGGCTCCTCCCTTAAAAATTAATCCAGCTGGGCAGGTTAGTCACCAGTCCAACCCCTGAAGGGGGGAGGGGGGAGGTTCACCAAAAGCCATGCTAAAGAGATACAAGGAAGAATTATCCCCTTAATGAGACAATGTGCTTTTCTCAAAAAATTCCTGCTTCCTAGTACAAACTCCACAAAGTATTAGGGGGCTCCTCTGGATCTGTTTGCCTTCCTGAGCTCCTGTGGCTGATCTCCTTGCCAGCCTAACTCAAACAATATCACCTTCTCTCTCCTCCATGCCTCCCCCAGGAGGCTGCCAAGATCTACAGCTTACCTGTCCAGGCATTTTTTTTTTTCTTTAACCTCTAAAAAAATTGACTCCAAGTTTTCCTTTGAATAACAGAAGAAAAAAAAAAATACCACTTACTACTTTGACAGTTTAAAAGTGCTTATCCTTTCTGGAAATTAAATACATATGTGCTCAGCTTGATTAGTTGTTTTAAAAGAACTGGGATGGAAGAGAATTAGTATAGGCTTGACACAGACTGCCCACATGTGCAAAGCTTTAAATTCAGTTCAAAATAATTAGAGAGAGAGGCTATAACCTCACTTGATGAAGGATTCTGAAGACAAATCGATTAAGTTTGATTATCTACTAAATAGACACTATGAGTAAAACCACAAAGACAAAGTGTCTTTTATTAAGAATTGGCCTTGAGCCATGGTGTAGCACAAACACAAAATCATTGCTGACAGCCACTTACAGGGCCCCTGTCAGGTAGCCCACCTGATTCTCTGAGCTCTAACTTTTCCTCTGTGTATCTCTTGCTTGGATACTGGCCTAAGCCTAATCATGCTTCTCTGAAACTCTGGGCTTTCTCTCTATTTCCCTGACCTTCATATCTAACAGTAAAGCCATGAGTTTCTCTGCATCTCCCACTGCCCAGAACACACTGGGGTTTTCAGCTCCCCTGTCCGGTTGTTTTTCCTCTCAAAGTCTAATAAAACAGTCCTTGAGCTATAAATAAGTAAATAAATAATTTGAATGTTAAATTTGAGAAAGTAGCCTTCTAAGGAGTATTTCAGGAACTGGAATTAGCTTTTAGACAAGCAGCCTGCCTGATTTTTGAGGTACACAGGTACACAGAACAGTTAATTAACAACTCAAAGCAAAGACTTTAATCAGGGCAAAAAAAGACCTGATTAGATATTATGCCTAGTATATTCATAGTAGAATGTGTTCAAGATGCATCATTAAAAGAAGGGGGGCAATCCACCTGCCTACGGTCTCTCCTTAGCATCTGAATGGTCCCATATTCAACATGTGCAAATCTGAACTTACACTCTTCCTACACACCTGGTTTTCTAATGTTCCCTACAGTCTAGAACAGTGGTTTTCAACCTTGCTACGGTGGTTTGAATATGCTTGGCCCAGGGAGTGGCACTATTTGGAGGTGTGGCCTTGTTGGAGGAAGTGTGGCTTTAAGACCCTCCTCCTAATGACATGGAAGCAAGTCTTCTCCTAGCAGCCTTCAAATGAAGATGTGGAACTCTCAGCTCTTCCTGTACCATGCTTGCCTGGATGCTGCCATGCTCTTGCCTTACAGGTTCATGGACTGAAGCACTGAACCTGTAAGCCAGCCCCAATTAAATGTTGTCCTTATAAGAGTTGCCATGATCATGTTTTCTGTTCACAGCGGTAAAACCCTAAGTAAGACACTTCCTAATCCTGTGACCCTTTATTATAGTTCCTTGCGTTGTGCTGACCCACAACCATAAAATCATTTTCATACTACTTCATAACTATAGTTTTGTTACTGTTATGAATTGAAATCTAAATATCTGATATGTAGGATATCTGATATGTTACCCCTGTAAAAGGGTCATTTGACCCCCAAAGGGGTCACAAACCACAAGTTGAGAACCAGTTGGTCCCTCTAGACCAGTTGGTCTAGAGGGAAAGCAAAGCGAAAGCAATATCTTCATACTTAGTCTACCTCAAGCACCTCATGGCAAAACCACACAAATCTATTTCTTCCATCTCTTGTAGGAGAAGCTATTACCTCTACACTGAACAATAGCCACAGCCACCTAGATTAATCCTCCTGTGTCTTTCCTAGCCCTTTAACCCATGCTAAAGCCAAAGTTGTCACTTTAGAACCTCCAATACCTACTAGATGAAACATTTGGATAGCTTCCCACTACACCCAAGATATAGACCATCTGGCCCCACCTCCTCTCCCAGCTCCATCTCAAATGGCTCTCCCTTGGCTTTGAGCATTCTTTCCTCCTCCCATACGAGAAAACTGTCATACTCTATTTCCTGTAAGTGGAAAGCTCCACACTCTCCCATTTGCCTACATTACATGTATTATTCCTTAGTCTCATGTCAGTGTTGCTTCCTTGGGAAAGTCTCCTGTGACCATCATGACCCCATCAGGCCCTCATATTATAGCCTAGCTGCAGGGTACCATCGATCTGACCATAGATCAACACATGTAGTTTGTATTACTGTGGGCTAATATGAGAAACTATGTGGTGACAATCTTTCCTCCTGGGCCAAATACATACGAGTGCAACAATTATGTCTTCTCTGCTCACAGTGACTTCACAATACCAAACACAAGAACGGAGATGGCAATTCCATGCCTCACTTAGGACAGATGTAGCAAAGATACTATTGTGTTTGGTGTTCAGGGGAGCTCTGAAGGGAAATTTAGTTCTCCAATTACAGGATTTAGCACATTTACACTGAAACTAGAGCAGACAGCCCAGACCCAATGGGCAGTGCATTCCTCAATTCCATCACTCAAAAGGCAAAGGCAGGAAAATCTCTGGGAGTTTGAAGCCAGCCTAGTCTACATAGTGAGTTTCAGGGCTGCATAGAGAGACCCTATATCAAAAAGAGAGAGAGAGAGAGAGAGAGAGAGAGAAGAAACTAGAACATGTGGTCTCTTTAACATGCTAAATTCATTATTAAGTTAGTTGATTTCAATTAACAACAATGGTATTACTGGCTATATTTACAGAAAACCAGCCTTTCAAAGACTGCACAGGTAGACAATGAAATAATTATAAACATGGGAGAAATATAATCAATGTAATACACATAGTGTCAACACTGAGACAACTAGGTGGAGACAAGGCAGTATTTGGTTTTTTTTTTTTTTTGTTAGAGCTTCTGTTTTCATTTAGTGAACCTTAATCTAGATACTTGCAACATTAAACTTTTTAGATTCCAGACAGAATAAGAAAAGGAATATTCAAATGGCCTATAAAATCTCAACTGTGTTGAAGACTATCAACTATGTAGCCAAACCGCCCACACTGCAAATTTCTGCAAGAGATCTAGCAACACTAGACAGCTCCTGCAAAATAACAAGCACAGCTGCAAGAAGCACCTTCTTGAGATGCTATTTTCTTTCCATCCCTCCCTTCTGACGGAATTTATTATGTATGAAAATCACTGAACAATTGAGTTTATTTAACACTTCTCCCAAGCTGCTTCAAAAGAGTAAATCCAAAACCCTCCTTAGGAATAGAGCAATGAAACCTCAAAGAATGGGAGTTTCAAGTGTATTTAAAGCCATAATTATAGCCATGACAATCCAGTAAAATTTTTGTAGAAGAAAGTCTAACTGGGCATACCAAAGAATGCTTAGTTTTTTTCTTTGAAGATTTACCTTTATCATTTTGAAATCTGTGTAGGAATGAGTGTGTGCATGTGGTTATGTGCATGTGAGTAGAGGTCCCCAACAGTACTGGAGTTACAGATCATTGTAAGCCTCCTGAGGAGGGTGAATGGAACTGAACGCAGATCCTCCAGAGAGTGGCAAGTGTCACTCACTAAGCCCAAACCTCTTTGGAATTTAGTATGTGGCCTGCTTCACCTTTACAAATTGTACTTTAAGTAACCAGAGTAAATATTAGAAAAGTTCTCCTTATAGCAATATTTCAAAAAATAAGTGAAGAAAAACTGATTTTAAAAAATTAGTATTATTCTGAAGCTTCTAGCCTAAACACAGTATCTGCATGCTAACAGCTACTAGCATCAGAGATCATGTGTCTCCTAATGAAAGGACACTGTTTTGCAAATGAAAAAGTTCCCCTTGCCTGGACTTTTTTGAAAACTAAATGAGTAATTTGAGGTGAGGTTAAGAAGCAAACAGCTAGATTTATAAGCATTATTTAGTTAAGGTCACTCTCCTTTACTTTGATCTTATTTTGCTTTGTTTGCTATTGTTCCAGTTTTGAGGGATTATTCTGTCTCGTTTTTCAGTGTGTGTGCACACACAAGTGTGTTCATGTGTGTGCTGGTTGCCTGTGTGTGTAAGTGAGCATATGTGTACACACATGTGTGGTGGGAGTGCATACATGCATGTATGCATGCATGCAGATTTAAGAGCAACCTCAAGAGCTGTTCTTAGGGCTAGCCATCCAAGGTCATTGATCCCATGCAGAAAGCTTTTTAGACTAGCATCAAGATTTCTTTCATGTTTGGGGAGTTAACACTCCTTCTATGCAGATTCCATTACTGCACAAGGGATCTCAGCATATGCATTCTCATATAATGAAGACTGCTGGTAGAAAGTTAAACTGTAAGTCCTAATCCCCTACACACCTGTCTACGAGACAACCTGAAAAGAGCATCCTTGCTAATTTTATTAAAGATCACAAGAAGAACTTACCCTGACTAAACCTTAAACCCAATAACCAGCATCCTTGTAAAAGAAAGAATCAGAACATCTAAGACCCAAAGACACAACAATAGTGTGGTGAGAGTACACAGGATTCTCAGGTACAGAACTAGAGTTCTGTAGCCACAGCTGAGGGATGGAACTTGTCTGTTATGGAAGACAGAACAGATTCAGCCTGCCCCCCAAGCCTTCATTGACTTTGCTATCCAGAATTATGAAAGAATATATCTGTTGAGTCAGATCATCAAGTTTATAGGCATTTACAGCACCCCAAGAAACAAATACACACAGGTCCCAGCAGAGCTTAGAGATCCACCTCCACATACTATCCTCAGATCTCTTGACATTCTGACCTCAACCTGGCCATCCCTTACACATGTAAGAGAGGACAGTCTGGGAGTGGATGACAGCCTGTGAGCTAAGCAGCTGAGAGTCAGTCTGAAATGAGAACCAAGAATGAAACACAAAACCTGAAATCCAATTTGTTTCTAATGTCCCCTTCATCAAAAGCAAGAAAGAAAGTCAGCAAGGAAGGTAGCAAGGAGGGAGGAAGGGAGAGAAGGAAGGGAGGGAAGAGGGGGGAGAAAAGAGAAAGGAAGGAAGGAAGGAAGGAAGAAAGGAAGGAAGGAAGGAAGGAATAGATCAAGGGTTCAATACCCAGCATCACATAAACAGGGCATGGTGGTGCCCATCTGTAATGTCAGCATTCTTGAGGTAGAAACAGGGTAATCGTCAGCTATATAGTGAATGAGCTTGAGGCCAGTCTGGACTACAAGAGACTATTAGGTTGGGGCTTAAGAGAAAGGGGAAGGGGAGGGGAGGGAAGGAGAGAGCAAGGGGGTAGGTGAGCTGAGGGGAGGGGAGGAGGAAGAGATGAGAAACATGCAGCAGCAGCAACAGACAAACAATATTCTTATGCCCAAGCTAATTCAAATGGATTCTGTAACTCAAGGTCCACAGGGCTCTAACATGTTCAGACATGCTCAGAAACCTGGTGATTGTCCTTCAGTAATGATTATTGTTTTCTTAATTTGTTAAAGCCAAGTTACACAAGATTACTCAAGAACTCTGAGAGCAACCAGAGACGTTACAAAAAAAGAACTTCAATTTTCACTAGGCATGAGACCCAAGACTCAGATCATATAATTAAAGAGTGTGGCTCAATAATGATGTTGAGGATTCCAGAAAAATCATATAACAAACAAGAAGAAAATTAGCCAAGCTGTACAAACTATGGTAATCCAAACCATTCGTGCAAATTGTTCTACACCAGGCAGACAGCAATGATCACATGAAATGAGGGGTATTGGGTTTCTTTTGTTTGGAGTTTTCTTGATTACAACACTAAACACTGCTCACATATGCTCAGCCTCCTTTAAAACAAACACACATACTGTTTTGCTCTGGCTTTCAAAATATATCAAATATGAAGGACGAGCAACTACCCTTATTTGATCAGAGATTGAATAAAAAGAGATTAGGTGAAAGGAAGAACAAGAACATCCTAAAATGGATACAAATGGTACAAACCAGGCCAAGCTAGCCAAGTAAGTACCTTTTTAACTTGAAAAGATTTGTGAGTCCTGAAAAGGATTCCTGCTCTGCCTAAAGCATTCTCAGAAACTCAGCAGCAAATAGAAGAAACAATAGATCCATGACTAAATCATTGTCTAAATGCATGAAAAAGAGGTAGTGTCATAGGAAGGAAGGGGGAAGGGAATAAAAACAACCCTGAGGAATTCCTGTTTAAATGTCTGAGGGTACAAATGTTTCTTTAAAAAAAAAAAAATCTAAGATGTAAAACTACTGAGAACTTCCTTAAGAAAGTCCTACATGCTCATTTATCTTCGAAGTACCAGAAAATGGTCAAATTTTCTCTGATGCAGTTTTCCGTTATAAAAGTAACGTGTTCAGCAGCCACTCTTCTTAAATCACCCTGAAACACTTTAGCATAAATACATCTCTTAAAATGACAAACAAAGTCTCAGCCACATCACAGGACTTTAAAAAGAAATAGGGCAGAGTGTCCCAGATGGCGAAAGTGAAGAATCACTTTTGTTACAAGCTTTAAGAGAGATCTTGAGACTTTACAGAAAGAAGAGAGAACATCTGCAAACCAGCTAAGAGGCCTAAAGGAAATTTTTAAAACACAAAATGGAGAAGCAGACCTGCTTGGCTAAGTGGGCCCCTGACTGGTAAGAGGAAGATGAACTCTGCTGGTGAGGTGGGCACACCAACAACCATCCCTAAGTCCTAAGGCTCCAGATAAAAGGCTGCATCCTGCAAACACTTGGAGGAGCCCTCATACAGACATCTCTCCTAGTTCCCTGTCCTACCAGATGAAATAAGGAAAGGAAGCTGAATGGTACAAAAGTCCAGTACAGAAAGCCAAGAAGTATGTCTCCTCAGTTGCTAGCTGTCCCCATATGATAACAAAGCAATTAAATCTCTCAAGGAAGAGAAACATCAACAAAAGGGAAGATCCTGAGAGACAGAAATTTTCTCAATTATCCTCAATCTTAACTGCAAATAATCCGCAGAATCATTTTTAGACATTAGACTCACTATGGAATTTTTAATCTTTTATGTAAGATTTCCTTTAAAAGCAGACGTTCAGTATTTCAGAAAATATTCTTTAATTTCCCATCTTCAATACAGCCTTGTAAAATACATTAACAGTAGGTCCCTTCTGTGTTTGAAAGCACAAAAGGCACACAAATCAAATACTAGCCTAGTTTATCCAGAGTATAACCTTCCTTCCCACCAGGCACACTTTAAAAAGAAGGGGGTTGGGGGAACAGCACAGCTGAAATTACAGGCTGTCTTGACACCTCAATATCGAAAACTGAATACCTGGTTTCGAAGGAGAGTCAGATTTTATTCATAATCCCGTTACTAAGCAACAGTAACAAAGGCTGCATGAGCTTTCCGGAAGCTAAAAGAAAAAAAAAAAACCATCTAAGGAATGAAAAGTGGGACCTCCTTACAGTGGGGATCCTTAAACTCACATAAAGATGAAATGAAACACAATCTAAACTCAAAACAAGCAATTCTTCAAAGGACAAGGAGAGTGCACACTACTACGTATCATTCACTTTAATTCTAGTTTGCGTTCCTCTCAAAACTCACGTTCAGGGGTGATAATCATTTCCTTACTATGTGTCCTTTATGGTCCCCTGTTCCTTCGCCCTCCCCAGGGAAGCAATTTTTTTTTTTTTTTAATTTCCTTACTGATTAAAAGAACATTTCAGAGGGCTTAAATCCATTTCTTTGTTTACAGAAGCTATAAAAACTAGTTTACAATTGTTTCCTGTTGCCCTGGCTTTGAAGCAAGAACACTCTGGGACATCAAACTATTCCTTTGAAGAGCACAGTTTCTCAAGCAGAGCCAGACACTTTCCCAGCCACTCCCCTAAGTTCAGACAACCAGGACACTGCAGACGGCAAGTCTCTCTCTCGGAATTAGACTATACAATGGGACAGACTCTGAGCCAGCATCTCACACACTGTGGGCTGTGCTTCAGGTGAGAGGGATTTCCTTACACAACACAAAGCCATTTAATAGACTGACCCCACAAGGACCCGAGAGCTGGTAGTCAGCTGGAGTGATGCTTACCCACTTTTTCTTTGTTCCAACCGTTCAGCCTCTGGCTGCAGGACAGAAGCATCTCCATGGCCACATTCTCTACAGGTCTCTTCCACATAGGCTTGTCACTGCTGGCACCCTCTCCTCACCCCACCCCCACCTCAGATCCTAGCCACCTTAGTTAAAAGATAGGAAAGGATATGTTTTAGAAATTATTTCCTAAATCAAAGATGATCAGTCCTGCTGTGGTTCTACTCCAAAAGTATCTGCAGAGTCCCATCAACCTCTAAAGAGAGGAGAAAATCCTTAGACTTAAGCAGTACAAACTGAAAATCCATGTCTTTGGCCAAAGTCATTCCAGCTTCTAGATCTCAAAAGACAGACAGTTTTCTGTCTCTGAAGTCTCCCCAGGCGGCACTGGAAGAGGAAGCTGACTGCAGCCCCTGTTTTTAATTAGCCTGTTTCTTAAATTTCATTCTCATTTTGCTTTTTATAAAAAACATAGGCAGCACAAAGTTTGGTTTTTGTAATTGCTGCAAACCTCAAAGCTCTGTACTTAAAATAAAGCAAATGAAGAAAAGTCTAGTTTCTGACATGCAAACAGTTATTACCTCTACTGGTGACATTAAAGCAAGCTTAGATCCCACGTAACACACTTTATGATCAGAGTCTAAAATTAAATTGGAAACCAGGCTGAGGGCATAGTACCAGCACTGAGAAGGCTGAGGTGGGAGGATCTCCTGATCCCAGAACTTAGAGACCAACAAAGGGCAATGCAGCAAGACCCAGCCTCAAAACACAACAAAGAAAGGTAAACTGGGCTCAGTCAGCAAAGTGCTTGCCTTTAAGCATGAAGGTCTGACCCTGCTTCCCAGAACACATATTTAAAAATAAAAACAAAGCAAGCAAATAGACATCCAGGCATAGTGGCACATGCTTACAATTCAAGGGAGCTAGAAACAAGCAATCCCTGGGGCTCAATAGCCAGCTAACCTACTCTTCTTGGAGCCAAGAACTCACTGCTTCAAAACAAAGAAAAAAATGTGGAGGATTTCAGACCAAACTTCCACAACTATGGAGCTACCTGACTGCTGCCCACTCCCCGCCATTAGGTACTCTGGGCACTCTAGCTAGTCCATCAAGCATTTTCTCCATGACGGGACTCTGTTCACTCAAGCTGTGGCCAACACAACACCCCCCGCCCCTTAAGTTGTTTTTGTTAAGTTTTGGTCACAGTAAGGAAAAAACAAATATAATACTCTTAGCACTAGAATTTCAGTTAACTGATTTTAGAGTGATAAAGATGTATTTGTGTAAATACAAAACAAATGACAGACCTCACCTAAGAAACAATGCCTGAGGCTGTCCCTTCCTTCCATGTGCACTTGTGAACATGTACCTACACACACACACTCACACTGATATTCACAAAGCAAACTGCTTAGCTTCAGGATGTACTTAGGCTACATTTCCCTGTGGTTAAGAGATTAGATAGCATAAACTTCTCAGATAAGAAAAAAGTGCCAACATTTTTTTCATTGTTAATATTTCAGTATTTGCTCACTGTAAAATTAAAGGGTTTCTTCTAAATCTCTGGTCAACTTTCCAAAGAATTCTAAAAACTAGTAATGACCCATGTGTAAGATTATTCACTGGCTGAGGGGCGACTAACACTAAAAACCTTTAGAAAAAGTCAAAAGCCATATGGAAACCTATTACTACAGAAGCTTCCTTAAGAGTGTGTGTGTGTGTGTGTGTGTGTGTGTGTGTGTGTATGTAAATAGTTTAAATGAAATTGCTTTATAAGGGGATGGGGGTAACATGGACACAGTGCAGTGCCCAACTGGACACCACAGGTTAGCAAATAAGTTCAGGGTCAGAAATGGGTATCTCAGATGGAGTTGGTCAGTAGGATTCCACACTCCCCACAAAACAATACATACAATTGTTATTGCTGTTGGTTATCCTCTAGAACTTGAGTCATAGAACAGGAATGGACAAACCAAGTGTGCACTGACCTAGAAACTTCAGGCCACGGCCTACCTTTCACAATGCAGGAAGGTGCTATAAACACTACCAGTTTGGGGTGAGGGAATGAACAGTGTCTTGG
This sequence comes from Rhynchomys soricoides, assembly GCA_019843965.1. NCBI lineage: Eukaryota > Metazoa > Chordata > Mammalia > Rodentia > Muridae > Rhynchomys > Rhynchomys soricoides. The sequence continues at coordinate 1,362,978 of JADRCH010000303.1, read as the reverse complement.
CCAACTGTGAATCTGCAGAGCTACAATAATCACCTTCCTGAAAAGATATGACCAATGGCACAAGAGTGGCATGAATGTTATTGGAATGACCAAATACATTCTGGTTGGATTTAAGGCCTGCTCTGTAAGATTCAACCTCTACACAGCACAATCATAGGTGTGTTATGCCTAATAGATCACAGACCCTAAGTGAGAAACTACTACTATTACTGTGCTAACTGGTCAGAGTATTAAATCAATCCTAACAACTCATCACTATATTCATAGATTACAGCATTTTGATTCTCATTAGAGGAGCTTTTTACTGTACAAGATAGCTATGAACACAAGAGGCCCATAATTGGTCAACATGAAGAGAATAAGAGACTGCAGAATATTCAGGCCTAAATGAGACACCTATATGAGACCCCATCCTCCAAAAATGCAGGATCATAAAGGAAAAGGTAGGGAAAAGAGTCAAAGGCAGTAAGTAGATGACTAAAATGAAACAGTATTTCCAAACACAACAGCACAGTTGCACACATGAGCTCACAGTGAGTGTTAAAGTAGCCTCACAAAAATAAGAGCATAGAAGGATGGAGTAAGAAACTCAGCACGGGGGGGGGGGGGGGGGCGGGGGGGAACGGGGGAGGCAACATTTGGGATGTAAATAAATAAATAAGTAAATCCTAACATGGGGAGGGATAGTCCCATCCAACTGGGGAGCTAATGGCACTTAAGTTGGTGCTGAGAGAAGGGAATCAAGTTTTCTTTAAGGGTATGAGCTCTGGCAGGTTGACCTTGCTCTAGACGATATCCTCACAGTCAAGAGTATTTGGGCAGCACAAATCAGACTCATTGGGTGTAAAGAGAAAGTGAGGATACAAAGTGGTGTAGGCAATTACACAAAGGAAGGCAAGGATAGATGTGAGAGGAGCTGGAGTGAATATGATCAGAACACACTGTATAAATTCCTCAAAGAATAAATGTATTTGCTAAATATCATCTAACAGATTGTCACTGTACCACTGCCTATATACTGAATAAGACTGGAAATGGAAAAATGGTAAATAATGAATCTCCCATACACTAGATATCATGAAGCTAGAAAAAAAATCATAAAACTCTATGTATTTATGGACTTATGGAACAAGTTCTCATATAGATATTTTTCACCAAAAAAAAAAAATACATATATATATATATATATATATATATATATATATATATATATATGTATATATCATCAGGAATACTTTATGGGAGGAGAAACTGGCTCAGTACTGGCTAATCTTCCAGAGGACCCAAGGTTGACTTCCAGAACCCACAAGCTCACAACCCTCTGTAACTCTAGTCCCAGAAAATCCAATGTCCTCCATGGATACCAGGCATGCACACAGTACTCAGATACATGTGTGTGTGTGTCTGTATATATATATATACATACATATATATATATACATACATACATTCATACATACAGACACACACACATATATGGCTTCTGGAAAAGGGAAAATATATGTGCATGTAAATTTTCAGTTATATAAATATATGTATCATTTAATAGTTAATAGCTACATATAAATTATATGTATATTATAATGTGATAGAGTGAGAAAGTTAGACACACAAAAAAAATACCCTTTAAAAATACTAAGACCCAGTACCAGTTTACCACTACAAAGAAAAACAAAGAGCAAGGAGGCCAGAAAGTTTGCCTCCTAAGCCCATATAAATGGTATATCTAGTCTAAACCACATTTGCACTTTTAAGAAATAATATTGTTGTCTTTCCAGTCTAGGCATTGCTCTGAGGAGACTTTGGACGTGAACTCCTCAACCAGTCCCACAACACACAGAGGAAGCCCCACTCCGAGGTGCTCTAACAAGCTCAGGATCACAGGATCAGAAGTGAGGAGGACTCAACATCTATCCCAACACCAGGAGTAACTGGGACCGGTGGGATCCAGGGACCCAGGAACCCTGCTGGACCAGTGGCAAGGGTTCCCTCAGGTCTGGCCATTGCCCTGAGCAGACCTTGGGCGCAAACTCAGCCAGTCCCACAACACCCAGAGGAAGCTCTACTCCCAGGTGTTCTAACACACTCAGGACATCAGGATCACAGGATCACAGGACCCCAGACACACCTGGTCTCTGAGGAATTCTGACACAATCAGGATCACAGGAAGGACAGGCTCCAGTCAGACAAAGGGAGGGCAGGTAGCACTAGAGATAACCAGATGGCAGGAGGCAAGTGCAAGAACATAAGCGACAGATACCAAGGTTACCTGGCATCATCAGAACCCAATTCTCCCACCATAGCAAGTCCTGGATACACTATCACACCGGAAGAGCAAGATTCAGATCTAAAATAGCTCCTCATGATGATGATAGAGGATTTTTAAAAGGACGTAAATAACTCCCTTAAAGAAATGCAGGAGAACACAAAAATCTTAAACACAAAAATCCCTTAAAGAATTACAGGAAAATACAGCAAAGCAGGTGAAGGAATTGAACAAAACCATCCAGGATCTAAAAATGGAAACAGAAACAATAAAGAAATCACAAAGGGGGACAACAAGGAGGTAGAAAACCTAGGAAAGCAATCAGGAGTCATAGATGTAAGCATCACCAACAGAATACAAGAGATAGAAGAATCTCAGGTGCGGAAGATACCATAGAAAACATTGACACAACAGTCAAAGAAAATGCAAAGTGCAAAAAGCTCAAAGCTCCTAACCCAAAACATCCAGGAAATCCAGGACACAATGAGAAGACCAAACCTAAGGATAATAGGTATAAAAGAGCAGAGCAAAGGTTCCCAACTTAAAGGGCCAGTAAATATCTTCAACAAAATTATAGAAGAAAACTTTCCTAACCTAAAGAAAGATACGCCCATGAACACACAAGAAACCTACAGAATTCCAAATAGACTGGAGAAGAAAAGAAATTCCTCCTGTCACATAATAATCAAAACACCAGATGCACTAACAAAGAAAGAATATTAAAAGCAGTAAGGGAAAAAGGTCACATACCATATAAAGGCAGACCCATCAGAATTACACCAGACTTCTCACTAGAGACTATGAAAAGCTAGAAGATCCTAGGCAGTTGTCATACAGATCCTAAAAGAACACAACTGCCAGCCTAGACTACTATATTCAGCAAAACTCTCAATTATCATAGACAGAGAAAACAAGATATTCCACAACAAAACCAAATTTACACAATGTTTCCACAAACCCAGCCCTACAAAGGATAATAGATGGAAAAAAACCAACACAAGGAGGGAAACTACACCCTAGAAAAAGCAAGAAAGTAATCTTTCAACAAACCTTAGATAACCACACAAACATAATACCATCTCCAACAACAAAAATAACAGGAAGTAACAATCACTATTCCTTAATATCTCTCAACATCAATGGACTCAATTCCCCAATAAAAAGACATAGACTATCAGACTGGATACATAAATAAGATGAGCATTTTGCTGCATACAGGAAACGTACCTCAGTTAAAAGACAGACACTACCTCAAAGTAAAATGTTGGAAAATAACTTTCCAGGGAAATGGTCCCAAGAAACAAATTGGAGTAGCCATTCTAATATCAAATAAAATCAACTTTCAACCAAAACTTATCAAAAAAGATGAGGAAGGACACTTCATGCTGGTGAAATAGAAATATTTAAGGGGTAACTTCAGCAAGTGTTATAGGTATCTGATGAATCTCAGTGTAATGGCCTTGGGAAACACAAAGGAACGTTGTTCTTTGCTCAGAGTGGAACTAACATCTCCAAGGGAGAACATTAGCGGTATTTTAATTTTATGTTCACATTAGGGAGGTGAGTGCTGTATATTTTAGAAGACTAGTATTTATTTTCTCTGAATTTAATCAGGAGTTGTCAACTTATTTCTAGGTGAGTGTGACAGTAGTAAGGTTTTCAAAGCCTACTGAAAACAAGTAACATTAAAGGGTGACTTATGAGATTAGGTTGTGTGCTATTTTGACTGAAGTCAACTTTCCTTTGTCATTTCAAAGGAGAAAAAATGAATGGCCTATAAAACTGTTAAGAGTTGATCTGTCAGAAATAATTTCCAATTGCATAATGTTTTTACAAAGTGACTTAATTTATTTTAATCATATTTATAATGTGAAAGTATAAGATAATATTAGTTTCTAAAGTTTTAGCCAAAAATTAACATTTTAATAATTATAAAAATGTCTACAAATAATTTCATAATTTTTTAATTCTGTATTTAATTTTGACATGTTTCTCATAATACACTATTGTATATAATACTGTGATAGAATCCCACAGTACATACATATTTTTGTCAACATAGATTCCTAGAAATAAGTTTACTGAATAAAATTTTATGCACAATTTATACTTTGGTACTTGTTGGTAAACTGTTCATTAGAAGTATTGTACTGATTTGTACAGTTATATGGAACATTTCTCTAAAATTCTCTAATAAATAAATTTTATTACTGAAAAGAAAGAAAGAAAGAAACAAACAAAGAATACTGTCACTGGCAATTATAAACAGATGGCAGACTTACTCACTATTACCAATGCTTATACTTTACGGTTTATAATAGTGATGGAGGATTTATAATAATGTGTGATTAAAATCCCATGTCAGCATAATTTCACAAGGAAACCCTCTAGAATTTAAGGTGAATATCCAAGCCTGGCCTTACTGCTCTTTTCTTTTATTTGGATCTTATTTTATGTGCATGAGTGTTTTGCCTGAATGTATGTATATGCACCACACATGTGCCTACAGATGGTTGTAGGCCACCATACGGGTGCTTGGGAATCAAACCCAGGTCTTCTCTAAGAAGAGCAAGTATTCACAATCACTGAGCCATCTCTCTAGCCCTAAGGGCTATTTATATACACAGAGACACTGCTCTGGTCCTCTCAGATGCTGATACCCTAATGTAAGAAATACAACTCCAGCTTCTGTGTGTATGTGGACAAACACATCTGCCGCAGCATGCAAGAGAACAACTGCAGGAGATGGTTCTCTACTCCCACCACCAGTCCTCACGGTCACCTTTCCCCACTGAGCCCATCAGCCCAAGCAATAAAACGCACAATGCAAGTAGATTCTACACTTACAGATGTTAGAGCATTTCAAAACATTGGGGGGATGGGCACAATTATTGGTACCTGATAAATGAACAAAGACAAAGATCTACATGGCTTACTTAAAGCTGACTAATAAGTAAGAAAGACATAAAAAAAATTTACTGTCAAAAATCCACTCAGAGGGACTTTTTAAGGGATCCTAAAACCACTTTTTAGTAAGCAATTTCTAAAATTACTAATATTCTCTATCACTCTATCGGTGCATATGTGTGTATGGAAATAGACAAAATGAAGAGATTTTAGTGATGACACAATGAGAACCAGTCATCTACTAAGTTCAAAGATTGTGTCAGATATGAAAACACAGGCCAGTCTGACAGAACAAGGCACAGAGCTGAAAAGGCACAGTACTTAGACTGATTCTTGAAGGACAATGACAATGACAGCAGAGGAGGAGGAGCGCTCACTTCAGGTAGAGGTGAACAACTGCATTCTATCCAAGGAGAGGGCTCATGAAAAGAAACAAAGCATAAATGGGAGGCCAGCGTTAGTTTGAGAAGACTTATAAAACATGTTACAGGGTTTAGGGTTATGGATAGAGAGATATTAAAGAAAGCCAATAATCAATGGATACAGAAAATGTGGTACATTTAAACAATGGTATACTACTCAGCTATTAAAAACAATGACTTCATGAAATTCACAGACAAATGGATGGATCTTGAAAATATCATCCTGAGTGAGGTAACATAGTCACAAAAGAATGACCATGGTATGTAGTCACTGATAAGTGGTTATTAGCCCAAAAGTTCAAAATACCAAAGAGTCACTTCACAGCAACAATAGGGCAGAGTGTGAGGTCCCAGATGGAGGAGTTGGAGAAGGGACTGAAGGAGCTGAGGGAGTTTGCATCCCCAGAAAGGCAGCAACAGTGGCAACTGGCCTGACCCCCTGATTCTCCTGGAGACTGATCCACCAACCAAAGAATACACATGGAGTGACCCTTGGAGCTGGCCACATATGCGGCAGAGGAGGGTTTTGTTAGCCATCAGGGGGAGCAGAGACCCTCGAGCCTGAGGGTGTTAGATCCCCAGTATAGGAGAATGCCAAGGAGGGAAGAAGAGAGTGGGTGGGTGGGTGGGTGGGTGGGGGAATACCCCCATAGTGGCAGGGGAGGGGGAGGGAATAGGGAGGTTCCAAAGGGGAGATCTGGAAAGGGGAAAACATTTGAATTGTAAATAAAGTAGAAAAAAAAAGCCCATAAATAATAAACAAAGAGGTGACCAGAGGAAAATAGGTTTATCAAAAAAAAAAAAAAAGTTAAAAGAATAGAGGTCCCCATACCGAAATACTGCAGGGAAAGAGCTACCCTCCCAGGAGTGTGGACAAGCCTGTGATCAGGGGCCAGCACCACCTCTGCTCAGATAGACCCACACAGAGCCATCAGGACACAGGAACCAAGGAACAGCTGGGGACAGGATACTTGTGGTTTCTGTCTGTACCCCAGAGCTGACCCTGGACCACAGCTCTCCAAACCCAAATTCCTCTCAGAAAGAGCTGGTCTCCAAGGAGTACTGACCAAAAGGCCTGCAGGAGGGACAAGCCACAGTCAGACAGCTAACACCAGAGATAAGCAGATGGTGAAAATCAAGGGCAAGAATATAAAGAACAGAAATCAAGGCAACTTGGCATCATCAGAACCCAGTTCACCAACCACAGCGAGCCCTGGATACCCAACACACCAGAAAAGGAAGACACAGATTTAAAATCACTTCTCATGATGATGATAGAAGACTTTAAGAAGTAAATAAATACTCCCTCAAAGAAATACAAGAAAACACAGATAAACAACTAGAAGCCCTTAAAGAGGAAATACAGGAAAACACAATCGAACAGGCAAAGTAAATGAACAAAACCATCCAGGATCTAAAAATGGAAATAAAAACACTAAAGAAATCACAAAGGGAGACAACCCTGGAGTTACAAAACCTAGGAAAGAAATCAGGAGTCATGGGTGAAAGCATCAACAGAATACAAGAGTTAGAAGAGAAAAATCTCAGGTGCAGAAGATACCATAGAAAACATTGCACAATAGTCAAAGAAAATACAAAATTCAAAAAGCTCCTAACCCAAAACATCCAGGAAATTCAGGACAGAAAGAGAAGACCAAACTTAAGGATGATAGTTATAGAAGAGTGAAGATTCCCAACTTAAAGGGCCAGTAAATATCTTGAACTAATTTATAGAAGAAAACATCTATAACCTAAAGAAAGACATGCACATAAACATTCAAGAAGCCTACAGAAATAGATTGGACCAGAAAACCTCCTGTCACATAACAGTCAAAACACAAAATGCACAAAACAAGGACAGAATATTAAAAGCAGTAATGGAAAAGGGTCAAGTAACATATAAAGGCAGACCTATCAGAATTACACCAGACTTCTCATCAGAGACTATGAAAGCTAGAAGATCCTGGACAGATCTCATATAGGCCCTAAGAGAACACAAGTGCCAACCCAGGCTGCCATACCCAGCAAAACCCTCAATTACCATAGAAGGTGAAACCAAGATATTTCATGACAAAACCAAATTTACACAATATCTTTCCACAAACCCAGCCCTACAAAAAATAATAGTTGGAAAACACCAACACAAGGAGGGAAAATACACCGTAGAAAGAGCAAGAAAGTAATCTTTCAACAAACCCAAAAGAAGATAGCCAAAAAAACATAACAATGAATTGAAAATAACAGGAAGCAACAATCACTATTCCTTAATATCTCTTAACATCAGTGAACTCAATTCCCCAATAAAAAAACATAGTCTAACAGACTGGATCCATAAACAGGATCCAGCATTTTTCTGCATAAACGAAATGCACCTTAGGGTTAAAGACAAACACTACCTCAGAGTAAAAGGCTAGAAAACAATTTACCAGGCAAATGGTCCCAAGAAACAGGCAGGAGTAGCCAATCTAATATCGGATAAAATCAACTTTCAACCAAAAGTCATCAAAAAAGATAAGGAAGGACACTTCATAATCATCAAAGGAAAAATCGACCAAGAAGAACTCTCAATTCTGAACATCTATGCTCCAAATGAAAGGGCACCCATATTCATAAAAGAAACGTTACTGAAGCTCAAAGCACACACTGCACCTCATAGATCTTGGAAACACAAACTAAACAGAGACACAGTAAAACTAACAGAAGTTAAGGACCAAATAGATTTAACAGATAGCTATAAAACATTTTATCCTAAATCAAAAGAATATACCTTCTTCTCAACACCTCATGGTACCTTCTCCAAAACTGACCACAAGACAAGTGTCAACAGATATAAGAAGACTGAAATAATCCCATGCCTCCTATCAGATCACTATAAATTAAGGCTGGTCTTCAAGGGCAACCAAAACAACAGAAAGCCCACATACAAATGGAAGCTGAATAACGTTCTACTTAATGATAACTTGCTCGAGGAAGAAATGAAGAAATTAAAGACTTCCTACAATTTAATGAAAATGAATGTACATCATACCCAAACTTATGGGACACAATGAAAGCACTGTAAAGACAAAAAACTCATAGCACTGGGTGCTTCCAAAAAAAACTGGATAAAGCATACACTGGCAGCTTAACAGCACACTGTTAATACTGAAACCAACCAAGTAGAAACAAAAAGAACCAAAATTTCACAAAGACCCAAAAATAAAAGAAAACTTCAGACCAATTTCCCTTATAAATATCATGCAAAAACACTCAATAAAAATCTCACAAACCGAATCCAAGAACACCACATCAAAATGATCATTCATCAAGATCAACTAGGCTTCATCCCAGTGATGCAGGAATGGTTCAATACCCAGAAATCCATCAATATAATCCACTACATAAACAAACTCAAAGAAAAACACCACATGGTCATTTCATTAGATGCTGAAAAAGCATTTGACAAAGTTCCACATCCCTTCATTTTAAAAGTTTTGGAAAGATCAGGAATTCAAGGAACATACCTAAACATAGTAAAAGCAATATACAGCAAACCAGTAGCCAACATCAAACTAAATGGGGAGAAACTTAAAGCATTCCCACTAAAATCAGGAACTAGACAAGGCTATCCGTTCTCTCCCTATCTATTCAATATAGTACCTGAAGTTCTAGCTAGAGCAATTAGACAACAAAAGAAGGTCAAAAGGATACAAATTGGAAAGGAAGAAATCAAAATATCACTATTGGCAGATGATATGATCATATACTTAAGTGACCCAAAAAACTCCACCAGAGAACTGCTTCAGCTGATAAACAACTTCAGCAAAATGGCTGGATATAAAATTAACCCAAACAAATAAGTAGCCTTCCTATACAGAAAGGATGAAGAGGCTGAGAAGTAAATTAGGGAAATGACATCCTTCACAATGGTCACAAACAATATAAAATATCTTGGTGTGACTCTAACCAAACAAGTGAAAGATCTGTATGACACGAACTTCAAGTCTCTGAAGAAAGAAATCGAAGAAGACCTCAGAAGATGGAAAGATCTCCCATGCTCATGGATTGGCAGGATTAATATAGTTAAACTGGCTATCTTGCTGAAAGCAATCTACAGATTCAATGCAATCCCCATCAAAATTCCAACTCAATTCATTATTGAGTTAGAAAGAGAAATTTGCAAATTTCATTTGGAATAACAAAAAAATCCAGGATAGTTAAAACTATTCTCAGCAATAAAAGGACTTCTGGGAGAATCAGCCTCCCTGACCTCAAGCTGTACTACAGAGCAGTAGTGATAAAAACTGCATGGTATTGGTACAGAGACAGGCAGGTAGATCAATGGAATAGAATCGAAGACCCAGAAATGAACCCACATACTTATGGTCACTTGATCTTCGACAAAAGAGCTAAAACCATCCAGTGGAAAAAAAGACAGCATCTTCAACAAATAGTGCTGGTTCAACTGGCGGTCTACATGTAGAAGATTGTGAATTGATCCATTCCTATCTCCCTGTATAAAGCTCAAGTCCAAGTGGATCAAGGACCTCCACATAAAACACTGAATCTAATAGAAGAGAAAGTGGGGAAAAGTCTTGAACACATGGTCACAGGGGAACGTTCCTGAACAGAGCACCAATGGCTTATGTTCTAAGATCAGGAATCAACAAATGGGACCTCATAAAATTGCAAAGCTTCTGTAAGGCAAAGGACACTGTGAATAGGACAAAACAGCAACCTACAGATTGGGAAAAGATATTTACCATTCCTACATCCAATAGAGGGCTAATATCTAATGTATACAAAGAACTCAAGAAGCTAGACTTCAGAGATCCAAATAACCCTATGAAAAAAATGGGGAACAGAGCTAAACAGAGAATTCTCAACTGAGGAAACTCGAATGGCCAAGAAGCACCTAAAGAAATGTTCAACATCCTTAGTCATCAAGATCATTAGGGAAATGCAAATCAAAACAACCCTGAGATTTCACCTCACACCAGTCAGAATGGCAAACATTAAAAACTCAGGTGACAGCAGATGTTGGTGAGGATGTGGGGAAAAAGGAACACTCCTCCATTGCTGGTGGGAATGCAAGTTGATACAACCTGTCTGGAAATCAGTTTGGAGGACCCTCAGAAAAATAAACATAATACTACCTGAGGACCCAGCTATTCCACTCCCGGGCATATACCCAGAAGATGTTTCAACATGTAATAAAGACACATGTTCCACTATGTTCATAGCAGCCATATTTATAATAGCCAAAAGATGGAAACAATCCAGATGTCCCTCCACAGAGAAATGGATACAGAAAATGTGGTACATTTACACAATGGAATACTACTCAGCTATTAAAAACAATGACTTCATGAAATTCGCAGACAAATGGATGGATCTTGAAAATATCATCCTGAGCGAGGTAACACAGTCACAAAAGAATGACCATGGTATGTAGTCACTGATAAGTGGTTATTAGCCCAAAAGTTCATAATACCCAAGAGTCACTTCACAGCAACAATAGGGCGAAGTGTGAGGTCCCAGATGGAGAACTTGGAGAAGAGACTGAAGGAGCTGAGGGAGTTTGCATCCACAGGGAGGCAGCAACAGTGGCAACTGGCCTGACCCTCCCGATACTACTGGAGACTTATCCACCAATCAAAGAATACAAATGGAGGGGCCCATGGTGCTGGCTACATATGTGGCAGAGGAGGGTCTTGTTAGCCATCACAGGGAGGAGAAGCCCTTGGGCCTGAGAGTGTTAGATCCCCCAGTAGAGGAGAATGCCAAGGAGGGAAAAGGAGAGTGGGTGGGTGGATGGGAGAATAACCCCATAATGGCAGCAGGAGGGGGGAGGAAATGGGGAGATTCCAAAGGGGAGATCTGGAAAGGGGGAAACATTTGAAATGTAAATAAAGTAGGAAAAATTTAAAAATTAAAAATTTAAATAAATAAATAAATAAAACCAGCCAGATCTAACTAATGATATATGCAGAAAGAAGAAGAGAAGATGGTGTCCAAGATGGCTGCCAAATTCCTGGGAATATAGTGGTACTGGAAATATAAAGCAGGAGTTAGTCCTATGGCTGGGCACTATCATCTCCCCCAGACATCTGTTTCTTCCACAGATACATTGTGTACCACTATACCACAGTGATACATTGTGTAGTAAAGTGCTGTAATGAGAAAAAAAAAAACTGCATGGTACTGGTACAGTGACAGGCAGGTAGATCAATGGAATAGAATTGAAGAGCCAGAAATGAACCCACACACTTATGGTCACTTGATCTTTGGCAAAGGAGCTAAAACCATTCAGGGGAAACAAAACAGCATTGGCAACAAATGGTGCTGGTTCAACTGGCAGTCTACATGTAGAAGAATGCAAATTGATCCATTCCTATCTCCCTGTACAAAGCTCAAGTCTAAGTGGATCAAGGACCTCCACATAAAACACTGAATCTAATAGAAGAGAAAGTGGGGAAAAGTCTTGAACACATGGTCACAGGGGAACGTTCCTGAACAGAGCACCAATGGCTTATGTTCTAAGATCAGGAATCAACAAATGGGACCTCATAAAATTGCAAAGCTTCTGTAAGGCAAAGGACACTGTCAATAGGACAGAACGGCAACTACAGATTGGAAAAAGATCTTTACCAATCCTATATCCGATAGAGGGCTAATATCCAATATGTACAAAGAATTCAAGAAGTTGGACTCCAAAAAACCAAATAACCCTATCAAAAAATGGGGAACAGAGCTAAACAGAGAATTCTCAACTGAGGAAACTTGAATGGCTGAGAAGCACCTAAACAAATGTCCTTAGTCATCAGGGAAATGCAAATCAAAACAACCCTGAGATTCCACTGCACACCAGTCAGAATAGCTAAGATCAGAAACTCAAGTGACAGCTGATGTTGTCGAGGATGTAGAGAAAGAGAAACACTCCTCCATTGCTGGTGGGACTGCAGCCTCTTTGGAAATCAGTTTGGTGGACCCTCAGAAAATTGGACACAATGCTTCCTGAGGACCCAGCTATACCACTCCTGGGCATATACCCAGAAGATGCTCCAACATGTAATAAGGACACATGCTCCACTATGTTCATAGCAGCCATATTTATAATAGCCAGAAGCTGGAAACAACCCATATGTCCCTCAACAGAGGAATGGATACAGAAAATGTGGTACATTTACACAATGGAATACTACTCAGCTATTAAAAACAATGACTTCATGAAATTCGCATGGAATTTGAAAATACCACCCTGAGTGAGGTAACTCAGTCACAAAAGAACAAATTCAGTATGTACTCACTGATAAGGGGATATTAGCCCCGAACTTTTGAACACCCATGATTCAATTCACAGCAACTGTTGGACTAAGTGTGGGGTCCTATGTGGAGGAGTTGGAGAAGGGACTGAAGGAATTGTGGGAGTTTGCAGCTCCATGGGCAGGAAGCAACAGTGTCAACTGGTCAGGCCCCCTGGTGCTCCCAGAGACTGGACCACCAACCAAAGAATGCATATGGAGGGGCCCATGGTGCTGGCCACATATGTGTCTAAGGAGGGCCATGTTGACCATCGGTCGGAGAAAAGGCCCTTGGACCTGAGAGCATTATTTGACCCAGTATAGGGCAATGCCAGGGAGGGAAGAGGGGAATGTATGGGTAGGTGGGGAAGCACCCTCATAGAGGCAGGGGGCAGTGTGATGGGATGGAGGGTTTCCAACAAGGAGACCTGGAAAGGGGAAAACATTTGAAATGTAAATAAAGTATTAAATAAAAAAAGAAGAAGAAGAAGAAAGGTAATGAAGATGGACAGAATCCAAAGCAGAATGGTCTCTACACACTGAAGTCACAGCTACTCTGGATACATACGAGAATTTAAACACTCTGATTATGCCATGGCAATCAGCATGAGAAGAAAGAACACATGAGCGAGGAAGACTGGGAAGCTCCAGAGCCATGAGCCACAGCCACAGCTGCACCATCATCCAGGTCACTTTGGGAAGTTTGTATGAAGCATTACCAAGTAAAAATGAAGTAGAACTTCTGGCCAACTGTCAGCCTAGACAAATTGTGGACATTCGTCAGTGAGTAGACTCAGTTAAATGTTCCCCCAAAAAAGAATGGAGTTATTCTATCACTGATGTGGTGTGACTGAGTTACTATGAAGTTCTGGAAAACGGAAAGATCCCATCATCATAAAGGTCAAATTCTTCAGCAGAAGAGCAGAGAGAAGACAAGTATGTCGAGGTACCTGCATCTGAGTGGTTTGAAGTCATACTGGGAGGTCCATTAAACAACACACTTTTCCAGAAAACTAATTCTTCAAGCAAAGTGCAGCAACTCCTTCCCAGGGAATTTTTCTGTTTTCTTTTGTTGGTAGAGCAAGTACAAGAACGCAGAGCCTCAACTGCCCTAGATGACTAAGCACTGTACCACAGAGCCTTACATATCCTAGAGGTAAGCACTGCATCACAGAGCCTCACCCACTCTCATCTTTCAGGGAGGACGTTACAGATGCTCTGCTTCAGACATGATCCTGTTGGGCTATCTTAAAAAGGAGCTGACCTATGTTGTGTCCCCACCACCACCATTCTATTACCCTCTGTCTGGGAATTGACTAAATATGGATACTCAAAACAAGTTCAGAGAACTTGTTCCCCGGGAATACTCAGGACACATTCCCATGTCATCAAACATTTAAGAAAAACCCATGCTATATTTTTCTAATACCCATCACTGGTGCCAAGGGCTGATTGCAGATAGCCAATACAAGGTAAGAACCCTGTCACTGTGTGAGTAGAAATGCTTACGCCAAGTCTCCTCCTTAAAATAAGTCAATTCATTATTGCAGCACAAATCTGTGAACCTTAGCAGGGAATCAGCTGTGTTTCTAAAACCTTAAACCAAACAAGGCAGCAGTGTACCTGGCAGAAGGAATCAGGTTGAGTATCCCATTCAGAACATAGCTGAACTCTGCGTGACCCTGAGCAACAAGTGCCACCAGTCCCTCGCTGCAGGCTGTTCGTACCACCACACTGTCGCTGCAGCACTTCTCCCACAGCAAGTTCAAGGCAGCCGTCTGAAAGCAAACCAGTGATTAGGAGACTCTTAAGGTGAGGAGAAGCACATGCAAGCCCAGCCATTCATCAATATGTGTAATTAATTCACTCTCAGTGGGCTAGCTTCTGTATCAAGGAGGATGCTGTTGTCACTTTGCTCCTACAGGAAACTAAAATCCGGCTTGCAGGAAAGGGGATAGATTTGTTTGGATGCAGTCTTTCTCTCCCTGGTGTCTTCCTCTGCACAATAAGGCTGGCTGTAGGCAGAAGCACAAACCAAATTCAAGCATCAGAACACAGTGAGGACTTGGCTCTATCACCTGCTGAGCTGTAAAATTTGACTGGGCCAACAGTATCCACTGGTCTATCAGTTCACCAAGCCGAACTCCACATACTGTCTATGCCTGAAGCTTCTACGGCAATGACATTTCCAAAGGGTTCTCACTCTTCTACTACCCACCTCCGTGACCTACATGGACCTCAGCACCATCCACATTGGGCTGAAGCCTCTCAACCCAAATGTCGGCCATGATAGTGGGAGCGATGAAGGACAGAGGACCAGCAACTGCCCATTGAAATGGCTAACAATGTATCCAAAAAGAATTGTTTTGTCAAGAAAAATGCTGACTTTTCCCTCACTCTAAGAATCTACATCCGTTAACAGAAACATAGCAAATGGGAACATAAGTCAACAGAAATTCTGATTTTGAAACAGAATAGTTCAGCTTCTTAACTTTCTCAGAACTTATTGACTCCTCGTGTCAGAAAGATCCACTAATAAATAACAAATCCACATTTAAATGTATTTTGGGTTAAATCTGTTGAGGTTTACCTCTTATTTTGTTTTTTAATTAAAAGAAATAGTCATGGTAACATAAGCATGTAACCTCAGGAAGGATGAGGCAAGAGTACAAGAGTCTTTGGCTACATACCAAATTCACAGCAAATTCAAGATCAGCCTAAACTACAAATAACCTTGTACTGCTTGCTCCTCTAGACAACTCAAGTTTAATTCCCAGAAATCACCATTAGGTATCTGTAACTAGCTTGACCAGAACATATACATACTTACACATAATTTAAAGTAATAACAAAATTAATGATGATAAACTCATAATGAAGCTATCTTTTCTGTTGATATAGTGTAATAGAGTGATATGATTCAGGGCTGTGGAGATGGCTCAGTAGGCAGGAAGACTGGTAGTACAGGAATGACAGACTGTAACCTCAGCACAGCAGGAGACAGGCACAGGGGTGGGGCCTGGCCAGCCTCTAACCAAACTGAAACCAAGGCTCCCGGCTCACAGAGAGCTCCTGCCTCAAGGGAGTAAGGCTGAGAGGGAGAGAACACAGGACAGGACACCCAACTTCTTCATATAACCTTCACACTCACGTGCAAGCTGGGCACACCAGCACACACACCTGTACAGACAACACACACTTACCCCACACCACACACACACATTTGTGCATACAACACATATACACCACACACACATACATATGTACACCACACCACATCATACACACCACACACACA